>VZRR01009912.1:111500-241625 GCA_013398015.1 Oreocharis arfaki | reverse complement strand
GGGTCATCTTTGCTACCTGATGGTGGCGGGGAGAGGTCTTGTGAGCGTCTGAGAGGGAGTGGAGGGAAGGAACATGAAACTGTGCTGATACCAAAGCTGTCACTGCATGTTCATCAGCCGTGAGACGCACCCTGGTCAGTTTTATGGCAGATGGGGGCTTTATGCTCAGGCAAGGGATCAGCTGTGTATTGTTCGCCTCTCTTGTTCACAGGAAAACACCTTTGTATAAGCTGGAAAATGAATAGGATTGCATCAGAGAAATGCATGGCCCCATCATCACCTATTTTCCTCTTTATCACCCCAGCTACGGGAACCGGGCTATCTGCTATCAGCACAGCTTGGAAAGGGTTACACACAGCAGAATCTGGCAGATCTCTGCGCAGAAGAAACCAAACCCAGTGGTAAATACTGCTATAGCAAGGCCTAAGTAGTCCCTGCAGAAGGGAGTGAAATTACGCCTGACCTTCGACCTACGCAACTCTTTCAAGCAGAGCCATCTCTTGCAAAAACTTGGCGGCTATAGGAGCCTGGGCGTGGTGTTTGCCTGTGGGAGCTGTCTCTGTTCCTTGTTTCTTCCCTGTCCTTGACAGGTTGTTACTCTCTCTTCTCTGCCTCCCATGTCCGGAGCTTCCCTCTGCCAGCTGGGACAGCAGAGACACTTCCCAACTGTAGTTTCTTATGGGATGCCCCTCTCCGTCGCAGGTCTCCATTCAGAGCCACTGGTACTTGCAAGAAGCACTGTCCTCGTGGAAAGCACTGCTCCATCTGGCCTCCACAACTTGCTTTTTAATATCCTTTCCCATGCACGTTCCTCAGGACATTGGCATTTGTGCCTCTGGGGACAGAAGGAAAACAATTTGCTTTCTGTTTTTAGAGAGGCCAATGCTTTTTCTGCAGCTCCCTCTGGGTCTTGCATTCTCTCCGAGACTAATCCAGGCAATAGCCCCTCAAAAGGCCGAACAAACACCCTTGTCCTAGTTGCTTGTGCACAGCCCTGGGAATCTTGCCCTGCTCTCTCCTCCTTCTGACCTTGTTTTCCTCGGAACACCACAGCAGTAATTACCCTGAGGCTGAAGGGTTATTCGAAAGCAAGTGCTGTGTCTTGTGTGCTCCCTCCTTTCCAGCTGTTGTTTCTCCCTACACTGGAGTTAAACTCTACCTGGAGTTTTCTTTGTGTTGTTACTAATTTAGGGAAACACCAGCAGCGAGGGTGGTGGGTGTGGGTGGGAATACGTGTCCAGCTCCACGTGCTTCTCATTCTCTGGTGCTCTGAGAAGTCAGCAGCACGCCGGGGCAGCTGGACCTGCTACTGGGGCTCTCCCTGGGGTGTCGTTCATAGTCTGGGTGTTCTCATGGGCTCTGGTTGACTGCGCCTGACAAAAGCATTAGCTGGACACTGGAGTGGAGGTGGGAAGACTGGTCAAAGTGCATGGCATGCAGCTGGACTGCCCAGCTCATGGATGGCTGCCATGGCTGCATTGCCAAAAGCGGAAATGTAGCAACACTCGGACAGACTCAACACATAATCGTGAGCAGCCCAAGTGTCTGAGGTGGGTTAGTTAATGCTGAAATGGAGGGTTTTGCAAGAAGAGATAAAATCAGCTTCACGTTTAGGAGGAGGAGGGTTTGGAGTGGATTTCCATTACAGGGTCAAACGATCCAGCATTCCTGTGCTGTGCAGTGCTCTTTTCCAAAGAATTTGCTGCTGAATATGGATTTAGCCTGAATATGCTTTAGCCTTCCAGGGCTAAATATGTTTCTGCCTTCTAGGGCAGAGCTCCCCACAGGGCACCAGTTCCTCTCAAGAGCATGGCTGGGTTTTTCCAGCTCTTGGTGTCTGGGCACAGCTCAAAAAGGAACTAGTTTGTGGCCAAACCAGTGGAGCTGTGGTGCATGGCTTTGGGCAGAAAGCTGCTATGTCCCTCTCACATATTTGCCCGACCTGGCTGCAAGCTGTTTTCCTTGATGCTAGTTAGGAGGAACTTGGGAAAACCCCATGCCACTGGCACGCTGGATGACAAGGATGGCACAGGGCACTTGTGTCCCCTGTCCATCGGAGGGGAAGCCCTCTCCAGCTTTCATCCCACCCAGGGAGTGAAAAATCGGGTTTATGCTGCAAAACAGCTCTTCCTTCTGCCAAGTGCTGGCAGCTCCCAGTACATTCCTGTCCAACTCTGCACCCTCTGCCTGCCAGCCAAGGCCGAGAGCCACGGGCACTGCCAGGCTCAGCAAGTCCCTACCGGCCACCCGAGGGCCAAGATCTGGCTTGGGGTGAGCCAGCGGTCCCCCTCGCTGAAGCATCATCAGCGTGGCCGTGGTGACTCACTTCAGAGACACCTTTGCTGCCTTGCTCCTGCGCTGCCTGCACCNCAGCGGAGCGGAGCAGCTCGGTGGGGAGCGCACGGCGCGGCTCGGGACGCAACATGAGGGCGGCGAGGTTGTTTCGGGTGCTGCTCGCCGTGTCGGTGGTGCTCTCGCTGCTGCTGGTCGTGTCCGGTGAGTGCCGGGGAGAGGGGGTGCCTGGGTGCCGGAGAACCGGGGATCAGGAGTGCCGGGGAGCCGGGATTCCGAGGATGTGGGGTGCCGGGGAATCAGGGTGCAGGGGATCCGGAGTGCAGGGAAACCTGCGTGCCAGGGAGGCTGGAATGCTGTGGATCCGGAGTGGAGGGGATTTGGAGTTGCAGGGCTGTCCGATGTGCAGGAATTCCGGGGCGCAGGGCAGTCCGAGGCGCAGGAGAGGCACGGTGCAAAGAATCTGGAGTGCAGGGTTGCCTGGTGTGCAGGGGATCCGCGGTGCGGGAGAGGGTGAGTTTCAGGGGATCCAGAATATGGGGGAGCCCGGAATGCTGGGGATGTGGAGTGCAAGGCATCCGGGGTGCAGGGGTTGTCCGGGGTGCAGGGATTGTCTGGTGCGTAGGGGAACCCGAGATGCCAGGGATCCGCGGTGCCGGGGATCCGGGACGTAGAGCGAGAGGATCTGGGGTGCAGCGTGAGTGGGTCCAGGCTGCTGTGCGGGTTGCAGGGCACGCAGTGCGAGTGAGAGGGCGTGCAGCCCCAGGGCTGCTGCTGCAGGAGCGGAGGATCGCGGGTCCACGGCCCCGTCCCTGCTCCCGAGCCGGGAGTCTCTCAGCCGGGCTGTCCTGTGCTTTCAGGCTCCGATAACCGTGCTCGCAATGTAAACAGCGTCCCTGGGACCGCCTGGTACTGCGCGCCCAGCTGGCCTGGCCAGGGCAACCCCGGGGAGTAGCAGCTCCGTCATAACCCCGTAGGTCATGCCTGGGGCGCTTGACTCCGAAAGGGGTAGATGAGACCAGGGAAAAGGGGAGCAAAGCCTAAGTGCGAGCTCCGGGTCAGGAGATAAGGGGCAGCAGGAAGGGGTGAGGAGGGCCCTGTTTATGTTTTCTTTCCCTGCGCGGCTGAGGTGCCCTTTTTGCCCTCCTGAGACCCAACTTTCCCCAGCCGTGCTGCGATGAGCTGTCCCAGTATTCGGAGGATGTTATTTTTGCCTTCCAGCCAGCCTGTGGGTTCATATAAGCAAACATTTCCAAAAGCAGTGGCTGATCTTTGTTGCCTTGGTTCCTGACTGTTCAGCCCGTGACAGCTCTGTCCCTGACTGGAGAAAAATGTGTGTGTTGAGGATGGAGATGCTGAACAGCTCTGAAACCAGGCCTGAAACAGCCCAGAAACAGGAGCATCCAAAACTGCTTGCTACAGTGGAAAATGTGACCTGTGTGCCTCGCTGCTCGGCAGGGGGCTGGCCACCGACACCCACCACGTAAGGGATTATTCCTGGGAGGGGATAGAAGGGAGTCCAGTTACTTGGAATAATTAAAGTATAAAACTCGGACCCCTCCTGCCCCGACCCTGGGAGGAGACCTTGCTGCTTTGCTGCCGTGTCACACCCCAGACACTCCTGCACTGGAGGCAGCACTGATGCTGGGGAGCACACATTCCTTGACGCTGTGTGCTTGGGGAAGCAGCTGTCTCCTGCTGTTGAACAGAAGTAGTTCTGTCTGTGCATCCTTGACTGGCTGCCGGCAGAGATCCTTGGGATGGGGTGGCTGGATGTGCCCAATATCTGCGGAGGGGTGGAGGTGTGTGGGGCAAAGGCGTCCCCACGTATCAGCAGGAGTCCTCTCCTCCCGTGCTGTAGCTCATGGCAGCGCATTGATGGAGCATGAGGTCATGCAGAACAGGCTGGGCAGCACAGGCAGTGACTTGAACTGGTGCCCAAGTTTTTCTGCCTCCTGAGGCTGGGCTACGGGAGCCACAGCATCCTTATGGAAACCTTCGCCTGATGCTGGCCTGCCTGCCACCAGTGTGTACCCTACACATGTGGAGCATCAGGAAGAGTAGGATTAACTCGAAGGAGTCCTGCTATTAAAGGACTAATGAGTAGGAGCTCACTGAGTAGTAGCTTAGGCAAATGAGACTGCGTTGTTTGGTGTGGGTCTGGGCAATGAGCCCACAGCTCATCAACTTCCACCTCCTCCAGGTCATGCAGGTAGTGAAGGGTTATTCCTAGGTCTCCACCTGGGTTCAGCCCTTGTTCTGACTTCAGCAGCGTGGCAGAGAAATGCCTGGCATCAAGGGATGTGCTGTCCTGTTTGACGAGGAGTTACTGAGGCTTTCAGCCAGTTCTGTGGAAATCTGGTCTAGGTTTATGGAGCGTTGCTGCCTTGCAGCTTTTAGGCAGAGTAAATTGAGAGTGGGAGGAATTTCAGCCCAGCTCTTGCAATGTGATTCAGCCCTGTAATGAGGAGTAGAAGGTTGGAGGATGCAGTGGGTTGACATCATTCACTCCCCTCCTCAACAGGACAGGGTGGGGAAAAGAAGGAAGAGATCCGTAGTGGGTCCTTCCCATGGGCTGCAGTTATTCATTAACTGCTCTGGTGTGGGTCCTTTCCATGAGATACAGTCCATGAGGAAGAGGCTGCTCCAGCCTGGAGTCATCTGCGGGCCGCAGTGTGGATATCTGCTCCCCTGTGGTCCTCCACGGGCTTCAGGGAGATGGGTCTTCTCCATGGGCTGCAGTCGAATCCCTGCTCCTGCACCTGGATCACTTTCTTCCCCTCATTCTCTGCCGGGGGTGTCTGCAGGGCTGTTTCTCTCACATTTTTCTCACTCCTCTTCTACAGCTGCTGCACAGTGTTTTTTACTTTATCTCGGATATCTTATCACAGAAGCAACCCTAGTGCTGGTGATGGGCAGCAGCTTTGAGCAGCACAGGGTCTGTTTTGGCGTTGGCTGGGACTGGCTGTCTCCAGCATGGGAGCAGCTCCTGTTGTCTTCTTGCTGAGCCACCTTTGCAGCCCCCCTGTGGATGCTGAGAGTTGGTTGCAGAGACGTTTTCCAGCATTCTGATGGTGTCTGTGTGAAAGTCCTTGCTTTCACACGGATGCTGCTCCTGAACAGTTAGAGAGTTTTTGTAAACTGTCTGCAGGTGCGAGATTGTTATGTAGCATTGTTATGATACTGAGTGACGACTGTTTTGGAATGGGTGTTGTGTGGTTTCACCAATAATTCCAGAGAGATGGGTGGTCGATGACCAATGACCGTACGCCATTCAAGCGAACTGAGGGATACAAACAAGTCTGTAAATTAATAAATAATTCCATTTCTTCCTGGATCAAGTCTCTGTCGTTTCCTGCCGTCCCCGGGACAACAGCGACAGCCACCTGCCACCATCACCTTGCTACGTAAAAATCCCTGACACCATGGCACGTGCTGGAGGTGATGAACAGGCAGGGAAGATGGTGCAGCCCCACCAGCTCCCTGGGGGAACCTGCCTGCGAGCCAGGGCTGCCTTGTGGGAGCTGCTCGGAGAGTGATGGAGGTCTGGCAGGAGTCCTGCAGAGATGGACCTTGTGCTTCCTCCCTGTGTGACTCCAGCATCTGGGAACTGAGGCATGCGAGCTCCCCCTACAATGATTTTTTTTGGTGTTCTTGCGAGTACAAATTTACATTAGCAAAACCCAGCAACAGCACCAGCCCCGTTCCTTTGAGTGATCCTGTCCTGCTCGTGCCTGAGTGATTCCCAGCCTGGCCACTCACGTTTCCCAGCCAAGTGTCAAAAACATTAAATGCACCGAAACCCTGGGTTTCCCCTGTCTTCACTTTCACGTCTAGGGTCTGTTAAACCTCTTTTTTAATGTGCCAGGGCAGGGCAGGTCCTTGCTGCTGGTTGTGCTCCCAATCTCAAACATTGCTTTCGAATGCCAGCAGGCCTGTGCAAGGTCCAGCAGCCTTCCCTGTGCCATGTGCTGCCTTCCCTGTGGGTTTGCAGCAGACCAGTTCCTACTGTTGGGCTGGGATGCCTTCGTGTGTGTGGGTCTCTGGTGGATGCCTGCCTTAGGGATGGTTTGCAGTGACACCTGGCTTTACTTCCAGGTGACTTCTGCGACGTGAACCACTGTCAGAATGGGGGCACCTGCCTGACTGGGATTAATGAGGCCCCTTTCTTCTGCATCTGCCCTGAGGGCTACGTTGGGATTGACTGCAATGAGACAGAGAAAGGTGAGGAGTTGACTCTTTCACAGGTGCTCCATGTCAGCCAGGAGCCTTGCAGAGAGTTAGTGTGCCCTTGTCATGGCCCTGCACCACTGTCCCTGGGGTTCAGCCCTTCTGATGTCTGATGGATACATAGATCAGAGATCCAAGTAGGGATGTGGTGGCAGGATGCACTTGGGGGAATGCAGTGTCTGTGGGGACTGGAAGCCCACTGGATGCTCTTATTTTCCACCTGTGCCTATATTACAGTTGTTTTTCCCCTTCCCCAGGACCCTGCCACCCCAATCCTTGCCACAACAATGGTGAGTGCCAGCTGGTCCCAAACCGGGGCGACGTCTTCACCGACTACATCTGCAAGTGCCCCGCGGGGTACGACGGGGTGCACTGCCAGAACAGTGAGTACAGTGCTGGTGGGGGGCAGAGGGAGCTGCTTGTCTTCTAAGGGCTTGGGGACCCCTTGGGTGACAACTGGGGGGTGTGTGCAGCTGTGACTGTGTGGGGCACCAGGCTATGTCAGGGACTGTAGGCTGTTTTGGGGCTTGCAGGGCAGAGGGAAGGACCATGGTGTGGGGACAGGTTGTGTCTGAACCTTGCTCTGCATCTTTGGAGGGACTCAGTGCCTTGAGTAATAAGACAAGGGGTGCCTCGAGGCTCGGCCTGCTCCATGCAGGTTCCCAGCCTCGATGTGATTGAGTGTCCTGGTGCACCTGCATGGCTGCACTCAGTGGGGACATGGCGTAGACGGGTCCTTGAGTTAGAGCTTCTACCCGTGCCACCCTATCATCAGGGACCCTTCCATGGCCCTCGTTCAGGGGATGCCTCCCCCTCTTCCTGCGGCACTGAATGAGGGGTGTCCTCTCTGGGACTGCTTTTGGGATTACCTCCTGAGCTCCTCCCCTCTCTCTCCTAGACAAGAATGAGTGCTCCTCCCAACCTTGCAAAAATGGAGGCACCTGCCTGGACCTGGATGGTGACTACACCTGCAAGTGTCCCTCTCCGTTCTTGGGGAAGACCTGCCACATCCGTAAGTCCTTGGCACCAACTGTACTGAATTCCCTTTCCCTCCTGTTCCCTACTGTCTCTCCTAATTGCCAGGAGAGATCTCACCAGCTGGTTTAGTGGGTCTGGAGAGCAGCTGTGGCTGCCCTTGATGCCAGCAGGCCTGGTCCTAATGGAGGGAAGATCCAGTCTCTGTCGTTTCCTGCTCTCTGGAGGGCCCCAGGATGGCCCTTTCTCCTCCAGACCTCTGTGCTGTGAGGGAGACTGGTGGATGGTGTGGTTTTGGCTGAGGGATGAGGAGGAAGGGACACCCTGGGAGCAGCCAGGTCCTAGAGCTAGACTCCCTCTCCTGCTCTGTCCCCAGACAAGAAACAAATGACCCTTAGTTCTGCTCCCTGGTAACTGTCTCTCTTTGATCCTGATCTCCTCTCTGCCCCCAGGCTGTGCTGTTCTCCTGGGCATGGAAGGAGGAGCCATCTCTGATGCTCAGCTCTCGGCATCCTCTGTTTACTACGGCTTCCTCGGCCTCCAGCGCTGGGGGCCAGAGCTCGCCCGCCTCAACAACCACGGCATTGTCAATGCCTGGACCTCCAGCAACTACGACAAGAGCCCCTGGATCCAGGTACCTGGGGCCGGACTGGGAGTGCCAGCACAAGGAGCAGCCCCGGCAGCCACAGCTGGTCTTGCAGTGCTGCTGTCACAGGATTTCACTGTTCCTGGGGGCAAATGCGGGGCTAAATTGCTGCAGCAAGGTGCCACCCAGGGGCATCCTGGGATGTGCCTGGAGGAGGCAAATCCATTGGAGGAAGGTGGGACCTGGGTTGATGATCCCCCTTGCTCTGCCCCGTGTGGGATGCAAGGCTGGAAGGATAGAGGGCTTCCACCCCACGGGAGTTATAACATCTGGGCGGCCCTTTTCCTTGTCCCAGTGCCCACCCTCCCACCCAGGCTTGGTGGTGCTGGTGGGTGCAAGGGCTGTGCACCTCCCTGTGCCCTGCTCATCCTCCTCTCCCCTCCACAGGCCAACCTGCTGCGGAAGATGCGGCTGAGCGGGATCATCACGCAGGGTGCACGCCGCGTGGGGCAGCAGGAGTTTGTCCGTGCCTACAAAGTCGCCTACAGCCTGGACGGGCGGGAGTTCACCTTCTTCAAGGATGAGAAGCAGGATGTAGACAAGGTGGGCTGCGATGCTCCCTGTAGGGGATGTCCCAGCTCCCCCCATCCAGTGGTGCTGCGGGCATTGGGGTGGCTGTGAGCTGCATCCCCATGTGTGGGAAAGTGCTTTTGACCTGGGGCAAAGCTGTGTTGGGAGCCACCCTAGCAGTGAGAGGGTACAGGTGGTTCCAGCACCGAGCAGTACTCCCTGCCTCTTTAATTGACCATAATAAGCATAACCAAAGAAGCAGCACTGACTTATTTAGGTCATTCAGATAATATCTTTATCAGTGACACACTTTGGGAACTGGGCTTGGTCTGGGAGTGCTACTGAGCACTTGGGTGGCTCGGTGTTGTATCTGCACCGAGCACCAGCTGATAGCATGTTTCTCAAAGCAGAAATACTCATAGATTGCAGTGCTGTCCACTCCTAGTTCTTCATGGCATGTGTCTCCTGCTGGCTTTCTGAGCATCCAGGGAATGGTTGGGAGTATCTGCTTTGCTTTAAAAAAAATAGAAAAATTCCTCTTGTTTCTGCAGCAGTGGGAAAAAGAGCATGAAAACATGATTTGATTCTATTTGTTTTGTTAAAAAGAAAGAAGTGAGCCACCTCTGTGCTCATCATGATTTGAGGATCATTGTGGTACGGGAGGGAGTGGGTGTTGCTGCATGTGTGGCTCTGTGGGGGTGAGGACGAAGCAGGGAATGTTTCAAAGCTCTGTTGAGAGTGTTGGAGCTGCTGCAAGGTCCTGCACTGTTGCAGGGCACAAAAGCAGAGCCCAGCTTCCCCCTCTGTGCCCTTTGCCATTGGCAGTGCCGAGGTCTCTCTGTCTGCTGCGCAAGGGATTTGATGCAGGAGACTGTGAGAGAGCTGGGCTGCTGATGGTGATGCTCGCTGTTCACTGCTCGCTGTCACAGGTTTTTGAGGGGAACATGGACTATGGCACCATGCGGACCAACATGTTCAACCCTCCCATCACGGCCCAGTTCATCCGCATCTACCCCGTGGTGTGCCGCCGCGCCTGCACGCTGCGCTTCGAGCTCATCGGCTGTGAGATGAACGGTAAATGCCGGTGCCTTTCCCCTCCCCGGGGCCTGCAGGGCAGGGGGTGGCACGGGGCAGGGCATCACCCCCTGGCCTGCTTCTGATCCCTCAGGACAAGGGGATTTGGTCGGGGCTTGTTTTTCCTCTCGCTGATGCCTGGAAATACCCAGGGGTGCGTTTGGGGAGCTCAAGCCGTTAATCCCATCGGCTCAGCCGGCTCGAGCAGCGTTCTCACGCTGCTAACACCTTCCCAAGCCAGGAGTTTTTACTGTGCCCCCTCCCTGTCTGAGCTGTGAACCTGCTGCTTTTCCTGCCGGAGAGCTTGAAAAGCAGCGGAGGATCAAAGTCCTCTGGGAAATGTAAGGGATCGTCAGCCTGAGCCCTTCCCCCGTGCCTCCCGCATTCCTGCCTTGCGGCACATCCCTGGGAGCTGAGTGGGGCTCGTGTGTCGGTGTGGGAGTGGGATGCTGTGGGGGCTTGGGTCCTGTCCTGCTGCTGCGTGGGTGTGGTGCTATCCGTGCTTTTGGCTGGGGGTGTCTTTGCGTTGCTCTTTCCACTTATCCTTTGCTTATCCTTCTCTGCCTCCTGCCAAAGCTTTCTGTGTTCCAGCGCTGGGCTGGGCTATGGGGACATCCACTCATCCCTGCAGCAGGAGGCACTGTGAGCCAGGGAATAGCTGTGAGCTAAAAATCCCGGGAACAGGCAGCCCTGCGCCTCTGCTGAGCATTTCCCTGCCTGGCCCTGATGCTGCTCCGGGCAGTGGAAACATGAGAATGTGGGGATGGCTTCTGACAGGGCTGCAGGGTTTTGCTTGCAGTGGTGCTGTTGTCTCTTTCCTTTTCACTGCCTGTGTAAACTGTTGTGTTACAGTGTATTTCAACACGGCAGGTTGCTCGGAGCCTCTGGGCATGAAATCCCGCCTCATCTCCGACCAGCAGATCACAGCCTCCAGTGTCTTCAAGACCTGGGGCATTGATGCCTTTACCTGGCACCCTCATTACGCTCGCTTGGACATGACGGGCAAAACCAACGCCTGGACAGCCCAGGACAACGGCCAGTCCGAGTGGCTGCAGGTGGGTCTCCGGTCTCTCTGACCTCGTGTCTCCTCACCAGCTCCTCCAGCTATGCCACTCCTGTTTCAGGGTAGCTGGAACAGCTGGGTTGGTGTGGCCAGAGCCTTGCGGTGGGTCACAAAGTCCAGCAGTGCTCTTCCTGAGCCTAGATCACAGGGGCAGGTCAGGATGGCACCACAGCCACCGGTTTTAACAGCAGTCCTGGAACTCTGGGTCAGAACCAGTGCCTATAGGGATAAGATGGTGCCATCTCTGCGCCTTCTTGTGGGGTTCTTCAAGCCTACAGCACCCCAGTTCTGCCTTACCCCCTCAGGAAATGCCATCCCAGCCTGGGGTGACTGTCCCACCACCTTCTGGCTGCCCAGGACACCATGTTTCTGTTTTGCAGGAAAAAAATCAGGCTTGCTTTTCTCTTCCCAGTCTGGAATAGAAACAAATAGTTTTGAAATTTCCTTCTCAGTTTCCCTTCCTCCCCTGTTTTTGTACTTTTCACATGATTCCATGACATAATAGGACAAAGCAGTTTAGATATTTGTCCCGCTTTTTATTTGGGAAATGATTAAAAGCAGCTGCCTCACAACTCTAAATAAACCAGCTTATCGACATGTTGGCTGATGACGGGGTCGGGATGACATGCTGAGTTGGGCTCTTGCACCGCAGACTGCCTGTGTGGAGATTTACATGTACACTCAGGATTTGTGTGTATTGTATAGCTGGAACTGCCCTCCATGAGCATGAAAACAGAGCTAAATTAATGAGGCTCTCAGCTCCTTTGGTGGTTTACCCTGTAACGTGCCAGCAGCAGCAAATACAGTGTGGCAGAGTAAAGAGAATAGAAGCCATCTCACTTAGAACCCAAATGTCAGATTGTGTTGAACTGCATATTTTCTCAGCCAGAGAATTACTTTCCAGTGGAAATGCATTTCCTCTGTGAATCCTGAGGTCTTTTTGAGTTGAGATTTTTTGCTGTCCTTCCCACACTGATGTTTCCGGCAAAAAATGTGGAGGTGGAAGGGGTGGGCATGGGAGCTGAGAAGGGTTTACACTCACTTTTGGTTGCTTTGAGGGATGCTGTGGGTGTTGGAGAATCAAATATTTCACTGTCATGTTTTATGATTTGTCTGGCATTGGCATGAGGGTCAAGTGGTGTTTTCTCCGTTCTTGACCCCGGAGGGCCAGCTCTTCCTGGCTGTCTCTGGAACATTCAGGGTGCTGTAGGGTGGGAGCACTGCTCCTGCAAGGAGCTGTGACGAGCCTTGTCTCTGCCAGATTGACCTCCGGGACCAGAAGAAGGTGACAGGCATCATCACACAAGGAGCCCGTGACTTTGGGCACATCCAGTATGTGGCAGCCTACAAGGTGGCCTACAGTGACGACGGTGCGTCCTGGACCCTGTACCGGGATGCCCAGACAAACAGCACCAAGGTGGGTGTGGTGAGGGCAAGGTGGCTTCTCCGGGCCTCTGGGGTGCCATGGTGGGGAGGGATGGGTGGTGGGAGTGAGGTCACAGAACCACAGCATGTGCTGAGTTGGAAGGTACCCACAAGGATCATCGAGTCCAACTCCTGGCCCTGCACAGGACACCCCAAGAGTCACACCACGTGCCTGAGAGTGTTGTCCAAAGTCTTCTTAAACTCTGTCAGCTCGGTGCTGTGACCGCTGCCCTGCGGTCCTGGCAGCACTGACACCCACCTTTCTCCTCTAGATCTTCCATGGCAACAGTGACAACTACTCACACAAGAAGAATGTGTTCGATGTGCCCTTCTACGCCCGCTATGTCCGCATCCTGCCCGTGGCCTGGAACAACCGCATCACCCTGCGCGTGGAGCTGCTGGGCTGCGATGAGTAGGCACGGCGAGGAAGGACGGGGCTGCTCTTCCCCGCTGCCCAGCCTGCACCCTGCCTGCCCCTGCCCGCTCCTGCTCTGACCTCACACCCCCATCTCCACGTCCCCACACTCAGGAGGCGGCCGAGAGGGCTCCCCTGCCCCGCGTTGGTGCTGGGGCTGCAGCACTGCACTTTATGGGGCCCTTGCAAGTGGGATGTGGGGACGGCTCCTGCCCTTTTGCTGCTCCAGCCAGGGCTGAGACCCCCTCCTGCAACTGGGGCTTTCTTGGAGACACCATCCTGCAAATGAGGCTTTGCTGAGGGACCCTGTTCTGCAACCAGGGCTTGGCGTTATCTTCTCAGCTAAGCCTGGGGACAGATTTTCTCCTTCTTGCTTCTGCTTCCAGCAGAGAGGCTGCAGCCAGTGGCAGTCCCTTGCCCGAACTGGGTCTCGGGGCTCAGCAGTTTTCAGGGTCTGAGGGCAGGCTCCCCTGGCTTGCAGCCTCCGATGTCCCTCCTGCTGCCTGTTTGTCTGCAAGCAGGGGCTGTGAAAATCCTCTGAAAAAACTCAGCTGTTGTCCCCTGCCCATTTTGCCAGGCCTTGAGTGTCCTTGCCTGCGATGTCAGCACCACATAGTGCGAGTGGAGTGATGAGACGGCTCCTGTCGAGAGGCACCAGATCCCCCCGATGGTGGCTCTACCTGCTGGGCACTCTGGCAGGCACCACAGCAGGCGTTTTGGCAGGCACTGCCCGTTCCCCTTCCTGGGATGCCAGCTCCAGCATCCTCCCAAGTCTCAACATTGCCATCACCCCCAGCTTACTGCAGTTTGGGGTGCCTGGACGTCCCTTGTCCTCAGAGCCCAGTGGTGAGCAGGGGGACTATGATCTGGTAGCGGGGAGAGTTGGTTTGAAGCCACAAGGATGTGGAGAAAAGATGGGAAAGGTGGTAGTTAAACCACCCAAATGCAGTGGGCAGTGAGCCGTGCCATGACCCTTTTTGTAACCTGATTTTTTTCCCTTTGTGTGGGATGGAAGGGAGCCTCTTGCAATGCTCGAACCCTCGGGATTAGCAGTAGGAGATGAGTGAGACCCTGGTGGGAGCACGGGCAGGCTGTCCCGGGCTGGCAGTGATGCTTCCCCTGCCTGCTGGGATGTGAAGTGGCCGTGGGGCTGGGCTGGCAGTGGGTTCACTTTGGCGAGGGCTGAGGGAGCCCAGGTGGGATGGCAGCGATGGCCCCACTCTGGGGTGTCTCTGACAGTATTAAAACCAGCTTAAACTTTGGGAGTGTTGGCTTGTCTGCTCTGTGCCTCCCCGAAGGCCATCTCGCAAAGCCTGGCTGGTCTGGTGGTCCTCCAGGATTCCCTCTGAGCCCCTCGACTCCTCCATTCTGGGGGATTGCCAGCTGCTGTGCTGGCCCCGCACCTCTCCTGCCTTCACAGACCCTCTTAGCTCCCTTCCCTGCCTTAAAAACAGGGTATCTCAGGGCTTTGTGTGCATCTTTCCCACTGCCTCCACCCTGTCACAGCTGCTGGAGACTGTGCTCGCAGCTGGCCAGGCGCGGCGGGATGGGGCTTGGGGAGGGGAAGCCTCTATCAGCACCCCACACCCTGTGTCTCCTCCTTTGGCTTTGATCCTGGAGCAAATCCCCCAGCTTGGAGCTAGATCGGCTCTTACACCCAAGCACACTCCCAGGACTGGAGTGAGCCGTGAATTATGTGAGGGCTGCCTGCTTGAGGGGATGTTCCCAGCAGAGCCCTCCTGGGGAGGGCTGGGACATGGGTGCTGCTGGAGCAGGATCTCCCTGCGTTGAGGATGTGATCCCATGTAGGGAAGGAGCTCTGTGATGAACAGGACAGAGGAGTTTTGCTCATATCCAGAATCTGCCACGCTGGGCAGGGACCCCTGAGGTTGGCATGAGTGGCCAAGAGTCACCTATGTCCTACCACAGCTCTGTCCCTGCAGCTCCCTGCAGGACAATCTTCCTGCGCTTCCCTGCTGCCAGCAGTGCCCTGCTCAGCCAGGCATCTCCTCCTTGGGCCTTGCCTATGGGAGATGGGCTCATGCCTGGCCCTTGAGTGCCAGCCCTGGGCACCGGAGGAGCTGGGAGTCTGCTTGTGGAGACCAGGCTGAATTCATTGTGGCTGCAGCTGCTTGGTGACAAATAGCAGCCACAGCTAGAGCCAGGGACAGGGGGGACAGTCTGCCCGGCTCACCTCCAGACACACCACCCTTATCATCGGGAAGCTGAGGCAGAGATAAGAGCAGTTTGCTTTGAGTCCAGCCAAGACAGCCGTGAGCCAGGGACAGGGCAGAGGCTCCATGAGGAGGGTGACAGGAGCAGATGCTGCACATCATAGCAGGGGATGCATCCTCACCCCCTGGCTGCTGCTTCCCCCTGCCCACTGCTACCCCCCAAGCCCCTCTGATGGATGCTGAGCCCCTTCCCAGCCTTGTGGCATTTCCTTCATCCCTCTGGAACCCCAGGATGGGGGGATTGGGAGAGCCAGGGTGCCCTCCCCGCCATGCACAGCCTCTCACGCCTTGTCCCATCCCTCGGATGCTCTTCCCGGACGTGCCTGGGTTGCTGGGACAGCAGGAAGGCCGGGATGGCCGGAACGCTGCAGCACCCTGCTGCCTGCTGACTCGGCTGCCGGTGCTGCCAGCTGCTGTGAGCTGGTTCCTCAGGAAGCAGCCGTCAGGGAGAGCATCCTCTCGCCACCACCCGGAAAGCCCAGCACAGATCACAACCTCCTCCATCCCACCAGGAATGTGAGTGTTCCTGCTGGAATCATCCTGTGCAAGCAGCATTTCATGGACAAATCTCTGGTGAGGCCGCAGCAGAGCTGTCAGGCGCTGGCTTTGAGGCGGGGAAGACAAGGATGACACTTTTATGGCTCCTGTTCAGCCAAATGCTCAGCCAGCACTAGACACGTGCCCTAAACATGTGCTCCCAGGTCAGAGCTACCCTGACCCTGCACAGCTTTGCTCAACCTGAAACTTGTGGTCACACCCAGGGTACCCCTCAGAGAACAGAAAACAAAAACGAGGTGAGAGGTGGGAAGGAATGAAGGAGATTCCTTCTTCCTCAAGGACTGCTGGTGACCAGATCCTTCCCCGTGGCCCCTCCTTCCTAGGAGGAGATGAAGAAATCATTGCCCACATCCAGACAAGAGACATGGCCTAAGGCGAGCCAGGAGCTGCTGCTGGAAAGAGGTGCCTGAGAGCATCCCTGTCCCCTTCCCTGCTGCCACTCCCCTCCTCAGGCCGGGCAGAGGACGGCTGCTGGCAGGCGCCGTGGTGCAGGCAGTGCGGGCAGCACAGGACACTGTGGGGCTTGCTCCTCGCTTCTGGAACAATGGGATAGCCATGCCAGGGAGCAGTGTGCCCCGACAGGGCTGTTTTCTACACAGCCCGGGGCTGGAGAGAACCATCCCAATTTTTGGGTCACTAGAACAACTTGGGCAAGCAGCTGCAGCGGAACACTGGCAGCCAGGGTGCAGCTGGGACACCATCCCACCACCTCCTCCGGCCAGGGGGCAGGGCCGGGGGTAGCAGGGACCCTCGGCCAGAATGCGGGCAGTGCAGTGGCCCCGTGCCGGAAGATTTAATTGTCCCTCCATTGTGGGCTGCGGGACAGGCTGCTCCGGGCAGGCGAGCAGGCGGCGCGCCCGGCCGTCACACTCCCGTGTCCCTGGGCAGCCCGGCTCCGCCGCGTCCCTCCTCGGGGAGGGCTGGCAGGGCCGGTGGGTGTGCAGAGAAAAGGAGAACAAGGAAGAGCGGTGCCTCCAGACCCCGTGTCCCACTGCCATCAGTGGTCGGGGCTTCCCACGGGGAACATGGGCTGTCGTGCCGGCGCTGGCGGCCGATAACGCCGCTTCCTTGCTGGCTGCTCCCTATCAGCGTGGCGGCGGCGGGCAGACAGGATCGCACCCCGAGCGCTCCGTGCTGGGCGCTGTCGGGAAGGGGTCCTGGCCCCCTTCACCCCGCAGCCAGCCTCGGGCCGTTTATTTTTACACGAGTTGTTTTCTTTCCGGCTTGAAGCCATCCTGCAGGGCGGCAAGAGCTGGACCGGGGCCCCCACGCCTCATTTCCTTGCCATAAAACAACAAAGTGGGGGGTGAAGCAGCGCACTGGACTGGGACAGCGGGTCGATGGGTCAGGGCACACGCCGCATCGCGGTTCCTCTGTCTGGCCTCTCTGTCTATCCCCTGACCGGCATCCCCTGGCGGTGCCGCCGCCGCGCTGCCCTTCCTGCGGACCCGACCTGGGGCTCTCGGAGCTGGGTCTGCACGTCTGTGTGCCAGTGGGAGCTGGCATGGAGGGCATCACGCAAGTCCAGGGATGATGCCCCCTCAGGTGGGTGCAGCTGGGCACCCCAGAGCTTTTGCCCCGGTTTCTGTGCCTCTGCTTTGTCCCCACAGCCCCAGGCAGACCCTGAAGAGGCTGAACCCCACAGCTCAGCTGTCTCTACTGAATTCCAGAGCAGGCAGGCAGGCAGGCACTGCCTGCACCTCTTAGGCACAGATCAATCCATGCCACAGCCCACCTGTCCCCAGCTGCTTGTGCCTGTGCTGCTCCTGCCACAAGTGTGTTGGACACCACCTTTGTCTCGGGATCGTGGCCAGTCCCCTCCAGCGGGATGTGGGACAAGGGATGTCTCTTTTTCCCTGGCACTGTGGCTTCACCAGGGCTTTGCACAGAACATCACAGGATCCCACCAGCCCCAACAGGGCACGTTTCTCCCCATTGCTGTCCCTTCCAAGTCAGGGGCAGTGCAGGCAGCTGGCACACCTCAAGATGAGGTGTGTGAATGGTGTGTGGGCGGCATGTGGGCAGTGTGTGGACGCACGGTGAGGCCATCACCCAGGCATGGTGGGCAGGCGAGGGGGGCCAGGGGCACCCACCCCAGCTCCGGGCTGCGAGCAGGGGGTTGGGAAAGGCGTGTGTTTCCCTTTAAGAGGCAGGCCCTGGAGCTGCTTCCTCTCAGCCCTGCAAGAGCCCTAAACACAGTGCATCTGCCTGCAGCCTGCCTGCACGCCTGCCTGCAGCCTGCCCGCCACCAGCGTGAGTAGGGCTTGGCCCCAGTGCCGGGACTGGGGAGGGCTGGCACCCCGGGGTGGTGGGCACCCAGCTTGCCGCGAAGGGCAGGGGGGATGGCATTGCCATGGAGGGAGCCGGGCATCACCTTGGAAGGTGCCAGGCATGGCTGTGCTGGGTGCTGCAGCACGACGCTCTCGGCACCGCAGTTGAGAGCGCTGGGCCCGCTGCACATCACTGCAGCGCTGGGTTCTGGGGGGGTTACCGGGCACTGGGGCACAGGGGGAGCAGGGCTGGTGCCCTGCAGCTCGAGGTGTGAAGCTGCCGTGCGTCGAGCCCACCCTGCGGCGCGTGGGCAGCACGTGGCGGTGTCCCCGAGGCTCCGGTGCCAGCGGTGCCGCGCTGCCGCGCCCGCTCCCGGGGCTGTGCTGGCGCTCCAGCGGGTGCACCCTGCGCCCTCGGGCACCGCCTGTGCTGGCCCCTGTGGGAGGCGAATGTGGCTGCACCCCACGGTGGGCAGTGGCACTGACTTCAGGGGAGAGTCCGGGATTGAGCAGCCTGTGATGAGAGCAGCCGTTTTCATGCCCCGGACCCCGGAGAGCACCGGCGTACCCCGTGTTGGACCCTTCCGGGGTTCAGCATCTGCTCTCGCACAGCCCCCTGGCCCGGGGTGTTTTTGCAGGCACTCGTAAGCCTTGTCTAAGCAGGGCACAGATGTCAGCCCCCCCCCACCTCCCGGTGCTGGAAGGAGTCTGCCGGAGGCTTGCCGGGTGCCGGGCCCCCTCTGCCGGCTCCGGGAATGCTCACAGCCAATTCTGCTGCCAGCACCCCGGGTGAGCCCCGTGCAGGGCACCCTTGGGTGTCCTGGCCCCCAGAGCTCGGGGCAGTGCACATTTCTGCTGCCGTGGGGCAGCCAGGCTGCCCCCCACCCATGGGACGTGCTTTGGGAGCCACATGTGTTGCATGGGGTCGGTGCCAGCCCTGTCTGTGATGCAGAGCGGCAGCCCTGGGTTGGACTAGAGGGTCCTTGGCCAGGACAGCGAGTGCTGCCGGGCTTTGTCCGGAGCCGGGGCAGCGGAGGCAGCCCGAGCTCTCTCCCTCCCGCCTTGGTCGGGTTGCACGCTCGGCTGCCTCTGTAAACCGACCTTGCTGCTTTACAGTGGGGCTCAGCCATTTCTCTCCCCCTGCACCCCTACGTGATGTTTTCCCTGTTCAAGGGACACACCGGCATCCTGTTTCTCCAGCTGCCCCGTCCCCGACTTGGTCCCAGCACTCTCCTGCAGGCCAGGTGCTCCCCGCAATGGGCGTCCCCGCAATGGGCACACCCCCACTGGGCAGCAGCGGCGAATGTGGTGGTGTGTGCTGTGAGCCAGGCGGGAGGATGAGAATGGAGGGGACTGGGAGCACCGGCTGGGAGGCGGGTCTGGGGGCATGGCTCACGTTGCCTACACTCTCCCCTGCGGGCAGGTGAGCTGCTCTGCCAGCTCTTCCCACCCCTCCTCTTGCCCCTCGGTCTGCTTGGCACCACTGCCAGGCACTGCTGGCTTTCTCCTGGCTATTTGGGGGTGTTACAGCAGCCCTTTCCCCCTCTGCAGCCCGGGCTCAGGGTTCGGCCTCGCTTCCCAGCCATGCTGCTGCTTCCACTCCTCCTGAAGGCCACCCTGCTGCGCCTGGCCAGTGGCTCCTACCGGCCCTTCTACAACGGCTTCTACTACAACCACATCATGAACGACAATGGCGATGGGCAGGACAAAGGTATATCGGGGACAGGCAGGTTGTCTCAGGAGGCTGAAGTACCCCCCTGCCTCTGGGTGGGGTGGAGACCCATCACTTGGTGGGATGTGGGGCCCAGAGGAGCAGGCGGGAATGCTCCAGAGATGCTCGGGGGATGCTCGAGGTAGAAGAGGTGGTGGCTGGAGGGAAGATTTGGGGATGCTGCCTAGCCCTGGATCCTGCCCTGCCTGTCACACCTTCCTTCTTGCCCCCAGTGGATTACTTCAGTGGAGCCAAACTGGTGGTGGAAACCTCCAAAGACCCTGTCTACAGCTACAACGGTGCCAACGTCACCCTGCCCTGCCGCTACCGCTATGAGCCCGACATGGCGCCTAAGCGCAAAATCCGCATCAAGTGGTCCAAGCTGCGGGACGACTACACCAAAGAGCAGGATGTGATGGTGGCCATAGGCAAGACCCAGATGGCCTTTGGGGACTTCAAGGGCCGCGCTCACATCCGCCAGGCCAGCCGGCACGAGGCCTCACTGGTCATCAGCGATGTGCGCTTGAAGGACGATGGCAAATACCGCTGTGAGGTCATCGACGGGCTGGAGGATGAGAGCGATGTCGTGGAGCTCCAGCTGCAAGGTGGGGGCATGCTGGGGACCACGGGACCCTCTCAGCCAGTGGGCCTGGCCTTCCTATGGCACCTTCTCCTCTGGGGACGTGGCAAGGCAAGGGGGTTGGGGAGCTTGATCATGGGCAGAAAGGGGCTGGGATGCTTGGTGTGATGGGGCAGTGGCTTAGGCTGTCTGGCTCTGGGGCCTCAGGAGTGAGTGAGCCCAGAGCTGTCTGCCCAGCTGGGACACAATGGGTGCTGTTGGAGTCAGAGCTGGGAGTGACCCCATGGCTGCAGCATTTCCTGCCTTTACCCACCCATCTTCCCACTGTGTTGCATTATGTACAGCTGTCCCCTCCCCTCCCAGCTCTGGATATCCCAATGCATCTTATGATGAACCTTGGTGACTGGTCCAGCCTCTGCTGCTCACTTGTCATGAAGGACCTGACTCAGCCCTGACATTGCTTTCGAGCTCAGAGCTGTGGAAATGTCCCCATTGGTTGTCCCTGCCCCACCCCGTTGGTCCCTGAACCCTGCCTCCCACAGTGACTTGTCCCCACCAGCCCTTGTGACTGTGTCCATGGTGGTGATGCCCACAGGTTCTCTGGTCCATCCATCCCTGCGACAGAGGCTCATTCATCCCCGTGTTGGTGGCCTATGTGTCCGCTGGGATCATGGCCCATATGTCCCCATGATGCTGGTCCCTGTATCACTGTTCCTGAAGCCTGTGCATCCCCATGACAGTGATCCCCGCAGGGGTGGTCCATGCCTCCCAGGGACCACTGTCTGTCTGTTCCCAGGACCATGGTCTATACACCACTGTGGTGGTGGTCCCTGCATCCCCATTGTAGTCTGTGCATCCCTGTATATGCAGGTGCTCTCCCCATGAGGGGGTCCTTGTGTCCCCAGGACCGAGCCCTTGTGTCCCTGTGCCACCAGATGTCGCTGGCCACCCGCTGCTGGCGCCTGCATGTCCGGAGCAGCCCCATCCCTGCATGCCTGAGCCTTGTCTCTGCCACACTGAGGTGGTGCCTGTCCCAGAGCCTGAATTTGACATGGCTCAGGGATCCCTGTGGCTCCTGCTGGGGCTGGGCTTGGGTCGGGTGGGTTGCCCACGGAGCCAGCTGAGTGTCCCATCTGCCTCCAGGCATCGTGTTCCCCTACCAGCCTCCCCGCGGGCAGTACAGGCTCAACTTCCACGAAGCCGAGCAAGTGTGCCAAGACCAAGGTGCCATCCTCGCCAACTTTAACCAGCTCTTCCAGGCGTGGAGCGAGGGGCTGGACTGGTGCAACGCGGGCTGGCTGGCCGATGGCACGGTGCAGTACCCCATCCGCCTGCCCCGCAAGCCCTGCGGGGGCGTGCACCTCGCCCCGGGCATCCGCAGCTACGGCCCGCGCCACCGGCACCTCCACCGCTTTGATGCCTTCTGCTTCTCCTCCGCGCTCAAAGGTGGGTTCTGGGCCAGGGATGGGCGCTGGGATCCTGGGGAAGGTGCTGTGCATCTCTCCCTCTTAGGGCACAGGACTTGGCCCCGGTTGGGTGGTTCCACGCAGCGATGCTCCAGATGGGGATGCTCGGGATGATGCTCGGCACTGATGCTCCCCTCTCACGCTCCGCTCTCCCTCCTAGGAGAGGTTTTCTACCTGGACCGCCTGGCTGGGATGACGCTGGAGGAGGCCAAGCAGAGCTGCCAGGACGCAGGGGCCGAGATCGCCCGGGTGGGGCAGCTCTACTCCGCCTGGAAGTTCCTGGGGCTGGACCGCTGCAGTGCCGGCTGGCTGGCAGATGGCAGTGTCCGCTACCCCATTGCCACGCCCCGGGCCAACTGCGGCCCCGCGGAGCCCGGTGTCCGCAGCTTCGGCTTCCCCAGCAAGGGCAGGTTCGGGGTCTTCTGCTACAAGGAGAGATAAGGAGCCGGGAGGGATCCTTCTTGGATGAAGGATGTTTCCAGCCTGCCAGTGCCCAGTGTTGGGCAGTGTTGGGCATTCCCAAGGGCTGTTTTTGGGGTGACTGGGGGGAGGTGGGACGGGGGGAGGTTTCTTTTTGTTTTGTTTTGTTTCCTTCCATTATATTTTCCACATCTTGCTCAGCAGCTGGCACATGCAGCTGCTCAGGGTGGGTGCCAGCTGGGCAGCGTGGGATGGTCCCTCTCGTGGGATGTGTGCAAGGATGATCCCCATGGGCTACTGCTGCCACCCCGCTTGGCCGTGCCACCCCAAGGGTGGTGGCCCCTTCCTGCGGTCGCGGATCCTGCCTCCGAGTTCACGAGGCAAGGCCATGAGGGAGCGAGGCAAGGCTGGATTTGGCCAGAGCAGAGAGCAGGTATCTCCGTTGCATCCTGGCCCCTCTTCCAGCCCCGTCCATGTCCTGCTGAAGGATGCCATTGTGCCTGTCCCTGCGGGAGCGCAAGTGCCTTATCTCCATGTGCCTCTTGCCTGGACTCCATTTGAACTCTGGTGCCTTCTTCTTTGAGCATTGGCTATGAAAAGATGTGTTTTTCTGGACACCTTCTAATAAAACCGTGGAGAAAGCCCTGAAGTGACATGGCTGTGTCCCCATCTCTGTCCCAACACAAGAGAAAGGTCTTCTCTGGAGAAAGGATTTGGGGATCCCTGGCTGTTTCATCCTTGGCTGAACATCAGCTCATCAGTGCTGGCTCAGCTCAGCTGCTGCAAGGGCGTTGTGTTCCCTCATTAGTGAGTGTTAATTAACCCCCTGGGTGTCAGGACTGAAAGCTGGAAGGTGAAGCAGTGTCTGCTGGCCATGGGTTTTAGGGATGTGGGTTAACCCCCTCCCAAGGGGAGAGCTGAACAGGGAGGGCAGTGTCCTACTCCAGGGTCCTTCTTCAGCTGGGGCTTGGGACACCCCTCCCACCTCCATGGTCCCTTAGGTGCAGGCTGGGGCTGAGCCATTCCTGTGTAGCTTGGAGCACCCTCTTTGCGTTCCCCTTCCTTCCTGGCCACCTTGCCATGGGAGGCCCTTCTCCTCCCAGCCCACCAGACACCCCTCTTCCTTAAAAAAAACCAACACCGACAAAGCGCCCATTCCGATTTCGCTCTGTTTATTATTTATCATTCTTTCAAAATAGGATATGTTCAAAAATATAAATAGGTGCAGGGAACGCTGGTGCCCCGCACGGTCCCCTGGAAAGAGCACGTTGTCCCGGGACAGGCGCTGCGCTGCAGAGGGGGTGGTGGGGAAGCAGAGAGGGGCCACAGCCCCCAGCACCCAGCTCCCGGGTCCCAGCATCCCCTCGCCTCCCTCCTCCCACAGCTTCTTCCACCACAGCCCCCCGGCCCTCCCCACCCGTCCTGACGTGCTGCAGCAGTAGAAGGATTCTGGAAAAAAAAATAAAACCCCAAAAGGTGCTGCTCACCCTGGAGATTAAATAACAGAAATAATTACATTGTTCGTGGATAAAATCAGGAAAAAATAATCATCTTTATTATTTAACTTAACCCCCTGCCCTTTGCAAACCCACCCCCCTCCCTGTCCCCAAAGGCACGAAGATAATTGGAACCGGACGGTTAGTAAAAATGCTGAGATCTAATTTGTTTTGCTTTGGTGCTTGGAAAAACAATTTTTTTTTTATATATATATACACAAAGGTGGGTTTGTCTTTAATATAATTTTTTTTTCCTTATATGACAAAAAAAAGCAACAAGAAGAAGAAGAAATCGACTCTGTTAATATAAGTGTTCCGTTAAAAATCTCTCTTTCTCGCGTTCCCCCTCGGTCTCTCGCCCCGCTCTAATGGGTGGGTCTGTGCACGGCGCTGCCGCTGGGTTTCGACCGGCTCCTGGGGCTCCTCTTGTATAGCCTGCGCTGGTAGCTGGAGGCTGTGAAAGAGAAGAAAAGGCACCTTGTTGGCAGGAGCCGGCACAGAGAAGCTGCTTGTCCCGCGCTGGCCGCCCCAGCCCCTGGCTGCCTGGAAAAACACGGGCAGCCGCAGGCAGCGCTGCCCGGGGGCGGCTGTATGTGCCCCGGCGCCAGCCCGCCCGCACACGCACAATCGGCCCTTCTCTCGCCCTGCCGGGCTGTGCTTCACCCGAGGGACAAGGTGCCCGCGGCTTGGAGAGAGCCTGGGTAGCAGCATCATCTCCGTGGTTGCTTGTCCCATCCCTTCCCTGTGCCCAGCCGGGAGGGCAGCTCTTCCTCATCTCACCCACTGCCCTAATCCCCAACCCCAATATCCATTAGTAGTGGGCCGTGCTCAGGGCACAGGAGGGGAAACAGCCCCGCCTGGCTGGCAGGGACAAGGTTTCTGCCTGGTCTTTGCTGCCAGTGTCCCTGGAAGCTGGCCTGCTCTGGTGTGATAGTTGCAGGAGGGTTCAGGTGGAAGCTGCAAAAGCTGGTTGGGAGCAGACCAGGTCTCTTGATCGCTGGCGGTCCATGTTGGGAACAGCCTGCAGCTCTCCAGACCCACAGCAGAGCCAAAGGAATCAGCATCTTGGTCTGCACCAGGCAGCCGCCCTTGGACACCTCCTCCATCCCTCCTGCTTTCATCTCCTCCCCGGGGCAGAGGTTTGTCCCTTAAGCCCATATCGGCTTTCCCTGGCTGTGGGACCATTGCTTAATCTGCCTTATCTGGAGCTGCCCAGCTGGACCAGAACCTGGCAAGGAGGCCACTGGACAGATGTGATTTGTCCGAGGCCAACAAAATTCTTGGGAAGCTGCAGGCTGTCAGGGATGGGACAGGGGTGTAGGCAGGCCTGGGAGTGGGCTGGAACACCAGTGAAGAAGGCTGGCTGCCATCAGCTGGAGGCCTGACAGGAGGAGAGTCAGGAGCCCAGCCCTGTCCCTCAGCTTGTATCTGCTGCAGGACTCCTGTCTGCTCCCAGAGCAGGGGGACTCTGGGGAAGGGCTGGGGGATTCATAGCTCTCCCCTCCTATTCTCTCTGTTGATGCAGGTGGTGCCAAAACTCACCCTTTCAGAAGCCATTTATTTTCCTTTCCCTGAGTAGCCTGGGCCATTGGCAAGCTCCTTGTTGCCCTTTCCTTACTCTAGAGCTGCCTCTACTCTGCCTTGGTGGGTCTCCAGGGCAGTCCTGCAAGCCAGACTCTGTGGTCCACAACTGCCCAGAAGATGTCAGCTCCCACAGCCCCCTCACAGGGGAAACTTCCAAGAAGCCAAGGGAACCATGATGTCCCCTTCTGCCTGGCTCAGAGCTATCCCCTACCCTGAGATGATGCCCTGCATTCCCAGCTCCTTCTCCCAGCTGCAGGGAGGCATCAGCCCTAACCCGAAGGTGAAGGGACCAAGACATACGGTTTAGGCAGGATATCCGTGGCTCCTCCCACTGCCCGTTGGGCTGGCACCGAATCGTGGGCACGTGGCGTTGGATGTAGCCTTGGTCGCACTGGTACCGCACCATGGAGTTTATTTCGTAGCGTTCCTTCTTCCGACCGAAGGTCCTGGCATTCTCCACCGCTGGGGGGTCCCCGCAGGCCACTGCAGGAGATGGGCAGACACGTGGAGAGTGAGTGAGAGGACACCTGCCTGGCTGAGCAGGCAGCTCACAGCCAGGGCAGGCTGGGCATGTGCAGCCTCGTCACTCCTCCATGCATAAAACCTTAACACCCTTTGAGATTGCCTCTGTGCACAAAGCTTAGGGGCAGGGGGATATGGAAATCCTGTGAGTTGAAATTAAGCAGGAGTCTGCCTCAGTGCTCCATTCCTGCCTCCTGGAGAGGCTGTGGGAGCTCAGCTGAGTGTTGCAACAGCTGCCTGTGTCTGTGTGAGGGCACAGAGCTGGTGTGTGGGAGCGATGCTGCAGCCAGGGTATGACTCTGCTTGGGGATGTTGAATCTTAATGGTTTGTCCTATTTATTTTCAAGTCCTTGTGAGACTTTCTCTTACAGCCTTGTCCAGCTTCTGTTTCTTATTCCTTCCATCTCTCTGACCACCCTTCGCAGTGACAAAACCCACATTCATGGGCACTGGGGACTCTGCTCCAGACCCACAGCCACCTCCTGAGCCCCCCCATCCTTGCCAGTATGGCACAGGGCGCTGACCTGTTCCTTTCTTGCAGGTGAAAGGGAGGTGATAGTTGCAGGGAACGTCGTTCCATTCGCCTTTCTCGTGCCAGATCATCACAACGCAGTCCTCGCCCGCCGAAAAGAAGTTATCGGGTTGGTTGGGCCGCCAGTTCTCGTATTGCTGCCGAGAGAGGACAGTCCTTCATCTCAGGCTGGGCCCTGGTCTCTCCTACTCCCTCCTTCATCCTCCCTGCCACCTCTCCCACACCCCTCTCCAGCAGAGCCCATGGATGGCCAGCACTGCCCCTACACCAGTTATTTCTGTTGTGATGGTGCCCAGGACCTGACCAGCTTTTCTAGAGGAAAAACCATGAGCCCTACAGAGTTTAGAGTTGCCTCCCCTCAATGCCCAACCTAAGCACCCAACATGTAACCCACGGGGCCCTTCCCACCCAAGGGGAACCTCTTCCCCCCGCCAAAAGCCGGCTCCTGCTTGTGCTGCAGGCTGCAGGCTCACCAGGGAGTGCCCGTCGGACCAGCGGAAGTCATTCTCCACAGCTCTGTCACTCAGCCCGATCCAGTGGTAGTCCTGTGCGTGACCTGGAAGAGCAGGAGGGGGAGAAAAGAGTCATGGTTGTCCTACACTTTGCTGGAAGCATTTCTTTGCCCTCTCAGCATTTCTTTGACCTGGAGCCTCTGGGTCACTCAGCTGCCTTCCAGTCACTATTCCCTGATGCCCTTTCTGCTTGCATCATGTTTGTCCATCTCCCTCCCCGCTCAACCTGCCATGAGCATGGATGCACCCATACAAGGATGAGGCTTTGCTAGGATACATGAGCACCAGAGGGGCAAGTGGTGTTTTTTATACCACTTTGGATAAATCTGTGGGTAGAGTCAGAGTCCAGTGGCTGGAACCACGCCGAGTCTCAGGCTGCCCTCAGCACTCACTGTTCACAAATTCTTGTTCCTCCGGGGTGACGATACTGCTCAGGTGGGCTTGGTGTTGTCGGCATCTGGTCTCTGCATCCATCCAAGTCTCCCTCTCCTCAAAGTGCTGGTAGCAGTGGCCCTGGAACTTGGTCCAGCCCTCCTCGCAGTTTTCCAAGTCTGAAACACACAGAGGAAGGATGAAGAGGAGTTGCATGTGTCTGAAAGCTTTCAACTCACCTCTTAGCAGCTCATGCTGCCATTGCATGGGACAACAGACAGTCACTTTCACTAAAAAGCAAACCCTGTTGCCTGTAGGAATTCCCTGGGAAAACTGTCAGAAGGCATCCAAGACACGCAGAGAGGGCAGCCTGTGTGGAAGGCCCTGTGTCTGCAGTGACACGACCAGTGCTACTAGAAAGCTTGGATGATACAGGCTTATTCCTGGGAAATTCAATCCCTGTGTAAAGTTCCTGGAATCTGCTTTTGAGGAACTGACCAAGTGAGAACACAGCTCTTCCCACTTGTGCTGGCCTGCAGAGTTTTCTTGCTTTCGGAAAAAACCTCTCCAAACCCCATATCCAGATGTCCAGAATCAACGCACACGTGTTGGAAATGAAGGAGGGGACCACTAGGTTTGTGTGGTTCCATCACTTGGTGTGATTCTGGAGCTCTGGAGGAGAAGCAAACTGACCAAGATGGGTGAAAAGAAATGGAGACAGAAACTTACCAGAGTGGAGAGAGAGAATTAAGTCTCAATGAAAAAGCTTGGAAGCTGCTAGAGAAGCGCAAACATTCCTCAACTTTTCCGAAGATCTTTTACCATCTGAGAAACGCTGAGGAACTGAACACACGTTTCAAAAAAAATAAAACCACAGATGGGGGAAAGTAGGGACAAATGGAGAAACCACCAGAAAAGACCTCCAGCAGTTCCCACGCAATGCAACACCACACATCTGTCTGCTATGTGTGACTGAAGGGAACAGAAAATGAAATGTGTTTAATCTCAGCCCTTCCGATGCCTGATCTACCATCCTTTCTCGGGCCCTTGCTGCTCTGAGAGTGGTGGGCTTCTATGAGCCCTCATGCCTCTCTCCCTTTTCAGTAAGGTTTTCTGTACTCAGTTTCTTTCTTCTTTGTTGAGCTTGGTACGTCAAAGCACTAGTCACCTTCAATCACACTAATTCCTCCTGATCCACCTTTCTGGTGTTCTTCCAGCTGGAGATTGTGGGCACGTCATAGATATTGGAGTGGCTGATAGTTATTTGAGACATTAAAAGCATTTCCTGCCTTCTTCAACAGATTAAATGGGTTATCTGGAAGTAGGTGAAGCCCTAAGGATTCTTGGCTTTTGCAGGCAGATCTCTTGCTCAAAGTTTGCAGAACATCCTTGGAGCAAGGATGGGAATACGGAGTCTTATGGGAATATGAAGATTTACATTCCCCACAAATTTTGGAGCACTGGCTTCCTCTTGCATCTGCCAGGCATCAGAGCCCATAATTCAGAGAAAAGAGAAAATTAAGCCTGGTTTGGACCACACAAGATCATAAACAGTCACAGCGTGGAAAGTCTCTGGTTGAGTTACAAGGATCTTAAACAACAGGTATCATGGGTGGGTAAATCAAAGGCTGATGAGGTTGCATTGGAAAATTGATGTTAAGACAGTGCAATTCCTGCCCAGAAGGTCCAATGATCCTGAGCCTTCTTATGGTCTAGTCTGTATGTTCATATTGGAAGCAGAAAGAGATGTGAAGAAAGGAAGGAGAAAATCCAACATATTATCATTATTCATGCCAAGGTGAAGAAGATACTGTGACCTTATTTCTCTTTTGTTTGAGCAAAGCGGGAGAGCTCTCCCTCAGCTAAGATGATAAAATTTTGGATTCTATCAGCTTTAAGAAAAAAACACAACTCTTTTTCTTTCCTTGTAGAGACAAAAAGAAGTATTAGAGCAGGTGAGAATGCCTAATTTTGATGGAAATACAGGTCGCTTCCCGTTTTCTCAAAGATACATTCCCTGCTGATTTTGCCACAGGAAGCCACGTTGTGGAGATGACAAAAATACCATGCTGTGTCAAATCGATGGAGATTCCTGGAGTGAACGAGGCTTCTTTCTTCCCCAAGAGAAACACAATCATTTTTCAGGGCTCAGTTGAAGCATCATTCCATGAAATTCCAGTTCAGCAGAGAAAGTTTGCCTGGGGTGAAGATGTTCTCAGAAGGTTCCCTACTGTTACAGATGAACAGAAAGACCCTCGACCCAAAGAGACAGCGATTTCTGAGATCAACATTGTTGTGATCTATGTGGAGATTCACCAGAGAAACTTAGAAAAGAGAAAGCTGGAGAAGACACCAGAAGCTCCTGCTCAGGAATCTTAGAGGACTTGGTGCTGTGAGGAACAAACTTATCAAAACAGATATGCAAAAGCCTCAGAGCTTTTCCCTCGTGTGTTTTAAGCTGCTGTTAGAGGTTAGCTTACTGAGATGAGAGCGACACTGATGGGAGCACTGGGGATCAGCTTTTTTTGGGGAATAGCATGGGAACAAGGTGGTGCAGCAGTTAGTGGGATTAGCTGAAGCCAAGGAGGCCGTACCGATCTCACACAGGTCCCCTCCGTAGCTGGGAAGGCAAAAGCATTTGAAAGAGTCGATGCCATCAACGCAGGTGGCTCCGTTCAGACAGGGGCTTGGGTGGCACACATCGGTGTCTGCAAGAAATCAAGGGCTTCCATTAGGGCTCTGGGCAGGCAACTCCACCAACAGGAGAACTTGTTTCCTTGCTTGTTTAGGAGGGAATATCAGCTGTTTTGGGGGGACCTGGGAGGGTTGTGTTTTATAACATACTGCCACTGCTGCTGCTGGAAGAATGAAGGCAAGAGACCCAACCCACCCTACAAGGAAGACATTGGTTTTCTGGTGGTTGAACACCACTCTGAAGGTATCAGAACAAGCTCAGCAAGATTTATCCAACACACAGCGCTTGCTGTGGGAACTCTTCCTTGTCTGCTGCCTCTGCCTTCTGCATCAAACATGAAAACTCGTGTCTGTGTCTCCACCAGCTAAAGGTCTATGAGGAAGAATGTGGAATTCTTGTAAGTGATGGAAACATCCTCAAATAGGTCTCTGTCTCCTAACCAGACAGCGTTCTTGGTTGTCCATCCTCACTAATAGTTTCTTCCTAACCATAATTTAGATGAAGTTCTGCGACAAGTAATCTCTTCTCAGTGAAGATGAAGAAAGTGCAGAGAAGAAAAAAAGTGGGTTCGGAGGTGGTTCGGAGACCCTCAACTTTTTCTCCTTGAGGATCTTAGACCTGGCTATGGGTGCTTCTTCCTTGGTGAGGGATACTGGAGTGCAGTGCCATTCTCTCCAGACCTGTCCCCTCTGTGTGCTCTTTCGCTTGTGATGGGGATGGAAGGAGCTGGTACATCTTTTCCAGCTGTGGACTCTGTCTCGGTGGAGCGAGCTTTGGAATCAGAAGAAGGGTCATTCAGAATGGAAAGATTTCAGATACATTCAGCTCAGAAACAAGGAGGAAGACTGAGGAAGAAAATGAGAAGACATCCAGTCAGGTTGGGTTAAATGATGGCTAGTGAGATCCTCATGCAAGACAGCATTTCTTTCACACTTGGGAGACATGTAAAGCTTTAAAAGTGATGACTAACACTCCATGCTCTTCTTGTGGATGACAGGGTTAGTGAGGAAACATTCAAGGATGATGAACATGCTGGCTGTGGAAACAGCAGAGCAGAGCAGAGACTCCCCAAGATCTGTGTTCATCTTCTGACTGGGGTGTATTTGGTTGGATATTGTTTTCTTGGCGCTGAAGCCCAGCTGCTCAGCATCCCCAGGCACAAGAGAGCAGATGGGCGTTATACCCCCTGTGGCTGTCTAGTGACTCAGTGGCCAAGGTCTGATACGTCATCTAAAAGCTGACATGTTCTGTAACGTGCCTAAGTGATGGAAAAAATCCTTTCTGACCTTGGATGGTAAATCTGTGTGTGCTTTGGAGCAAGGAGATTGTCATCTTTACTCTAGGCTGTATCACTGTGAGCAGTGAAATCGTTCCTCAGATGGCTGATGAGCCTCTTACTCCAGTTTTGCAGTTCTTCTCTGAGAGGAGGAATTTTTCACTCTGGATCGCCCTTCTAAATGTCACAAAAGCTTGCTTTCTTTGTTCACTGCAACATGAAGGGAATTCCTGTTTCTGTGATGCTAGTAAATACTTCGAGGCTTTCCAGAACAAAATGGGAGTCACAAGCCTAGAGGAAGAATAGAGGAGCTGAACTTGGCTGAGTATTGCTTATTAGTCACACTTGGAGTTCCTAGAAGATAGAGAGCATAAAGAAAAACGAGGTATCCTGAGGGGTGATTGCAACTCAAGAGGCCCCTTGGGCTTCCCAACAGCAGTGGCAGCAGAAGTTCATGTTGATTCCAGTGGGCTCCAGCTGAACACGTAAGGAAAGGCTTTCCTTCGTTCGTCAGGCTCCATGAAGTGGAAAGAACACTGCAGAGGTGGGAGCGAAGCACACACAAGAGCTGAAGCTGAGTGTTTAGCGGGGGATAATGAGCCTTCAGCTGTCTTCAGCCATGTGGAATAAAACTTGGCATGTCCGATGTCTCTTCTGAGATGCAGGAGACCTGCTGTGTGCTGCCATCTCTAGTCTTGGAGGAGGGGGGAGCAGGCACACATGTGCAAAGTCATTGCCACGAATTTCCAGCTGGGAAATAAGACTGGAACAGAGTTTCCTTTTACAGATATCACATATAATATGCTTGCACATATTATAGATGCAGTAAAAACAAATCTCTGATTGCAATACATATGTTATGTATCTCTCCATATATATACATATGTATTTTTATATATGACTCATAGAAAAAGGATGTGTACTTGTAGGTAATGTTGGAAAAACAAACAGCAAAGACAAGTGAGACACAGTTTTTTCCCCCAAAGTTGTGCTTCGAATGGCTGGAGGGAAGGTGTTTTAAACACGTGATGATCATAAGCACCAAACTCCCCTTCTGCCTGTTGGGCTGTTGAGGCAGTGACCCTCTCTCCATCTGGATGTAGAATCACCTCACAAGCTGATCTCGGGAAACTCAAATATACCTGTCAGGTTGGAGAAAGTTTTGCTGATTCTGGTCCTCCCAGAAAATCTGGATCTTGGAGGTATTTAAGAATGCTGTAAATGGTAAAATTGGCAGTGATGTTGCCTCTGGAAATCCTGGCAGGTTGGCTTGTGGGTGTTTCTCGGATATTGCATTTAAGCCACAAACACGATGCACCGGAGGTAAGAGCTCCATTGAAAAAGAAAATCGCATCTATCACACGAAACTTAGCGATTTTCTTCACAGCCTTTTATATACTATGAAAGTGCCCACTTCCACATTGTTTCGAGCTAGATGAAGTCAGCAAATCGCTGCACACCTCTCCAGCCTGCAACGCTCAAGGTGTGCCCGCCCTGCTCAGCACGGAGCGAGCCCCCACTCCCGCAGAGGTGGCTGCCAGGGACCTTGGCACTCAAGGATCTCAGACACGAGCTATTTATTTGCGAGGGAGAGCAGTCATCCAAACAGCCAGCCCTGCTTTGCCAGGCAGCTCAAGTGCTTATCAGCTGACAAGGAGACAAGACCACCGCTATTATTACCCTGCGCTAACAAAGGGCAGAGATAGCCGAGGAATGCAGGAGGGAGGCAGCGCCGCTTTCAAGAGCTGCGGCTGTAAAACAAAAGGCGGGGAGAAAATGCCTCGCGGTGCCAAGAATAGGAAGCCCGGTTAGAACACGTTATTAACTCACTCCTTGAGGATAATGCAGAATTAGCAGCTCTTCCAAAGAGGGTTCATACTGCACTTAATATTGCCAAGAAGTTGCAAAAATTCTACTGTCACAACCGTTTCTGTTTCTTGCTGCTAACAGGACCCAAGGTCTAACTTTTAGATTTTTTTTTTTTTTTAAATAAACCAATTAAAACAAAATGGCCAATGTAAACCAGGTCTTGCATCTGGAAGATGTAAACTGTTGGCTGGAGAAAACAAGGGGAGTTACACAGCTGCTATGCAAAGTTTAAATTTGTTTCACCATTTTCTTCCTAAGATTTCTTCTCCACTGCCAGATATGCACTATGTTTAGTCAGAATAATTTTCTTCTGGTGCAACTAAAAACAAGAGAAGTATTCTTGTCATCCCTGCCCATGATGGGAGGGAGGTTTGAGCTAGATCATCTCTAAGGTCCTTTCCAACCTTAAGCATTTTATGATTCTATGATTCTCCCAATGCCTTTGAAAAAAATTTGTTGTACTAGATCATGGAAATTGGAAAGAGAAACATGGAAAAAATGAAAGAAAAATAGATTGGCCCTGTTTTTGCTCAGAAGACAAATGGCATGTACAAGTGAACACGCAGTGTCAGTGGTGAGAAGGAAATGCTGTTAAAATTCTTTATCTCAAGCTGAGACAACAACACCAGAAACAATGCTACCATTTCCTAAAGAAGTGCAGTCTGTGCCTTTCTCTCCATGGCTGCCTATATGGAAGATGAGCAAGAATACCCATTAAACAAGGTCAGCTTTGTGCTTAAAACATCTGCTGAGGAGAAGCAGCTGGTGGGCAGAGAGGATGCTGTCACCCAAACCCCGACCAAAGTATAGTTTACCTGAAGCTGTGGGTAACAGGTTTACCAATATGTTCTATAATATTTCTATACCCTCTTGTTTTTGTTCTACAGAGCGAAAAAGGTCAGAGAGAAGCACAAGGCATTTTCAGGATGCCCAACAGTGCCCGTTGTCCCCCTCACCTTTTCTTTATAGGCTTCCTTTTAAGTGCAATTACCCAAACCGGGAATCAGAGACCAACTAGATAATTATCTCCTAGAGATTGGGAAAAAATAATAACCCAGGTACAAATTAAATTTGCTTTTCAGGGTCTACTGGGAAGTTTGAACTACTGATCTGATAGCTCAAACATCAAAGAAAAACATTGGAGCAATTGTGGAGTGACTCCTAGAAGAAAAGAATAGGAGGAGTTGGGGAAACCAGTTCTCTCACATTTTATGTTAAATGCTAGTATTGAACATCACATAGCCAGCTACTGACTTACAATGAGCAATTAAGTCATTAAAATAATTAACTACCATAATTGAACTTAAGCCTCCGTGCAGCAGAAGGGGCAGGTGCTGCTGCAGCTTTAAGAAAACTCTTCTACTAGAGATCATCAGGTTTCCAGGAGGACCTGTTGATCTGCTGGAACCTTCAATTTGTCCAACACTCTCGTGGAAGAAGAGCTCGGGAAATTTGGGTGTCTCTGTCTCCAGAACATTATGTGCAAAAGTAAATGGACATGTAAATAACACCAGTCCAAGACTGTAGGTTACCTCTGCAGAGGAAAATTTTGTTTAAGCAAATTAACTTCTGATGCAAAGCAGACAGTGTGTCCAGGAGACATCAAATCATCTGCTCAAAAATCATCAGCCACAAAGGGTCTGTGCCTCTCAGCCAGGACCGGTACCTCCATTTCCCTCTTGACAGCATAATTTGCATTCCCCATTGGGTGAAACATTCTGAATCAGGTGAATGTTTTTGTGACTTTTTTTCTGGATGGTTTTCTCTGGACCAACAAAACTCAATCCCTTGTACTTCCAGGAGGCGAAGTGTGAGGAAAGCCCATTAGGACCTTTCCTCATTTGTGTTCTAACCTTCTGCTGTGTGGGGCCATAGGCAACAGATTTCATGGACTCGTTTCACCAGAGACAAGCAAAACTTAACATAAATAGATGCCATTTCAGCACATTTCTCTTTTCCCCCACAACTGGAGCGAAGCTTTTAAGTCACTGACTGGTCAGAGTGCTCCAAACCGCAGCCCTTCACTGAAGTGCCAGCATGTTTTTTCAGCTAATAATTATTTGTCTTCAAATGCTACCAGAAGCAAAAAGACCCACAGAGCTGGCAAAACCCTGGGTGAGGAAGCCAAGGCTATGGACAACTCTTTCAGCTTGTGGGGTTCCTGTCCTCATGAAGGAATCAAATGCTGACTAAAGACATGTACATGCACAGCCTTCAATTTGGGTAAATACTAAATATACTGGCACTCCAAGTGTTAATCTTCAGTCTTCTGGCTCTGGCTTTTAGAGATACTTTTAGGCTACAGCAGAGCAAAATAATATCATTCTTCTTGAATCATCCCACTGAACAGGCTGCTGGATCTAACTAGAACCCTCCAACAGCAGGGCCAGAGGGCAAAAGCCACATTCCTTCCTGTTCCTCACTCTGAGCTCCTGTAAAGCTGAACCAGCTTCACCCATGCCTTAATGTCAGCCAAAATCCATTGCTCTTCATGGGCACCCACTGCACCCTACAAACCCTGAGCACAGCTCAAGGCTGTGAGGATATAAGAACTGATTGGTTTTTTTGCAAGAACTGATTTTTTTTTTTTGCAAGAGCAACATTTCAAGACTGGGAAACTTCAAGTGAAAAGGCAGCCACAAGATGGGAAATGGCATTTTGGGATCCAGCCTACGGTTCTTCCTTGTAGACTTTCCATGTTTGCAGTCCCCAGAGCTCTGTAAAAAGTAACAACCCAAGAAAAGGAAACCTAGGATTCTTTTTCTTTTTTTTTTTTTCCTTCTTCTTTTGTCATCTCTTTGCTGTAATCCTCTAGAAGGGGTTTGCCTTGAGCTCATGGCGAACACACTTTTTTGCCACCTGGATGAGCTTCCTTCATCCCCTGACCATGACTGCATTTAACCATTTAGGGACATTGTAGTAAAGTTTACCAATAGAAAGACAAGTTTTACCCTAGAACACCTTCCCTGGTGGGAGTACCAGCCAGACACATGTACTCAAACCTGTTTCTAATTTATGAAGTGTAGCATTAAACTTCATACAGTTGTTGCTTACCTCTTGCTGTCATCTGCTAAGAAACCCCAGCTGCTACATTGTCCTCTCTGCTACTTGCAAATACACATATTCCAATTTCAGAGCATTTTTCAAGATTCTTCACATGTGCGCTGCTGAACACATGGTTTTCTTTCAAAATACTTCACAAAAATGTTGGCTAACAAATGGTCTGAGGAATCTGGCAATTGCCTTGTGGTTAATTTTTAAAAAGAAAAAGCAGTGGAACAAAACCGTATTTTGGGGCCAATTTTTTTTTTTTTTTTTTTTTTTAAAATTTTTTTTTAACTGGTCCTCACTGGCTTCCTTCCTCCCCCTCAATGCTGCCTTTGCTGGCTTATTTTTGTCTCTGGGCTTGGACGTGGCAGTGGGCTCTGCAAAAGCAGGGCCTACTTTTCCGAGAAGGGTTTCTGGGTCCTGTACCACCCTGCCAAGTCCTGGATGCTGTGCCAGGCTGGACCAGTGCTGTGGGAACGACCCTGCTGATTTGCCCTCACCCACTCCTGCAGCATCCTGGGGCAGCTGCTCAGCGCAGACAGAGGGGACCTCAGATGTGCTGTGAGCGGGTCTGAACAAAGGTTTGTGATTGCCTGTGCTCTCAGAGGCAGAGAAGCGACACAGAGGGAAATGCAGTGACTCACTGGAAGCACTTTGGGGATGGAAATGACGTTAGAAACCCGTCTGAGCTCCACAGAGCCCTGCACTTACAGACCCTTACCGAGTCCAGAGCTAGCTACGCTGAACAGTGTAAATTGACCTGAGAGAAGCAGTTTAGGGGGTAATGTGGGAAGGGGTGGAATTGATGACACTTTTGCTACAAGGACCTGTTTGGCACATACATTTTGTACCATACTTAAGCAACATGTGGCCCTTTGAGAACTGAGCACATGCAGGACACTCATCCACCAGCACAAGCACTGATGGCTTTCAAATGAGGCTTTTCCCCAGGTGCCAGCTCCTGATGGCAGCAAAGAGAAACCAAGCTGAGTCCAGGGATGCTGCAGGACATCCTGTGTTACCAGGACTGGGCACCTCCCTTGGCCAAGAGGCACAATGTCTTGCATCTTGTTTTATTTCTCGCTGAAGTGCACTAATGCTTTCACAGCATGTGAACTCTGCTCAGGGCATGCTCGTCAGAATGGCAGGAGAGTGTTTTCACCATACATGGTTAATCAGGCTTAAATATTGTGTCTGTTTGTACTTGGCAACCAAAGTAGGCCCAACCAAAGACACAGCACTAAAACAATAAAACGGCAGGGTGGAGGGAAGGGCATTTATCAACAGAGCTGACAAAAGCTAGTGGTGCTCTGAGCTTTATCTCACACGTTTATCCTGTTGTAGCTGCAGAGAGCAGCGTAAGACACAGACCAGAGGGTGGCCACATGCTGAGCAGTACTTGGGGCTATAGGCAGGGAAAGAGAAACAGAACAGGACTGAGACTTGCAGCCCATCTTTTCCAACTTCTCAGCTGTGTGCAGGGTGGGAATCTCTGGCAGGTGGAGCCGTTCTATGGAACACTGGAACAGGCTGCCCAGGGAAAAGGTTGAGTCACCAACCCTGGAGGGATTTAAAAGACATGTAGAGGTGGCACTGAGGGACATGGGTTAGTGGTGGACTTGGCAGTGCTGGGTTAATAGTTGGACTTGATGATCATGAAGGTCTTTTTCAACCTAAACAATTCTATGATTCTATGATCATGACCTGTGGAAGACCCCATGTTTATAGCTTTCCATCAGAACAATGTTCTGCTTAAGTCTGCTTCTGTGTCAATGTTCTCTGCTATATAAAAAGCAAAAGAAGTGACAGCTATGCCCCCTCCTTCCCTTCCACAAAGCTTTCCCTTCCATATGAGGCATATGTTACCTTCTGTAGTGGGTCCTAATGCGTCAATTGCTTCTTGTGAGACTTGAGGCAGGGCACCAGTGGTGGTGGCCAGCAGATGGGGATTGTCTGGAGCAACAGCTGTCTCTGTCTCTTGTCCTGACACCGCAGGAGGGGAAGGCTCTATTTCAAGCTGAGCCTCTTCAGGGTTCCCGAGTCCCTGTGTCGGTTCAACATCTGGAGTCCTGGTACCAATTACAATGTCTGGGACAGAGGTTTCCCCTGAAACGCCTGTGATCGAGTGTGTCACGGCTCCAGATGTTGCACCAGGAATCTCCTTCTCCTCAGGAGTTCCAAAGGGCTCCCCACCGGCCAAAGATGTGGCAGCTGTTCTGATGTTAGCAGCAGGCAATGCAGATGCTTCCCCACTGCTTTCATGGACTGTGGATGCTTCCATGCTGATCTCAGGAACTGTTTCACCTCGGGCTTCTTGACTTGTGGGCGCTCCTGTGCTGATTTCAGGAAACGCAGAAGTTTCCCCACTGACTTCTTGAACTGTGGACGTTTCTATGAAAATTTCAGGATAGGCAGATGTTTCACCCCTGGCTTCTTGACTTGTTGGTGTCTCTGTGCTAAACTCAGGGAATGCAGATGTCTCTCCGCTGATATCATGGACTGTAGAAGTTTCTATGCTAATCTCAGGAAATGCAGATGTTTCGCCTCGAACTTCTCCACCTGTGGATGTTTCTATTCTAATTTCAGGAAATGCAGATATTTCACCACTGGCTTCATGGATTGTCGAAGTTTCTATGCTAATTTCAGGAAAGGAGGACATTTCCCCACTGATTTCATGGACTGTTGAAGTTTCTATGCTGATTTCAGGGAAGGCAGAAGTTTCCCCACTGGTTTCATGGACTGTTGACGTTTCTATGCTAATTTCTGGGTAGGCAGATGTTTCACCCCTGGCTTCTTGATTTGTGTATGTTTCTATTCTAATTTCAGGAAATGCAGAACTTTCTCCACTAATTTCATGCACTGTGGAAGTTTCTATGCTGATTTCAGGAAAGGCAGATGTTTCTCCACTGGTTTCGTGGACCGTCGAAGTTTCTATGCTAATCTCAGGATAGCCAGATATTTCACCCCTGGCCTCCTGGCTTGTGAATGTTTCTATTCTAATTTCAGGAAATGCAGACGTTTCCCCACTGATGTCTTGACTTGTGGATGTTTCTATCCTAATTTCAGGAAACGCAGATGTTTCTCCACTGATTTCTTGTATTGCGGATGTTTCTGTGCCACTTTCAGGAAACGCAGAGGTTTCCCCACTTCCTTCTTGACCTGTGGATGCTTCCACGATAATTTCAGGATAGCCAGACGTTTCACCTCTGGCTTCCTGGCTTGTGGATGTTTCTGTGAGAATTTCAGGAAATGCAGAGGTTTCCCCACTGATTTCTTGAATTGTTGATGTTTCTGTGTTAAACTCAGGAAATGCAGACGTCTCCCCACTGATTTCACGGATCGTGGATGTTTCTATACCAGCTTCAGGAAATGCAGATGTTTCACCACTGATTTCATAAGCTGTTGATGTTTCTAGAGCACCTTCTGGCAGCGCAGATGTTTCCCCGCTTAGCTCACCAGATGCAGAGGCTTCACCACTTGGCCCCAAACTGTAGGGGAATGTGACAGTCTCCCCACCCAGTTCCTGTGATACCGTTGGTCTTGTCACCACTTCTACTAAATCAGAAGTGACCAGAGTGATTCCTGGAAGCCCTGAGGCCTCCCCACTAATATCAGTCACTGCTGAAGACTGTCCACTTAGATCTGTGGCTCCAGAAAAGTCTCCACTGATGTATGGGATTCCAGATGGCTCTCCACTCAAGTCTCCTGCCCCTGAAGGAAACCCACTACTCTCCACAGCTCCAGACCCTTCTCCAGATAGTCCTCTGTCTCCAGAAGTAAATCCACTGATTTCTATCACTCCAGATGGTCCTTCTCCCACTTCTTGTGCCACTGATGTCTGTGTTACAACTTCCACCAAAGTGGTATCCACAAGAGAGACAGTGGGAAAGCCAGAGGTGAGTCCACTTTCCTCTCCAGACAGCAGACCACTGGTGACATCAACTCCAGAGTTGTCTCCGCTGCTGTCTGTCACTCCACTCGGATATCCGCTCATCTCCAGCACTCCAGAAACACTCCCACCAAAGTCTACATGCCCAGAAGGCTCACCACTGGTGTCTAAGCTCCCAGATACCATGCCTGACACATCTTCACCTCCCGAAGGCAATCCACTGGTTTCCAAAGTCTCTTTTGCTTCTGCTCCTGTGGTTGGCGGGGTTGTTGTCACTTCCTCCAGGGTGGCATCTACAAAGGTAATGCCGGAGGCCTCGCTGCTTCCATCAACACCAGAGGTAAGGCCACTTAGGTCCACCAGGCCACTGGTCTCATGTGTTCCAGATGTTTCTCCACTGGCATCCAGTCCTGAGGGCAACCCGCTAAGCTCAGACCCTCCCGAGGGCAGCCCGCTGAGCTCGGGTACCCCAGAGGGCTCCCCGCTGGGCTCAGCTCCTGAGGGTAAGCCTTGGATCCCACCACTGCTGTCCCACTCAGAGGATGGGAACCCTGACAGATCTCCTTCACCGCTGACTCCGATGGACCCTTTTCCCTCCTCTCGCCGTTCTGGCACTGTTGTTACAACTTCCACTAATGTGGTATCCACAAGAGAGACGGTAGGAAAACCAGAGGCGAGCCCGCTTTCCTCTCCGGATGACACACCACTGACCAGCTCAGTGCCAGAGGTTTCTCCGCTCACTCCAAAAGGCAGCCCGCTGCTTTCCACTTCAGGTGGCATCCCACTAATTTCTGGTATCCTTGAGACAGACACCGATATCTCCTCCTCTGCGGAAGGCAGGCCACTGATATCAACCACGCCAGAAGGCACACCACTCAGGTCTCCTGAGGGCAGCCCAGTTTCTCCAGGTGGGAAGCCACTGGCATGCAGGTCTACTGATGGTAATCCACTCTCTCCAATCCCCGAGTGTTCTCCACTAAGCTCAAAAACTCCAGAAGTTGGTTCTCCGCTTGTGTCCGGAACTGCAGGTACCCACCCGGATGCCGAAGATTCACCACTGACTTGATGCTCTCCAGATTCAGTCACCTCCCCTGACACTTCACTGACGGAACCATTGGTACTTGTTTCGTCTGGTACTATGGTAGCTGGAGGAAAAGCAGATGGACTCACTGGAAAAGAAACAGCAAACAAAGAGAAGGAGTTGGGGAAATTATTTACATTTTGGGAGTGTCCCAACCCTACACCACCAGCCCAGCATGACAGAGGCTACAAGGAAGAGCTGAACCCACCTGAGAGCAGTGACACATCGGTTGGAAAGACCTCTGTTCCCCAGACTGTCTGATTCTCAGGTTGAGTGGCAGACTCCGTCTCCACAGTCACCTCCTCCCCAGAGGGCACCCCCTCCACTCCAGGGATCACTTGTGTTGCCAGCACATCTTCAAAGAACGGGGTGACCCCCTCCTCCTCCACAGGAGGCAGAGCTGGAACAAAAAAAGGCATTGAAGGGAGTTCCCAAAAATTCACAATCCAAGACGTTGGTGAAATGCCTCACCCAAACCTGCACCCCAACATGCCCTGCCTCCCTTTTGAAATCCCTTTCCCTAAGGAGGAAGATTTCTCCACCCTGCAGGGGCTAGGAGGGTACCTCTGAAGCAGAAGGCGTGGTGCCGGGACAGCGGGTCGGGGAAGCCCGTCTGGTTGTGGTGCTGGTACAGGGTCCTGACGCCCGGCGCGTCCCCCCCGCAGGCGGGGCGGGGGCTCACGATGGGGTAGCGCAGGCTGCCGTCGGCCAACCAGCCCGCGTAGCACCTGTCCAGGCCCTGCTTCCAGGCGGCGTGGAGCTGGCCGACAGAGGCCAGCGTGGCGTTCTGGCTCTCACAGTACTGCTGGGCTTCTGGGAAGGTGAACTGCTCCGGCTGGGTTGCGAAGAACACATCGCCTGAGGGATGGGAGAGAAAAATGGGTGAATCGCTGCGTCCCAGCCATCTGCAGACAGAGGTGGAGGTGTGGAGCACGTTTTTGCTCTGCAGCAGTGCTCAAGGGAAGGGGGAGGTTGTACCCTTGAGCCTGTCGATGTAGCAGTACACGTCGTAGGTCTCCGAGGCCGGGCGCATGCCGTATGACCTCACGCCTGGAGTGTTCTCTTTGTCTCCCACGCAGTTATTTCGAGGATTCACAATGGGATACCTACCAAAAAATGAAGAGAGGATGTAACCCAAGGTCAGCCTTATGTAGCCAGGACTGAAGAACCTGAGTGTGCTTGGGAGCAGGACATGAATTCTTCACTGTCTGAGGTGCCCAGAGCTCCCAGTGTGACTTGGAGACAAGTCCACTCACAGCTCGAGGCAATAAATACAAATTTCCTGCTGCTCTTCCTACACACCAGGAGGGCTCACTGGTGCAAGATGTATACACAGGTGAGGAAATGAGGAAAAGAAGTGGACAAGAACACATCTACTGGCCACTGCATATCATGGTCTGGAGACAATCTTGGGTCAGCAAAGCTTTAGGTGCTGATGAGCAGAGCAGCAGCACAGACCAGCGTAAAGCATCAATTTCATGGCTGAATAGTCATTTTGAGGGGTGTTTTCCCCAAGTCAGTGTGACTTTACCTGACTGTCTGGTCCCGCAGCCAGCCAGCATCACACTGGTCGAAGCCAGCCTCGTAGGCAGCCTGGAGCTGCTGGGGGGTGGCGATCACGGCGCTGTTCTCCAGGCAGGCCTTCTGGGCTTGGATGAAGGAGAAGGCGTATCTGCTGGTGGCTGCACGGTAGTGAAACACCACACCTGGGGGAAGAGAAGCTGTGGTGAGACAGCAGGTACAGGACCCCCTTGCACTGAGATGCGTGACCAGAAAGGGTCTTCCAAAAACCAGCGCAAGGGCCAGGCCCTCTCGAAGTCGCTGTGATGGAGATGCTTCATTCATGGAGCTTTGCTGCCACTGTGGGTGATGCTCTGGGGATCTACCTAGCCCTCCTCTAAGGTCTTCTTGCCTTGATTTTCCCCTTCCCTGGAGTCAGCTGCATATGGGAGGGCAGAGTGTGACCACTGCAGGCCAAGCATCAGCCAGCTGAGCCCTGGTCAGCACATGATGGGGTGGCCCACAGCCTTCTCTCCCCTCCTGCCCTGCTGTGGTGGAGGTGCTTAGACTGTCCCTGACCCCAAACAGGCCTGCACACCTCCAGGGACCTGGATGCCCTCTGTGACGGCAGAAACTCAGGCTGTTTTCAGCTGAATGGTTACCTCCAGAATGACCTGACCTTCTGGCTTCTCGGAGTCCTGGTGACTTACCCGTGGGCGAGATGGGCTGCTCGGGGAGGTGACCGGCACCGGGGGCGGCTGTCACTCGCACAAGCTGATCTTCCACTGTGAACGCCGAGGCAGACTCCAGTCCTGATGTGGCAGTCACGCCCACAAACCCTTCCACTGAGCTCACCTCCGCGGTTTCCGTGGTACCAGCAGTGCCTAAGGCTATGGTGGTGATGGCAGTGCTTAAGTCTGTAGTGGCGGCCTCTTCAGGTGCAGTCCACACCGCTGTGACATCCACCCTGGTCGCATTTTCCTCCTCTGTGGCAGCTGTCTCTACTGTGACAGCGGTGGTGAAGAGATCGGGCAGGGCAGTGAAGCCCTCGTACAGCTTGGTGGCGGTGGGGGTGATCTCAACGGGCTCCAGGGTGGCGATGCTGCCGCGGGCCTCCTCCTCCGTGGCATTGCGGGACAGAGGCAGCTCCACCTCGGTCTGGGTCACAGTCTGGACAGTGAAAGCACTGCCCAGCTCGCTCCCTATCTCGTCGATGAACTGCCCTGGCACCAGGCTCTCAATGTCGTCCCCTGCATCAGGACACAGAGCAGCAATCAGAGAGGATAATGTCAGTCTGATGAGGTGAACTGCACTGGTGCTGCCTCCAAGAAGCAGCTGGGTGTCTGCTGGCTCTGAGGGGATTAGGAAAATCATGACAGCTTGGTAAAAGAAATGGTTTTCCTTCCTCCACTGTGGCTCTCTGCAACGCCTCAGCACGGAGGGCACGGTCAAGAGGTACCGAGCCACCTCATGCTCCAAATCTGGTTATTCAGCGAGGACATTGCCGGCTCTCCCGCCAGTTCTCCTTCCTGGGAACACCTTGCCCATATCCAAGTCTGTACTGACCTCTAGTGCCTGCTGTAAGGAAGTTAAGGTGGATGGAAGGAGGTCGGGGAGCTTGGCTAACCTCCACGGTAGATCTGTCTGAGCCGTGGGAGAAAGACAACTAGATCCTCGCACTCAGTGCGTGAAGCCTCACCAGGATCGTGATCTCCTTCTGCTCTGCCCAGGCTCATCCCATATAAGCATCCTAACCCATTGCCAGGACAGCCAAGGACACTTGCTTCACCAAATACACTCAAACAGCTCCCACCTTTCCCGTCCCAAATCACTTTCCTGCTCAAGTCACATCTCTTGGGTCTAGGAGAACGTGCTTAACATGGCACTGAGTGGCTCGGCTGACAACAAGGACAGTGGTTTACAGAGCAGCATGAAACAGAACTGTGAGGGCAGGTGAGGGAGGGTTGGATCACATCTTGGATATCCAGCAAGGCAGGTCTTGCCTGGCAAGGGAAAAACTATGAGACAATGCCTGGGTTTCCCTCTAATACTGCTTTCCCTGCTCTCTGTACAATTCCATTTTACTGCTAGTTCAGTTTAGCCAGCACCTTTCAGATCTCAAGGGGTTCAGAGATGTCTATAAAGATGCTCAGACAAGGACTGACCATATGCAGCAGTTTCAGAGGAAAACCCCGAGATAACCAGAAGGCTGTGGCTTGGTGGACCAGTCTTTAACTTGGCCACATAACTGGGTACCTGCAAGGGTCTGGGAGATGCATCTGGGCACAACAGGTCTGATCTGTTTCAGAAGGGTTTCAACACATATTTTAAAATAGTTATTTTTTTAACCGTGGCAATCCTATTTGAATGTCAGCCTCTGGCTGCCCTGAATAGACCATATATCACAGTGTTTTCCCCTCTTCTTGCTGCAGGGAGAAGTGTGCAGTTAGAAGGAAGGGGAAGGGATGCTCTTCACTTCCTAGGTGCAATTTTGATCCACGATTCCCAGAGACTGCGTCAGTCTCAGATTTATCCCAGCATGGAAACTCAGTCACGCATCTGTACCACATCACATCTCATCACTACACACATCTTCAGGGTCAGACCTGTTCTCTTTCTCCTTCACTTCCTTCTCCAGCATTCAAAGTCTTGTGTGTGAAGCACCTGAGCTCTGCTTCGTGTCTCTGGGAGAGCTATGAAAGCAGGAGGGTGTGGGAGGACAGGGGAGAAGCGGACTGTGTTACACTCACCTCCGCAGAGCCCCCCATGCACAGGTCAAGCAGCCTTTCTAGATCTGCTTTCTACCTGCACATGAACCGAGGACTTTTTCCTTTGCCAAACCTGCTTTCCCCCTCTCTTTTTTTAAAAAACCCAACAGCAAAGAAGCGAGAGGCTGTCTCCAGCCAGCGAGCTCCTGCTGGCTGGCGCAGAGGCGCTGCTTATCCCCGAGCACTCACCGCTGTAGCAGATGGCGTCGTAGCGGGAGTCGGGGTGCGGGTACCCCGTCTGGTTGACGTGCAGGTACACCGTCCTCACGCCCACCAGGTTGCCCCCGCAGTTGGGCCGTGCCCTGGAGATGGGGTAGCGGACGCTGCGGTCGGCCAGCCAGCCCGCGCTGCACATGTCCATGCCGTCCTTCCAGGCCAGGTACAGCTCTCCCGTGGTGGCCAAGCGCGCTCCCAAACTGCGGCATTTGTCGAAAGCTTCTTGGAAGGTGAACTTCTCTGGCGCAGTGGCATAGAAGACTCTGCCTGCAATCACACCGCCCATTAGCACGGGAATTACCTGTAGAATTTAAGCCCGATTCCATTTCTATCCCCTTCCCGCTCCTGAGAGTCTGGATAGGATGAAGAATCCTGTGTGCTAGGGGTGAAACGCAGCTCCATGTTGGGGACTTTGTAAAGACCAGAAGAAAGTGAGTCTTACAGACCAAATGCAGACTGGAGCAAAACACACCGCACCAGCTGGAGACACAGGGCAAGCTGGCTGTAAAGGAGATAAAGGAGATAAAGGACAGCTGCAGGTCTGTTGTGCTGAATATTTCATTGGATCCCTGTCCTAAGCATGAGTGATTGACACCTCTGAATGTCACACACTCAAATGGCTGACCAGGCAGGATGGCGTGGACTCTGGTGGAGGTTAGACGGACTCCACCCTCTGCACTGCATTAGTCATTTGACATTAAAATTGTCCAAAGTCTAATAAAGAGACTGTAGAGAACATCTGGCCTGGCCAGGGTATGTGCTTTTCCAGCTTTAATCTGTCTTTTCTCTAGGCCCTTTGCCTCCTGTGTTTGCTGTTGTCCAGTCTAGGCATGGTCAGGGCTTTGGCTGCTTCTGTATCTAGTAACAATACAAGCCCCAAATCACCTTGCATTTGCTCTGCATAGCAGTAAACATCATAGGTTTCATCTGGTTCCCGGACACCGTAGGTCCTCACTCCTGGGAATTCATCCTTGTCGCCATAGCAGCGCTCCCGGGGCCAGTGGATGGGGTACCTGAGGGAGAGATTGTGGATAAGGAGCAAGGGGCAGGACCCTGGCAGCCACAGGAGGCTGGGAGGGAGCTGCAGAGCACTGCCTGGTGTGGTGATTTATGGCTTTTCCTGAGTTATGGGGAAGGGGAAGGATGATCTGCTGTCCTGCCCTCACTCTGATGGCCCTTGGAGCACCGTCCAAAGTCATCAGGACAAGGAGCATCCCCAGAGGGGAACACACAACTTGGTCTGGTTGAGCCAAATTTGTGCATCTTGGCACAGCACTGGTTTTGTTCAGGGAAGATGAAGGATCAGGATGAAGCCATCGTCCACTCAGTTGTCACCACCAGCTGAGGAGGACAGCGACCACTCTGCTTCCCTCCTAGAGTTTCTCCTCTGGCAGAGAATGGCTTGCAATCCCCTTCCTCCCTCTGCACACCAGCAGTTACAACAGCTGCTATTTAGCAACTATTTCCAGTTGGTGGCTTCATTACAGAATCCCTTCCCTAACAACCCTGCTGTGGCTTTCCTTTCCCTGCGTGGCTTCTCACCTGACAGTCTGATCAGCCAGCCAGCCAGCATCACACTGCTCGTACCCATCCTCGTAGGCAGCCTGCAGCTGCTCGGGGGTAGCAATGACAGCACTGTTCTGGATACAGGCCTGCTTCGCCTTCTCGAAGTTCAGGGTGTACCTTGTGGAGATTGCTCTGTAGTGGAATACGATGCCTGGAAAAGACAATGGCCATCACTCGCAATCGCCAGCCCCTCACCTTCCAGAGAAGGCACAAGAAAAAGGCAAAAATAAATCATCCTCTACAGTCCTGCAGTGGAAGCTGTCTCCCTGTCTTATACAGAAAGCAAAAACCACAAAAAAGAGAAGGCGTGCACAAAACTTTCTTTATTTTATCCACTTATGACTAGGACAGGCTTTGCAACATGCAATGGAAGTTTTCCTAGAACAGCCCAATTCTCCAGATGAGGGCATCCCATCTCCTAAAATGTTTGGAAAAAATTAAAGGTCTGATAAAGGCTCTATTCCAGCTTTACCCACTTGAGTAATAGCCCAGTGTATCCAGTACCAACTCCTGCCAAGGATGTCGTGTTGCTGCCTCTGTAACTCACCTTCTGCCAGAAGAGCCATTTTCTTCCCGTATTCTGCCATGAGTCATTTTACTGGTTTGTTTAGTCTGGTCCCAGCCTGCTAAAATAAGTGCTTGGCCCGTGGCTTCCGCTCACCCACCCATCACCTTATCTGTGACCTGAGAGGAAGGCCTTATTCCTATGAGGAGAGCAGTGCCTCCTCTATCCACGCACCTCTTCCTCCCTTCCACCCAGGCCAAGCAGCAGGACCCCGAGAGAGAAGAGCGAGGGCGGGATCCCACCTTTCACTAGGACCTCTATTGTGTCTTGTCTGTCCTCAATCCCGTACATCACTTCGCAGCGGTAAATCCCAGTGTGGTTGGATCTCAGCGCCTTGATCTCCAGCGTGGCGTCGGTGGGGATGGCGGGGTAGTTGGGCAAGGAGATGGCCTCCCTGTACTCGCTGTTGAGCCGGATCTTCCCGCCCGTGGCCACCAGCAGGACAACTTCGGTCCCGTTGGAGAGCTTGCTCCACTTGATCCGCGGGGTCAGCATGACGCTGGTGTCCTGCTCCTCTGGGATGTTGAAGTAACACGGGATGTTCAGGGAGCTTCCCAGGATAACACGCAGGGGAGACTGCTCAGGTATCTTGACTTCCAGGCCATCACTACTGTCTGCCAGTTCCCAAACAGAGCAATGGTTACATCAATAACACACACAGTACAAAATACCTCATGTTTCCCTATGATCCCGTGCCTGTATCTGCTCTGCAAACCTGTACCCACATATTCAGACATGACCTTTTTGGTCTAGTCTAGGAAGGGAAGTTATGGCCATGGCCGCTGCACTATGGCTGCTTTTGAGATTTGGACCAGTGCTGGATACGGGAATGAAGGGAACACAGGGCTCTGCTGTGGCACGGCTGCTGCCCACACTGCGAGACCACGCCTGATAACGTTTCAAAAGGGAAATGCTGAAATTATCTTCGTTTCCCCACAGATCTGCCTTTGCCTGCAGCTGTCTCCCTGGCTTCCCAAACATCAGAGCAGTGAGAGGCTGTGGCTCAGCAGCCATCCGAACAGAGGAGGCTTGTGTGTGCACAGCACAGATCTTGGGTATGCTTGAATCTGGGGGCTGCCCTTCCTTGGGGGTGGGACCAGAGTGCAGCACATGGCTCAGTCCTGCTTCCCCATGGCCTGGACACGTACCTGAGAGCTCCACAGAGTTGGCTGCGGTGATGACTTGCAAACACACGAACACTAATAGTAAAGTGGTCATAATTTACCTGCAAGAAACAACACAGGGAGAAAGGATGTGTGTATGTTCACAGGGAGATGAGCGATGTGGATGCTGCTGTGGGGCAGTGCTATGCTTTCAGCTGCCCCTAAAGCCTCCTACGCTCCTCACACCAGCAGGGAAAGCCTGTCCCTGCAGAAGGATTCTGCCTCAAAGTGCCACTTGCTTCAGGAAATCAGTCCATGAGACAAATAAGATGCTCTGCTATGTACAACAGTCTGAAGTGTTATTATACATCCCTTATTATACTGCTTTCTCACTCTCACTCTTGTGATTCAGTCTTACCCATGAAGCAGAAAGACAATTTCACAACAGCTCTTCACACACCTATTACGTATTTACCATCACATCCACTAAGCCTTTGTCTCAGAACAGGAGCTTCCCCTCACTGGGCATCCCAAACCAAACCAGAACTGGCTCTCAGGCCAGATGGTTGGAGGCATTTTCTATTCCTTGAAATGCTCTGAAGGGAAATTTGCCCTCTGCACGGTGGAAAAGTCAAATGCCACAACTCTTTGGTCCAACACTCCTGCACTGAGAGCCAGCATAGCCATAAGTGCAAATGGATCCAGAACTGACACAAGAAATCCACAGGATGCAAGTCTGGGCATCTTAAATCCGCCCTAAAAATATCTTCTTGGGATCCCTCAATTAGTCAGAGCAACCTGCTTCTTCTGAAGGCTTCAGGAAAAGAAAGGAGCACCCTGCTGATGTTGAGTGACAGAAGCAATATAGGGAGGCCAGCTAATTTAATCCTAACTGGATTACTCTCCAGTATAATATCACATCATGTTAAATCGCCACAAAGACTCAAGATGGTTTCAATATTTCAAATAAAAACCAGGTCCTCTGGCAACCCAGCACAGTTTGGCACCACATTTCAGCCCTGACTCAGAAGGAAGGACCGCACCTACTGAATCACCGGTGTTTCCTCTGAGGTCCAAATACTGCCTGTTTCAGTGCTGTGATCTGGAAAGATTCCAGCTGACTTCAGCTGACAGGTAACATTCTGGGTACATGCCTATTGGCCTTGTAGGAACTCCATTACATATCCTCACTGGCACAAGAAAAGGCCAAAAATAAACCCCATCCTGTACAGTTCAGGATTAACCTTCCACTCATGAAAAAACTGACCTCCGTGCACTCGTTCATTTGAACCTGACACACCACAAAACCTTATCTTTAGTGAATAGAGACAGCTCTACTGACAGAAAATAGGAGAGAACAGGGATGGAACGCACTGGCAGAGAGGTGTGGAGACTTCAGTTTGTAGGGCGCAACAAGATCAAATGGAGATATCCCATTTTCTGCTGTGCGTGGCAAAAAAAATTCAGGTAAATGCTAACCTCAGGGACAGCTCTGGGAGCTGTACATGTGTTTGGGTGTCTCTCTGGTGAGGGGTGATGTCTGCACAAACAATGTATTACAAACCTCTCTCTGCAGATGACAGCTGACTTCACCATTTCCCTCCAGGGATGGGCAGTTCGGAGCCGACTGCTCCGCTGCAGAGGAGGTCAAAGAGTCTGGCAGCCGGCACTGGGTCACTGGGAGGGGGCCATGCCCACAGGGTGGGCTGTGGGGGGCAGTGAAATGCCTTCTGCTCCTCAGTAAAGCAAGGGGAATTGGAAACACCATCTGCTACTGACGAACAGCCTGAAATCAGCTCGGCCGAGCAGCCGTAGCCAGGAGTCCTTCAGGAGCTGGCTGAGCGAGCTGCTGGCCCACTGATGTTCGTTCATAAGCTGTGCTGGAGCGCTGGGGCAGGTCCCAAGTACTGAAGCACTGTGTCCACAGTCAGCCAAGATACACAATGATGAGCCTCCTAAATACGTGCCAGTTTGATTGACACAAAATTCCAGGCGAAATAATGGAAAATCTGATACAGAGTTCAGTTCATTAAGCACCGAAGAATAGATGTAATGCTGATCTTAGTTAAGGCACTTGTGTATAAAACAGGTGCTTCCAACCTTTTATTATTTGGCACGATTCTGAGCTTGCTTGATAAAGCTGCCTGCATGGCTGCAACACAATGTAATAAGATTTTGATAAGGTTTGAATTTTTCAGGGTTCCATGATATGAAGACGTGTAATGTCAGTAGTGCATCCATTAAAATGGCTCAGCAGAAGCCAGGCTGGTGGGCCTCTAGTGGGATCCACCTGAGGGAAATATTTCTAATGGGCATCTGCTGGGGTCGGTATTAGATCCAATGGGTTTCTAAATAGACTGTATTTTAATAGAATCAAACATAAAATTGTACAAGAGACGCACGCTGGGCAATGGGATGTTGAGTCCCAGGAAGAAGTCCCTCCAGAGAGCTACTGCTATTATCCAACATTAACCCAAACAGGAATTCCTCTCTGTGCATTAGAGGTGAACAATGGGAATACTTTGCACATCTCTGGGTTGTCATGAAGATTTCAGAAAAAGGTGGTGAAGAAATATCCACTAGCAAGGATCTGAGGGCTGGACAGAATGCTTTATGGGGGAAGACTGGGAAGTAGGAAGTTTGAACCTAATTATTGTAACAAATGAAAAAAGAAAACACTGAGAAGCTGATGACTGTGCACAAATACTGTCTCAAGCAGAGGCTGCTGGTGCTAAAGGGCTCTTTAATCTAGCAGCAATTCATGACCAGAGCTAATAGCTGTGGGATATAGGCTGAGTAAACTCAAATGGGAAACGAAGCCCACATTCTGCACAGTGGGCAATGGATCACTGAAACTGGTACCAAAGAAAGTGATGGAGTTTCTGTCAGGGTGGATGGTGCAGGGCAGATTTGGGTAGAGGACACTCTCCTAACCACAAGCAGGATACCTGTTTGAGCATTAAATAAAAACTCTTACTCTTCCAGGCTGCTTAAACGAGGTACCTTTCACTGGCTTGCATTTTGCCAGAATCCAAGTAAGCTGAGCAGCCCTGAGTGTCATGAGATGAACTCAGCCAAGAGAGGCAGGCAGCTTTAGACCTGGGTTACCTACCAAAGAATAGAAACATCCTAGAGCATGGAGACAGAGATGTTTAAATACAACAGGAGTTGGCTGGATGAATAGCCTTACAGGGTCTGTGGCTACAGCAAACTGGTATTGCTCTGAGTTGATATTTCTGTGGCTAGGAGGAGAGCAGGTTCATCTGTCCATCACGTAGACATCACAGAACAGAATGCCATGAGCAGAAGAAATTTCCTTTGTCCCAAAAGCTAAGACAAGCTGATGTACCCTTACTCTTATTCAAGCTTTATGCTGATCTTCCACAAGGAAAAACAGCCTCATATGACAACAGCTGGGACCAGCAGCATCTTTGCAGTTTGGTTTAGCTGTGGAGGAAAAAACCCAACCTCCTCTTATCCCACAGAAGCCCAGAGGAAATGGGTTTTCCTTGTGAGCAGTGGTTAACAAATCAGAATAACAATGTTTTGGGTGTATTCCGCGAAAGTGTTGAGTCTCTGCCAGTAAGAAACCCAACCTACTCCTCAGGGTGCTGTTTGCAATGTTGATCTTCATTTTTCATTCCCCTGAAGCATGCCAGAGAGATCCAACCCTGAGTCTGCATGCAGCTCTGCTTGGGATTTGCCGTGCTGGGAATGCCTTTGATTAATGTCCTGTTGTTACAGCAGCGGTTCCATGCTGCAATACTTCTCCTCTGTGCTGTCTCTACCAGCATGTCCAGGCAGATGCTGATGAGTAAACAGCTGCTTGGAGAAGCAGTTCTGGAAGCAAGTGGGTAGAGAGGGAGGTCTGTGTGAGCAGATAGCATGGGTGATGGAGACCTGGTCTGTATGGACAAGGCAACTGGGGAGGTTGTTCCCATCACTCTAAAGCAACATCTAGAAAGACTGTCGGGGAAGAGGAGGGTGGCCAGCTCAAGCTGGATGCTGTCTCTTACAGAGGTGTAGGTCCAGAGTGAGTGGGCTGAGCCCAAGGAGCAGGAAGGTGCAGCTCAGCGTGTGGGAGTATCAGTGTGTGCATGCTGAGACGGGATCTGGCACAGAGGAAAAGTGCTCGAGGATAAGTGGCTGAGCTGCACGACCCAGTAAAGGCACAGTGCAGTCTGGAGCAGGCTAAGCAGTGGCAGGAACACCCCCCTGCTCAGGATCTTACTGCTTGGCCCCCAGATGTAGCTGAATGGCTAAGGAGATAAGGGGGCCTTGGAAATGAGAAGGGAATACAGTCAATGCCCCTACCCCCTGTGCCATAAACAACACAGGCCTGTGGGCATTACCTCCTTTGACTACGTCTCTGAAAATCATAGAGGTGTTTTGGCTGCTAGAAAAAGGTGAGCTCCTGAACCCACAGGATCTACCAGGTCACTGCTGGCAAACTCCAGTTCAGTTGCAGAGCCCTTTTTTTCTGGCAGAAGAAGCCACCCTGAAGAGAAGTTGTTCTGCACACACTTTGGTGGAGCTGAAGAGAGAGGTTTGTCCAGGCTCTAGCAGGGGGCACTGCGAGGGGATAATTCTTGCAGCATGGAGCCCTCCAGACGGGCAGCAATGGTCACACTATGCTTCCTGCCAGGTCCGTGCTACAAAAACACCTCCCATCCCTGCAGATTGCTCTCCTGCAAAACTCCATTTGCACTTTCTGGGAGAGCAGCTGGAGCAGGCAGATTTTGTGGTGAGATGAGGGAAGGAGGCAGGACAAGTTACACAAGGCCACGGCTGTGCCTCTGCGTCAGGATGACTGTCCCTGTGCGGGGTACCGAGCAGTCCGGAGGAACAAGAATCCAAGAAACTGCCACAAAAATTCTGGCCATCCTACCATCTCTAACCAGTGCCCAAGACAGAAACAAAGCCCTCTCCAATTCAGCCTGGGCCAGGAAGAATTCAGGAAAATGCTCCTGCCTTTCTGAAAAGGACAGAGTTGGGAATTGCTGGTAGGCTCAGGAGCTTCCCACCCCAGAGAACAACTGCCCCCTTCACTAAAGTTCATTGCCACTCTATTTTACTCCTAAGACTGTGCTTCTGTACCAGGTTGTGTGCAGTGTCCTAAACTGGCTGCATAGAAACATGTTTGTTTGAGAATCTAAGTGTGCGTGGAGGGAAGCGTGTACCTGTGTGCAGACAGGTTTAATCCCTTGCTCTTCCAACCACATCCCCAGCTTTGCAAAGGGCTGAAGAATGTGGAGGGAGCAAGAAAAGGAAAAGTCACTACAGTGGGAGCTCAACAAAGTGCCTACACAGTCAGACTGTACAGTGGAAAATAGCCAGATGGGCTGATTGCAGCACAGCCAAAGAGGTTTGCTTGCTGCAAAGCATTTTGTCTTCTAGTCTGAGTCCCATCTGCAGTTTCTCCTGTGGCCTTTGCTTGCTCCAGACCATGTTCATCACCCTTGTTGCAATAGTTGTTCTTTTTTCTCTTCTTTTTCTTTCTTTAATTTTTTTTTTGGAAGGGGTGGATGGGTCATTTTAAGCTTCCTTCTATTTCAGTTTTGGAAAGCCTTTAGTACACTTACATTTTGCTCCTGGCAGCTAATAAAATGTCACTCATTACCTAGAAGATATGCCTGGACATAAAGGCATGTCCAAAGACAATATTTCCTCTAAAATTATGTATATAAAGAGGCTCCTGAGCAAGCAGCTCTGTTTATTTAGCCTTGGATTCTCTTTCTTCAACTGGTTTTCCATCCCCAGTTTATTCCCTACCGGGGAATGGACCTGAGTTCCTCTAGGACACGTGGTCACCTCCATCCAGCCTTATCTCAGCATTATAATTTTCAGGCACCAGCACTTGAGAGCCGGGGTTTGATGAGGTCTGAGGAGACCCCATCACCCAGCAGGGGCATCAGGAGAGCACATCCTCTGCTCTTGTAGGCTTAGGAGTCAAACAGAGGTTTCTCCTCTCCTCTGTAAAACTACAGACTGTTCCTCTGTGATCTCTACAAACAAACACTTTATTTTACTCACTCCGTGTGTTCCCAGCCTCTGTGCTGGACTCAGGGTTTTCAGTTAAGAACCTCAGCCAGGTCCAGGAAATGGGAGGGAAGGAAGGGGGGGTTGGAGGGGGGGAAGTGAGTGTAAAGGGTAAAACCAGTTTTATGTCTTCTTCTTCTTCTTCTCTTTTTAAATAAGGCAAACTTTGGAACAGAAGTATGGCAGTAAATGCACTGTGATTTTTCGTGTTTTTTCAGCTGCAAAGAAAATAGGAGAAATATTCCATTCTGTCTGGCTTCCTAACCATTCTGTGAGACCTTTATGTGCAGAGCAGCTCGGATGCTGCTCCTGCCTGCTCCGTTTCTGAAACCATCCCTGCAACAATAAACTTTTTTTTTTTTTTTCCCTGCTCAGAAAGACACATGGCAGCAACTGCTCAGAAATTTTGTCATCAAGGGATGTGGTCCTGACAGCCCTGCACCACTGGCTGCCTGGATTGCTGCAGGGGATGGCAAACTGGTGGCACCCAGGCACTTTTAGTGCGTAAGGCACAAAGCAGAGAACATTTATGGAAGATTAGGGGTAATGTGAGGTTTCACCTCAAGCCTCAGCTGGCTCCCATCCTCAAGCATCCCTTGCCACTGCAGGTATGGACGTGGTCAGACAGCTCTGTTGATGCACCCTGGTGATGGTACCAGGGTGCCTTTAGCCATGGCATGAGCTCCAGAGCTCCTCTCCATCCTCTGGTGCAGACACCCAAAGTTTGTGCTCTGCTCTGCCCTTTTCAGTGTCTTTATGACTTCTCTTCCAATAAAACAGCTGCAGTCTGTTATAGCCTGGCTGTTTATCTGGTTTTATTGCACACACACTACAGGAAAAGCCAAAATGCTCAAGGTTGCATGCTCATGCTTTCAATGAGCAAGATGCCAGAGGAAATCTTAGCAAAACCTAAACAGTCCTGTGCTAGGTTGAGTTAATGATCCAAGTTCAGACAGATGGTCTGGAACAAAACTCCTAGTGAACACAGTAAGTCTCCCAAGCAGTTTTCTCTTTTCTGGTATCTACCACAGAGCAGCTCTCATCTTCCCCTGACTTCCATTGTTTTTTTCATTATATCTCCATTGATTTCAGCAACAAGTTAAACACACAGGCTCCAGGACAGCAGAAGCCCGTACCACCAGCCATTCCAAAACTAGCTCTCTTGCAGGAAAACCAGAATTGTGTGCCACTAGCAACACTCACCACAGTAGTTTTTCTATCCTTTAAGGACAGAGAAGTTGCAAAATACCCACTATGGCAAGAAGATGACAGCTGGAGCCTTTCAGGCAAGGTGTGGGATCAGCACCAAGCCCTGGGCTGCCCTGGCTCCAAGTGTCTGCTTGATATGGAAAGCCAGAGCTACACTCAAACAGGCACTGGAGCCTCTGAATTCAAGGGAACAATGAGCCTTTGAGACTGGTCGAAGCTCACACTCAAAATCCTCTCGAGTCCAAGAGGAGGAAAAGAAACTTCTGAAGAGCAGTTAATCTCCTTATAAAATAGATGTCTCAGCTGAGAACCTTTAAAGACGGGCTCAGCCTTTTCTGCCAGCTAGCAAGGGAGCCTGGAACTCCCTCTGGAAATTGGTTAGACATCTAATTTCTAGAGATGGGTGGGTGATTATGCACTTCAGAAAGTCTCCTTATATCCTGTACACTTCTTTCCTGGAGCTGCTGTCAGCCTTAAGTGAAACTCCCCCAGACAAGGGAAGCAAAACCAGCACAACACAAAAGAAGAGAAACCAGATCCTCCTTGGATGTGAGGTGTGAAGGTGGCAGCTTGGGCCATGATCCGAGGAAGTCAATAACAAAGTCCTTCAACCGACAACTTTTTCCATCCAAATGCACTGGCTCGCTATAAACCCCGTGAAAACCACAAAAGCTGTTGTTTCTGTGCACCTAAAAAAAAAAAAAAAACCCAGTGTGGAGGAGGAGGAAGAAAAGATTGAGGGACCTGGAAAACTGTCTGAGAGGGCTTGTGTAGGACAGGTAAAGCTCATCTGAGTGGCAGCACCCACTTGCCCCCACCACAGGATGTCCTATTGCTCTGCTAGAGTATGTGGGTGATGCACTGGAGATTTCCCCTCGTGCAGAATTTGACTTCTCATCTGTTTCAGGAGAAGGCTGAAGCCTCACTCGTGCGAAGGTGTAGCCTTAACAATGAGAAATTGTCCCTCTCTGGCTACAGAACAGGATGTGAATGTGACTGCAGGGCAGCAAATCTCTGCAGCGCTTCTACGCTGGCAGCAGATTCCAAAGAACCATGGAATGGTTTGGGTTGGAACAGACCTTAAAGAATTCATGGACAGCCCTTCTGCTCTGACCCAGCTCAGCCCTTCAGAAGGATGGCTTTCCAGAAAGCAACAAAGTGTTTGAAACCATGTTTTGTTGCAGAATCTGTAGGTATGGAGACCTAAATCTTCACAGGCTCTGCTCATTACTGCCCAGATCTGATCACAGTTAATACCCTGCTACCCGAAATCGCCTTGAACGCAACATACGTGCTTCCAAGGAATGCCGTGTGGAAGTTCACCTAACAGGGCTCTGGGTGGCGCTGGAAGAGGCATTGCAAGGCTGGTTCCTGCCAACTTCACAATGATCCTTGCAGGCAGGCAGAAAACATCCCGCTAGCTTGGAATGACAACAACCACAGGACGCCCAAGGTGAGAGCCACGGGACCACGTGCGTGGCTGTAGGGTCTCTGTAGTGACCACACACGGGGTCACACCAATGACAAGTTGTGAGCACACTGCAGCAATGTCCCTTCATGGGAATGGGCACCTCTCACAAGGCACACGGCTGAAGAAACCTCTTGCTAAGGACACTTTCCACTGATGGGCTTACACGCATCAGACTCCGCCACGATCTTTGGTGAGGCTGTCCCTGCTGGGAATGCACACAGCTGGTGATATTAAACCTCCTCACAGTGTCACATCTTGGACACAAAAGAGCAATCATATCCTATCTGGGCCTTGCCTTAGAGAGTACAGCATGCTGCTCGTGCTTAGCAGCAGTAAAAGCAACCTTCCATCCAGCTTGGAGGAAGAGCTTCCAGCTTCATCACAGTCTCAGTATCTGCCTCTTTTTGCTCCCCATTTTCTCTTTCCAAAGTTGGCACCTGAAAGTTTTCTCTGCATTAATTCCAGACATTGTGTAAACACTGTGCTTAGATTTCCTTAAACGAGGCTGTTTCAGCCCCAGCTTTCCTCCCAAGTAGATTTCCTGTCTCATAAATTCAAGACATGAACAGCTTAGTTTTGCTAGGAAGGTGGAATCTCAAACTGATCCTCCCTTTGGGATGACCTGGAAGACAAAAGGGCAAATGGCATGGGAGAGGGCCTGGGTTTTTCTGGTTACTGGCTGAAAGAGGGGAGCCATCCTGCCAATGTGCTGTTCAGGAGGTAGTGCCAGTGGTCCAAGAGACTGTAACTGTTTGCCATAAATAATCTGCAAGTTTTGAAATCTACCAATTTCTTGATATTTTTTTTTTCTTCATAACTCTAGAAGATGGAGAACAATCTTTTCTTACTGAGCAGATCACTGGCATTTTCATTGGAGAAGAAAGGGATTACTCCTGTTTTCTCCTGTATCCAGATCCTCAAAGTATCTGTGACTCCTTAGAAAGGCACATGCCTATCAAATGTTCACACACACTCTTTGTGCAAGGCAAGCAGAGGAAGTCCTAGGAGTAAAAGAGCTTTTCCTCTCAGCCTCTACTCACTGGGACTTCAGATAATTTCTCTGGCAGCAACGTGATCCCCCAACCACAATGCAAGTGTGGGTTTTGCTACTGCTGCTGAAGGATCCCACACGCTCTGGTGCCAGAGGAAGGGTCTTTAACCAGAGCATTGGGGTGGGTTTTCACTAAAGTGGTCTGCTCTCTGGGAATGACAGGATCATCCTCAGTTCTGCAGGCACTGGGCTCGCTTTGCCTTCCAGCTTCTGGAGAGGGCACACAGTACAAAGGGACCACAAGCTTCACATTCAGACTATAAATGAGGGTTTTGCTGCTTAGGCTGTGTTGAACAAGACTCTCCTACTTCTCCATTTCCTCTGCCAGCAAACCTCTGACAACTAAATTGAGCACAAAAGAGCCATGCCAGCTTGTACTTCTCCAGGAGGTTGAATGGTACAGGAAGGATTAAGGAAGTGAAGCAGCTTTTCACTCCCATCTCTGGTTCTAGGAGAACTTAATCAATGGCTGGGCACTGCACCCCCTGAAACTGCCTCATGCATGACAGCAGGAGAATGGTTCGCTGCCTCCTCTCATTTCCTCCTTGACCAGCTCTCCCAGACCACTTTGTCCCACTCCTGACAGCTTCAGCAGTGGTGAAAGATTTTGTGGACCATGGACAAAGCGCTCCCTCTTGGTCCCTCCCAGGGACAGAGCCAAGCAACTGGCGGGTGCTGAGCAGGGGCAGTGCCTGAGGCTGCTGTCTGGCTGTACAAACCAGGGGCTTTCCTGTCAGTGCGTGGATGGCTTAAGGCCCTGTTGAAAACTCACCAGATAATCTCTTCTTTCATGTTTTCCCTCTGTATTCACCCCCAGACACTCCCCCAGCCATTGCCATCTCGTGGCACCTGGTAGCCACAGAATCATAGAATGGTTTGAGTTCGATGGGATGTTAAAAATCACCCAGTGCCAACCCCCTCTGCTGTGCACAGGGACACTTTTTACTAGACCAGATTGCTCAAGGCCCTGTCCAGCCTGGCCTTGAACACTTCCAGCAATGGGGCATCCACAGCTTCCCTGGGCAACCTGTACTGGTGTCTCACCATCCTCACAAGAAAGAATTTCTTCTTAATATCTAATCTAAACCTCCCTCTGTTGGTCTAAGCCCATTCCCTGTGTTCTGTCACTACATGTTCCTGTCCCAAGTCCCTCTCCAGCTCTCTTGTAGCCTCTTTAGGTACGGGAAGGTTCTCTAAGGTCTCCCTGGAGCCTTCTCTTCTCCAGACTGAGCAATCCCAGCTTTCCCAGCTGGTCTCTGAAAAAGAAGTGCTCCAGACCTCTGAGCATCTTCACAGCACTGCATCCCTGTACAGTTCCTTCCTTTTTTTTCTGTGCTCAAACTGTTCCTGTAGGAGACCATTCTGGTGTGCAGTGCTCTCTTCACTCTTAACCAAGGCACACAGTGTGTGTTTAACTTAATTTAACTGGCTCAGTCAATAAGTTCTCTGCTTAATTTAGCACTGCTCTGTTCTTTTGGGGCACAGAGTGCAGTCAACTGCCCTGTCCTGCACCAGTCATTCCAAGGGGATTTCACTGTGCAGGGAACACCGAGGGATGCTCAGCTCTCCGTGCTAGGGGCACTTCCATTGGGCACGGACACTCATCCACTGCTCCTATTCACTTGTCAGGTCACTTTGTCCAAACGGTAATTCCTGCTTTTGGTTCAGACTGTCCTTTTCTTCTTGGGAAGAAACCAACGGGGACTCCAGGCAGAAAATAAATCTCTCTCTTGTGTTTTTCTGCTACAGTGGTGCTTTAGAACCAAGCCAAATTGTACAGCAGAGAACAAAACATGACAAGAAAGAAGATAACGACAAAATAGTTCGCAGCCAAACAAGCTTGTTTTGGGGCTGCCACAGAGAAGGACCATCCATCCGAGACCTCAAAAGCTTTAAGTCCTGTTTTATGAGTCTGGCAGGGAGCTAGAAAGAAAGTAGCAAGGTGATGGAAAATATGGCCAAGAAATTGTCCTTTCTCAGCCTCTGACCCCTCTCTGCAGTGGACGTTGTTCTCTGAGTGATGTATTCATCCACCCAGGAGGAAAGATAATGGGACTCCTCATCATAAGAGAGAGAATAAGTGGCAGAAAAGCTTCAATTCCTTCTCTTGAGATTTCCATCTTGGCTCAGGACAAAATTTCCTCAAGAAAACCCTTCAAATAAACACTTGCTGAAAAAAGCAACAAAGGTAAAAAGATAAATTTTTAATCGTATGGGACCCATTGTTCAGTCCAAACCTCAATCACAGCCTTTTCCTTTTTTTTCCAGAAGAGGTCTCAGTGTCTTCTTGAAACTCTGCCCACACTGAAAGGTCTGTTCCCTTCAAACACATGGTGAAACTACCCTAAAGAACAGAGACTCTACACTGGAAATACAGCCAAACTCTGTTACCTGAATGTATATTGTGTATGTAGAGATCCTTTTCTCTACATAAATGTGATTTTATAAATGGGCTTAGGTATGGCATGACTTAGGAGAAAACTGTGTGGATGTGACACTGAAAGAGAGAGCAAGAGGAAGACAATTGCCCTCTCCAAAATGAGTTTCAGCCTAGGGTCAATGAAAGGAATATCAAGAATCCTTTCATTACAGCTCAGGTCTGAGGACTTCACTGAATTACCCCAGCACAGGCAGATGACAGTGTCTGCCTAAGAGATCTTGGAATCTAGAAAGTGTGCTGCTGGCCAAGCCTGGAGAGCACAAATGTGAATTTGGGGAGACCACGGGAATCCTGAATAAAAGCAAGGCTCCTACACAAAACATGAAATTATTCTGCAAGGTGTAGACTTGAAGTGAAAGAAATGTAACCTTAACACAAGCCACAGACATTTGGAGAGCCGCTGCTGCTAAGCCAAAATCTGCAGCTTGCTAAGCAAAGCCCAAATGTCATGCCTCCAAAAAGAGAAAGTGAGGTATGGAGGAAACCCAAACAGCAATTAGATGGGGAAAAACAAGTTTTCTGAGAGGTAAATAAATTCCTATGTATGAGATGTGGTCAAGGGAGAGCGCCAAAACCTTGTCCAGTGTTCGGTGAAGTGTTCTGTGAAGGCAACAGAAAATGTTGTTTTTCCAGAGATATCTGGAACATGTTAAAACCAACAGTGCCCACATTTTGAGGAACAGAAAGGCACCAACACAGATCCCCTTTTAGGCAGAATAACTGCCCAGCAATGTGTTGAAAACCTGCAAATATGGTCCAGCATTGATGGAGGAGATGTGGGCTTTGAAAGAGATCCTGGAGCATGTTATGCTGGTGTTTTAACTCAAATATGCAACAATAACAAGTGAAACTGTATAAGAGTAAATTTTGTTTTGTAGTGTTGGCATAAAAGACCAATTCAAAGGCAAGTAGTAATTATGATTTATTTTAACCTATCCTGTCATTCTTCCAATAAGATGGGCAGGTAAATTATCTGGTGGCCAGATGCAGTCACCACTGGAATCAGTAGCAAAGATGCCATTTACCTCTGAGGCTGGGAACATTAATTCCAAATTCTTCCATTAAAACCTAGTCTAGACAGGTAACTGCTTGCAAGCCCTGCAAAGACAGCGGGGAGAGCCCTCAAAAGGATGTCTAAATCCCCACAAGTTGGCACAGAGCACTCTGCTTTCAGACAGAAGAAGAATTGGTTCCTTAAGACAATATAAAGAGGAAAATCCTCTATGGCTTTTACACACGGTGTGAGAACTGGATCAAATAATAAATAACATTTGGGCACTGTCACAGAGCAGCCTGCAGGTCATGGAAATTCCACAGCTGCGACTGAGGAGCCATCACAGCTTTAGTGGACACTGATGCACCACTGAAACGAACCACACAGCAGGAGAGGTGTTCAGGAAAACAGCCAACAGCTAAATGTTCACACCAAAAATATACTCTAACACTTAGGATGAGCATTCCTGCAAACATGGCTGAATGAGTCATGCTTTAAGTTAATGATTTTTAATCAAAGTATCATTGGAAGGTGAGGGGCTGCACTGATACTCATTTTGGCCCTTAAAGTTTGGTCCATACAGACTTCAGCCTTGTCCAGCCAATATCTGGAGTCTCTCGAGCCTCCTATGGCCATTGGGGTGTAGAAAATCTGTGCTGGACCTCCTCTCCCCTTAGGCTGTGAGCTCTGTGCTTGCTCTCTGCGCAGCTCAGTGAATCTCCTTCCCACCATAAAGATGTTGCAAAAGGGAACAAAAACTAAAAGCAAAGCATTTTGGAGAGCAAGAGGCACCAGACCCAATGGTCATTAACAAATTTAACAGATTGCTCCTATATGGAGCTTTCAAGGATCTTGAGTACAAGTTTTGACCCTACAGCAAAGGCTACAGGGCTCTCCTGTGAGATGCTGTGAGATTTCTGGGAATGTCAACATTTTGTAGTAAAACTCTGATGGTCTGACAAAGTGTGCACAGTATTTCAGAATTTAGAGATGCAAATGGATCAGCAAGGCACATAATGGAATTTCCAGAATTGCTTCTCTCTGTCTTTGAGTACTCTGCTGTAAAACTGGCTTTGAATCCCTAAAGCAACTTCTGGAAAAGGCCTAATTTTATAAGGGAGATAAATCCAGTCAGCTATCTGAGCATCTAATGACCCTCATACCCAACCAGTTTAGTAATATTATTGTTTAATTATACCCAACAGCACAGAAGAGAGAGACATCTCTGATGGGTGAGGTACTGCATGCAGATTTACAGAAAACCAGTCAGCAGCACTTGAAGTTACAGAACAGAAAGCAATCCAGTTGGAGAACAGAAGAAACTGGAAATGAGCTGTGCCAGAGCTGAAGAGAAGGTGCCAACCAATGTATTTATCTTCACTTTTGCCAGTGCACATAAGGGAGAGATGAGTAAAGCTTCAGTGTTGATCTGAGACTGCAGTGTGAGAAAGTTTCCATTTCAAGCACAAAAAACCCCAACCTTCCTGGTTTTTTTCTGCTGGACTATGATTTTGAAGTTGCCAAAACACCCTTTCTCCATCGTTACCTGAACAGATGAGATGTGATGGAGTGTGAAGGGGAGGGGAGAACCTTAGCATGTAGGAAAGAAAGGGCTGAGCACAACACTCATAAAGCACATGTGTTTATGTCAGTTTGATGTGCCTATTCAAGTAGGAGGCCAAGGGCGATTGTATGAAAATGACCCAAACAAGAGCAGAAGTGAGGTATCCTGTGAGGATGTAAAATCTGGAGAAGGGCAGTGTGATACTCAGCAGAGGCCAGCTCACTCGAGAACTTATTTCTCAGGAAGGCTTTGTAGCCCACACTGAACTTGAAGTAGTATTTCTCAGAGGGGTGATGGTGCCTGCAGGAGAAAATTCAGATACGTTGTATGTGCCAGTGAGAGCTGGAAGCACAGCATTGAAGGTGAACTGAAAAGAAGATCTTTGCTGACTCTGAGGTCTTCATGTTTATAACCCACATGCCTACCTGGATTTGGCAAAAGAATGGCCAAAATGGCCCCAAACACGTTCATATGCTGATGGGTACGAAGGAAGGTGCGTGTGCCTATCGCTGTGCTGATATGGGAATGATTTTGCAGATGAAATGCAGAGGGGCTCAAGGGCACGCTGGGGTTGGTCTGGAGCATTTCAAAATGCTGGACAGGTTCAGAGCTGAACAATGAGAGCAATGAAGACCCTTCTGTCCTCTGCTAAACACACCTCAACATTATTGGTGGTGCTGAATCCTTTCCACGGCTCCTGGGACAGGCAGGAAGCCACACAACAGGGCTGGCAGGAGATCTCTGCTGTAAGTAGCATCAAGGGGTTTTTTCAGGAGACAAACTGCAGGGAACCTGGGAATTGTGAAGGCACAGGGACTTTTCCCTGAGTCTGGAAAAACGGCTCCTGGTCTCGAAGGACACAAGGAAGAGTCACAATCCCGTGGGCTAGCTGGCTAAGCAAAGGGCTGATCCCTTTTCCTGCTGACACACCGTGATGGTGGCGGGGTAGCATTAGCTCTGTGGCCACTGACCACCCTGTTTTTTGAGAGAAGGCCCAAGTATCAGTGGTGAAGGGCTAATCTGGGAGCCCAGGGTCCCTCTCTGCACAGTGCTGGTGTAGTAGGCAGTATTAGCAGAGTAAGAGCCCTGCAGCCTGATGGGATCACTTACATATCAATTACCAGGAGGCAGCAGGGCATTATTTATACAGTAAGTGCTATACAAAACAGCAGAACAATATTTAGAGGGCAGATACTACGGACAGGAAAGCTGCAATTTGTTCTGCAGCAGCAGGATGCTCTGTGCACTCCAAAGTGCCAGGCAGGATGAGGGTGATGCTTACATGCCAACTACTGTATGAGGACAGGTTATTATTTAAACCCCAGATACAATGGTAGGGAAAGAGTATTATTTACTAACCAGACCGAATGCAATAGCAGCAGTGGCAGTAACTGCATGGTATAATTTACAACAGAGGAAAAGACATCATTTGCAGACCAGTTATTACAGAATGGGAGGGTGTTTGTTGTGGTACAGCACTGAAGTATTACTTTGAAGCTGAGCACTGTAGAGGTACAGGGTATTATTTATACACCAAACACCAGAGAAACTATTTTTTGGGGGGTAAGTAACAGTGACAGTTAATCATTTATATGAAAGCCATTCTGTAATTTCCAATATGTAACCTACATGGTTATTTCAACCTTGAAACTGCGGTACAGATGATGTAATGTTAATTATACTGAGATCTACAGCTGCTCTACCACAGGACTGCTAAGCTGGAATAATCTTCTGAAGTCAGTAGATTTATGCCAGCTGAACTGGTGAATCTGCCCTGCCCTGTGCAAAGCCTGTGGTGCCTGGGGATTGCCAGGGGTGTTTATCCCTGACCCTGTGCAGGATCCCAGCAGGAGCCGCAGGTTTTGCTGTGGGTTACAGGTTATTCAATCACCAGCACAGCAACTGCTCTCTCAGCAGAGGTGGAAATCATGGCTGGGACCTCCAGCTGGAAAGGATCAGCAACGTTTTCATCTGTTTATCAGCTTCTGGCCTTTGCATTTTTTTTCACACACCTTTCTCATCCAGTCTGTGATCTAACCTCAGGCAGGAGATGTTCCTTGGTTATTTCCTTTTAGTTTTCCCTACAGATTTTTGTGTCCTGTCGAATTATTCCTATTAAGTCAAATCTGTGTGTCCTGCAGCCACGAGAAATGATTCCTTTTGTCTTTCAGTGGTTGTCTACACTACTAAATAAATAAATAATAAAGTGTCTAAGTCTTCTGCCCACTGCTAACCAAGGGCACTGGAGAAGCCAAAGGCACATGGAAATTGCCAGACCAGAGGAAACCAATGGTGTGTTCAGACCAGTATCCTGCCTTAGACAAGACCTATATTACCAGCTTCAGAGCAACATTCTCATCATCGAAAAATAGGGAGAAAATTGCTGAGGAGGAAGTTTCCTTTTAACACGAGGCATTTAGTGGTTACCTTCTGCCTTGAAGCATGAGTATTTACATTCCATATTCTCCCACTAATGTACACTAGGTTTATTTGGCATGGCTTAATGGACAATTTTACCCCTCTCGGGTCTAACCCGTGAGTACTACCCTGCCAGAAGAAATTTTCTGCCCCAATCCCTTCATCCCCACGATACGAGGTGGTTGCTCCTGCAGATGCCCTTTTGTGAGTCTCTTTCCTCCAGGACCTGCCCTACCCACTGCAGGCACAGAGGAAGGCTGGGTTCAGCCCCCCCACACCGAGGTGTGTCAGGAGATCCCTGGCTCCCAGGTGGTTCCCTGACAACACGGTGGCAACCAGGGCTATCCACGTGTTCAAGGGGCATGTGGTGCCTCACTAATATCATAGAAAGGACATCTGCCAGGTCAAGCTGCCTCTCCTGGGATGTCCCATAAGCTGAGTTCTTCACAGCAATCACTGCTCCTTTCTATCATAAGCCCCCAAGCAATCAGGACACAGTGACAAGCTGGCAGGAGCTGAGCGATGAGGTAGGACTCTTAATTCACCTGAGTTAATTTTGGGTGTTGCCCAAAGTTTTCCCTACTTCAGCTGCCCCAGGTGTCTGGCTTGCTCTATAAACTGGGTTTTATGGAAAAGACATGAGCTGCTATGCCTTGGTTGACATAAAGAACAACTACAAGGGTGAAAACCCAGAGGATTACACTTGTCAGAGGTCTCCCGTATCCCTACTTTCATCTCTTGCTCCCTTCTCTCAGCAGAACTCTTTCTGTGGCTGTCCTTCTGTCCAGCTCCCCTGCACAGCAAGGTTTCCCCCTCAGCCAGCCTCAGGAACTGGCAGAACCACGGAAACCCACAGGCAAAGCCAGCTTCCAGGCTACTTCCATGCAGCGTGCACAGCAGGAATGGGGTCCTGGTGGCTTCTGGACCTCGATATGTGACCAACATGTTCGAGTCACAGCATCTCCCTTATCCTTGCTTGGTCACAGCAGCAGTGACACGGCTCCAGCTGCCTCCATCCACAGGCTGGAGCCTTTGGGAGCATTGGATCACTACAACCAATGGCACAGCACTTGGGCTTGTAAAGCAGGGGAAGGAAGTGGGAGCAAGGTGCTCCGTGGGGCTGCGAATTAACACCTCAGGGCATTTCAACAGCTAAAGCACATGGAGGGTCTTGGGGTGTCCAAGCGGAATGATTCTGGTATTTCTCATCCTTCCCCCACCCTTCTGCTCTCTGCTCTGTACGGAGCAATCATTGGGGAGGGAGAATGCTGTGCAAGGGAGACGTGGAAATTTTTCTTAAAAAAGGAAAGTCCGATGAAAAGCACAGGGAGGGAAAAAAAAAAAAATCTCGGTGTGAAGCGTCTCAAAAAAGGGCTGCGCGGGTAGCGCGACAAAACCCCCTGCCTATTCATCAGGCCAACAAAAAGCTTCTTTAGATTTATACTGTGAGCCCATTGAGAGGGAGGGGAGGGAGGCAGCGCTCACACACCGCCCTTGTGCACACAGCAGAGCCCGCAGTCCTGCCCCGCACACACAGGCCGGGCTGTTCTGCCCGCTCACAAGGAAGCTCTGAGTTTTTAAAAGTAAACTGTAAGGTTTCCGTTGTTGCACTGGGCTCAAGTAAATTTTTTTTTTTTTTTTTAAATATATAACAGCTCCCTCTCTTTGCTGTCCCTCTCTCTCCTTCACTCTTTAAACAGCCCCGGCTGCTCTGGGCTGCCCGGCAGCCGTCGTGCGCTGGCTCCCTATGTGGTCCAGACCCGCTATGAACACGGCTTTTGTTGCTGCTGCTGGGAAGCTGCCTGAGAGCGGCACACACAGCCCGGCTTGTTCCACACGTGGAGGCTGCAGAGGGCTCGGGAAGCGGCGGGGAAAAAAGGAGGAGGAGGCGGAGGAGAGCAGCTTGGGTTAGGTTGTCTTGTGGTGGAGCAGCCATCCCACCGCTGGCAAAGGAAAGGGGGAAGCGAGGAGACGGAGGCGGGTGGTGGTGGAAAAGATGCCTCAGGCAGCTAAGAAAGGTCCCGTTGATTTTTAAAATGGGACCAGCTGGCCTTCCACCAGCCCACGTTGCCGCCGGGTGTAAGTCAGCCTGGGAAGGCAGTGAAGTCACCGGGTCTGTGCAACTTACGCTTGCAGAGCATCTGCCCCAGAGAGGGAAGGGGAGAGTAAAGACCAATAATGGAGTGGGTTTTGGAGTTCCAGTGCTCCTAATCATTATGTCCATCCTTGGGTGATACCAGAGCACTGAACACCAATCTTTTTTTTTTTTTTTTTTAATGTACATTCATTCATTTGTTTCTGTCTTTTAAGTGATAGCATCCATCCTCTTTTCCTCTAAACCCCTGAATATTCCTCACTTATTGGGGAGTATTTTACAGCAATGAGCTGCTGTTTGCTCTGATGGAATCTGAGTCTGCTGAATGTTGTTTAGTGTCCTCTTTTCCTCGGTAAGTTTTCCCCTCCACCTCTTTCACACCCTCAGTTTCATATCCAGTCCTTCCCTCTTTACCCATCCATCCTCCAACCCTTGTGCTGCTGTCAAACCTGGCTACTGTACACAGAGGTGATTATATGAAACATTAAACAGCAGTTCAAGTGGAACAGATCGAGCTTGCCCTCAAAGACTGCTCAGGCTGCAGAAAGAGCTTTTTCTCTGTCCTGTCCAGTGATGGTGGGAGGTGATGCCTCCCCTTTTCTACTCTGACAACAGCTTGAAACATCTCAGAAAGGGGCAATGTCCCCTTTGACCTGTCAGGCAGATACAGTCTCTCCAAGCCAGCAGGAAAATATAACATCAAACAACCAAAGCAAAGAAAGAAATAGTTCAGCTTCCAATAGTGCCTTTGCAGGATTTGAAACCCCACAGAATTCAGTCCCCAAACCACTGACCCCTCTGCCCAGCCGACATCCTTTACCGGGAGCTTATAGATGAAAACCAAAGTAGTGAGGAATGCTAAGAAATTCCTCTCTCCCAACTATTTCGTTGTGGGATGTTTCCCCCTTTCCACATCTGGCAAAGCTATTTTAGAAACCAAGGAAAGCTTTCCAAACTGACGTTTTTTGGCTAAACAGCTCAAAAGGGAAAGGTTAAAATGTACTATTTCTTCTGTGTGCAGAGCCCTATTGAGAACAGGATTTAAATGAAAAGTCTTAACGGGTAGTAAATGAATGGAAAGAAGTAATTTCTGATAGAGATTCTGACAAATAAAACCTTTTTTCCCCCTCACTCTACTTCTGGAGAAGAGCTCAGCTCCCTGAAAACTATTGCTAAAAATATGCTTCATCTGTGAATGGATTTGGAAAACGGGCAGGTACTGAGGAACGCCTGGAGCAGCTCACTGGAAGCAACCCAGGCGACTCTGCCAGCCGCCGGTCCCTGACATGGAGAGCTGTCAAACCCTCGGGCATCCATGAATTTGTCAGCCCCTCCAGAGCTTAACACCCCTCCCGCTCAGGGGTCACCCTTTGCCTGCCGTGTGGCAGAGCAATGACACCGAGCAAAGCCACAGGAAACCCCAGTGCTGGTTGGGATGCTCGCAGCAAATCAGCAGGACAGCAGCCTCCATCCCCAGAGCTCGGGAACGGGATCAGACACATCACCTGAGCTCCAGCGGCAGCTGAAATCCACCACAAACAAACACCGAGGGGTCGGAGGGTCTGTTGGGGAGGGGGAATGGGGATAACCCTGCCTCTGCTCTCCCATCTCACGGTTCTGACCGTAGCATCTCTGAATCCGTCCTTGATTTCCCTCCCTTCCCCAAGCCAACCAACAAACTTGGCACACAGCTGTTGCCCCTGGCTGTGGTTCTGCTCCCCATAAGGGGTGGGATGCTGGTGAGGACCCTTCGTGCCGAGGTGAACCCCAGGCACAGGCTCCCCTTCACAGCAGCGCTCCTCGCAGGAGGGGAAAGCTCTGGCTCAATCAATCTCTTACAACTTTTCTCACATTTCTCTGCTGGTTGCTCACCAGGGAAACAACCAATCCACTGACTGAGCGCCTGCTTCTGGAGAGTAATTAGGAAAGTTAAGAAAAAGACACCAAAGAGACAGAAGGAAGGAAAGCACGATACATTACCTTTAACAGTTCAGTGCAGTGCTTCCAGAATCTAAGTCCCATACACCTGGCAGAGAAATGAGGTCTTTTTCGGTGTTCAAGAAGTAAAGAGCTTGCCACTTCTTGCTGTTACTGTATGTCTTCTTCACAGATGAATCTCCAGATGAATTTTCCTGCGTTTTTGGGGTGGGTTTTTTTTTTTTTTTTTTTTTCCTTCCCCGGTTCCCCAGAAGAAATCAGAATTCCCTATGTGGTATTTCAGGTCCTTTCATGCAGTGGCAGCAGCAGCAAGCTTGAAGAGTAAGTACTGTGTGTGAATGGCAAAAAAGAGAGAGAGGGTTTCAGACCACGTTAGCTGCCACTGGCTGCAAAAGAGACCATCAAACTCCTGTCAGCCTCCTTAGATACCTCTTGAAGAGCTGGCACTCTGGGTGTATTGGATCCTCCTCTGGATTTTAGAGTAAAGGTAGGCAGGCATCCAGGGGGCAGGGGGAAATAGGAGGGCTTATGGACCNTGTAAATGGAGAAAGTGGAATGGGGAGGGGGGGGGATTAAATTTAGCCCTCTGGTTTGGAAGCAAACTGGCTGGGGCACCACATGTGGTTGAGAGAGAAGAAATAGTTTGTGTAATAAAAAGAGAACGTGGTTTATGCAAACTAAAATAAGATGAAGCTAATTAAGGAACCCGAGCAAAGTATGTGTGTCTGCAGTGCAGTCAATATCACTGCAGTCTGAGCAGGCAGCAGCAGACCCACGGGGAAGCCCAAAGACAGCAGCAAACAGGACAGTGTAGGGAACTCCTGCGTGGCCCCACTTGCTGCTGAGGGAGGGAGGCAGGTGATGGAGGGAAGGAAGGGATGCTCATCATCTGGGAAAGGGAAGCCTCTGGAGTGTCAGGGACCGATAAGTGATATAAAGGCAGAGAAAGGGGGGATTTGGGAATGAGTTTGCTTAAAGGTTATTAGGGGTGAACTGGGTAGAAATGGAGAGCCTGTACACGCCTACTAATGGTGGAAGCTGAAGAGACAACCCCAAAACTGAGGAGGAATCCATAACTGAATCCTTGGCAGTAGTGAAGGTGTGAGAAAGTGCTGAGAGGATTGTAATGTGATTTTTTTTTCCCTTTTTTGTCTTTTTTTTTTGTTGTTGTTGTTCTGTGGGGTTGCTGGTACCTTTGAGAGGGATAAAAAGCTCTGGGGAGGAGGGAGTGGGTCTCTGACTGCAGACCTACACCTTGGCTTGTGAAGGGGCCAGATGACAGCTGGGAGCAGGTGAGAACCTGCCAAGGTATTCACAGTTGAGAAAAGCACTTTTGTTTGAAAAATCTGTTATTTCTAACATGGAAGAGAGCACCACCAGCCCAAAGTAAAGATAAAGTCTGAAACTGAGCCCAGGGAGGTCCCCCCATGCCCTCCTTGCACCCAAACCACACGGCTGCCCTCAGTATCTCTCCTTCCACTTCTCTTTTAATATCATCTTTAATATCTGCACTTCCCTCTCTTTTCCCGACATCCTGCTTTGCTTTCTGGCTTGTGATATAATAGTTTCTCCTCTCTCCATAAATTATTTTGGTCCCATGCCTCGCTTCAAAACTTGCTTCCTTGCCTGCCTCACTTTTTAACCTGAGGCTCATAACCACCCGCCGTGCATCCATCACCCTGACAGGTATTGCTCCCAGACCACAGAGCATGGAGCCTCACTTCTTCCTGCAAGCACCTTACTCCATCCCAGAGATTCAATACCAAATTTTGGTTGCGAATTTCCCTTTGGATCATCCCACCTCCTCATCCCCCCTTTTTTTCCCCCAGCAGTCCAGCACTAGATACTAACTTCGAAACTTGCCATGTGCCCATATGTTAAAAGTCAACAGGGCAGCGATGGAAAGCTTTGGAAAGGACGTTGGAAAGGACAGTGTCCTTGCCACCTGAAACACTGCCTTTGATGCAGCCCAGGACATGTTTGGCTTTCTGGGCTGCAAATGCACATGGTTGGGTCATACTGAGCTTCTTATCCACCAACTGCTGCTCCTCAGTGGGAGTAGGCTCAGCCTGTTCCCTGCCCAGCCTGTGTTTGTGCTTGCTTCCCCCACCTCACAGGCCTGTCAGCCTACACGAGCGCTGTCCGTTCATATCAAATTTAAATCTCCACCTGACGAGATAATCCAGGGCTCTTCCCACCTACTCAAAGGGCATTGAATCCATCCAAGAACTGCCACCACCTGAGGGTGCTGGGTGGGCTGGGACAGACAGGGCTGTGCTGGAGCATCACCTGCCTACCCCCCCTCAGTGGCTGGGGTATCTCCTCATGGGCAGCACGGCGTAGCCATGGCAATGAAAGGAGACGGGCAAAACACGCTGCAGATGGGGCATGACAGCTCATGCTCTAGGCAGGACTCGGTATTTCCAGCTGGGTGTAAAAGACACATAGACAGGATCTATAAAATGTGACCTGGCTGATTTTGCTCAGACTCACGTACGTGAGACGCTCTGAAACAGCTCATGCCTGACCACAGCCCTTTCTCCCGTAACATAAAGATCTTTTGGGAAATGTACATGTTTAGTTGTTTTGCTCTGGAATAACTGAGCCCTCTGTACCCTCTGCTGCTGCCGTGGTTTGGCAAAGAAAACCTCATTTGAACCTTTGGTGAGCTTAAGCCAGGGAACAGAGAAAATTCCACTTCGGAGCTGACCAGCTAGGAAAATGTGATGCTCCACACAGAGTGGTTTCTTAGCAGCTTCAGGAAGGGGATAGAAACTGCTCAGTACCTGCTGGCCGTCCCAGTTTTTTGTCTGCATCAGGAACCATTGGAAAAACAGCAAAATACGTTCAGAGAAATTGTGATTCATAAACTGCTCTTGTGTTTGTTTGTTCCTTAAGCTGAGGAGCGGCCAGGTTAAAAAAAAAAAAAAAAGTCACATAGATGACTCTTGTTTTTTGTTTAAAGCAGGAAAGCAACAGTTCATGGCTCTTTGAAATACAGGTAACACATTGCAAAAGTGCTTGCAGTTACGTAAGGTTTTTACATGTCATTATAAATTCAAAGGAGGCTTATGTCTATTCCCGGTGAAGTTTAGCCTTCAGGGAGCACGACTATTTGAACAGAGAACAAACCCTGTGGCCAAGGAAAAGTGGATTATAGCTCTTCTGTGAAAACTATTGAATATCCAGAATTTATAGGGTGGAAGCAATCACTGAATGAAAATGGCCAGAAAAGAGAAAAACACCAGACAGAAGAAGGCTGTGTCAATCAAGGTGATAGTTGCAGTTTTTCAGAAGCAGTGAAAGGTGGGCTTGGGTGAGTTTTCAGCCGAGAGAGAGAGGGAAAGAAGAAAGAATTACAACAATAGTAGAATAAAGAATAAACCTTTCAAACTGCTTTTAAAAATTGTTTTAATCAAACCACTCATGGATGTGAACTGCTGCTCCTTTCCTACAACTACCAGAGCAGTCATTTCACAGCTCTCAGCTTGTCTTACAGAACGAAAAGGAGGGTATTGTGTCCCTAAAACACTCACCATTTCTGGAATTATTGTGTTCTATTAAGAGCTAATTTGGCATTTTAAAAAGAACCACAGGGGACATGAGAAGGGGCTGTGGGATCCCAGCTGCTCTGCGCACAGGTAGCTGAGTGGGGTGCACAATTTCAGTCTGTAGATAATTAACGCACAATTTCAGTCTCTGCACGATTTCAGTCTGCGAACACTCTTCAGGTTCTGAAGACTTAGGGTCAATCCAGGACCTTTGGGCTTGTGTCCAAAAAGTCTTGTTCATGCTTTTGCAGTCGGTTGTCTGACATTGCAACAGACACTTCTTGATCACCTGTCACACTCCCTTCAGTGATCCATTTTTGAGCTCTCCCTACCCTGCGGTGCTGCTGAAGCTCTGACACCACACTGAACTGAGGCACACAGAAACAAAGTGCCTCGCTCAAGGCTATGGGTGAAGCCAGTGTTAGAACACCTCCATTCCCAGCCCTCTTCCCTCTTTCAAAGCCTGCAAAGCCCTTATCCACTGCATCAGTTCAGGAGTGTGTTTGCCTTTGTGCTAAGCTGTTTTTCTGGAGCAGCGATGGGCAGTGATGCTCTGTAAGGGTGAAGCTGCCACCTAAAAATATCAGCTTTGACCCTCACATTTGGGTTCTGCATTTCTCCGAGCCAAGATCCCATGATGGGGAAAGCATGGTGTGATATAGAAATGTCCCTGTCACAGCTTTTGTCACTGGGTCCATGAGGGGAGTCATTGTATGGTGCTACTTTGGAGTCCCACTGGAGGGATGGAAAAAGACAGCGCTGACACCACTCTAGCTAAAAATTGCGAGGGGCCTAAAACCTCCCAGGAGAGGCTTTGCCTACTGAAATTTTATCCTGAAAGGATGGAAGAGGACAGAAAAGTAAGGAGTCAACATCTGGGGGTAAAAAGGACACAGAGAAACCTCCCCACCAAACACAGCACCTGTGCCCCTTTATTCCAGCGTGAATATCAGCCTTGTTGCTGCAGGTGGAAAGCTCACCCCATATTTAAAAAGCCAACCCCATACACACACAAACACACACAACACACACTACTTCTCCCAGCCCTGTTTGCATCCCAGATTGGAAACGGTGCCCTTCCTGAACCTCCAGTGCTGGACAAAGTGCCTATTGAACCTGCAGTGGCCAGGAGGCTCCGGCTCCTGCTGAATGAGCTGCCTTCTGCTCACAGCCCGTCCGTCCCAGCGCTGGCAGACGTAAACAGCGGGGATCGCCCCCACCCCGATATTGTGGCTTGTTCATCCCCTGACAAAAATAGAATCCCGGGCAGGTGGGTGGGATGGTGCACACAGACCAGGGTTTGTTTGGCAGCGAATTTTTTAAAAAATATTTTCTTCTTTTTGCCTCTCTTGTCCCCTCGGTGTCTTTCTGATTGCGCAACAGGGCTGTACGAAGGGAGCGGGGATGGACACCCTTGGTCAAAGATTTGGCACTGGGCAACACTGGATCACCAAGATGAGGCCTCTCAGGCTTATCCTGGCTGCCCAGCACCTCATCTCCATCCTTGGGTGGCCAAAGGGAAGGTCTGGAGGTGATGGGCACCACCAGCTTAAAATACGTGGTGTCAAGGCTCACACCGGCGTTTGGGCTGGGGCTTGGCACACAGAGGGGATGGCCAGTGTCCTGGGGCTGCTCACCCCTCTGCACTTCTGGAGGGCTCCCCAGGGATACCTGCTCATGTGTTTTGAGGTGCAAGGAAGGGCTGACATCTCCTAGGTGAGGGGAGAGGGCAGTGGTGAGGCAGCAGCCCGGGGCGGCGCAGGGCTGTTAATTGGATGAGACGTGACTTCAGAGCCCATGGTGCACAAGGGACTTGCTTCCCTCCTGCTGCCTAGCTCCGTGGTCACAGTGTGTGACACTTGTCTGGGCTTCCTGGCCATCCCTGGGTGACAGTGAAACAGCTTTTGTACAGGAGGCACAGTGTGGATTGCTCCCTTGGCTAGGGCGATGCTGTGCGCAGCTCCCTGCCCTCTCACACAGCTCGTGGCTCTCCCTTTCTTCTTTTTTCCCCTTTTGCCACATCTATGCCCTCACCTCACCTTGTTAATCAGCTGCTTGGACTGAACCTAACTTCGCCCCCCTCCCAGCCTCCCTGATGGAGACTTGCAGGCTCAGCAAGGGAACGTGGGGGTGGGCACCACGCGGGATGTTTGCACAACGAATGAATGAAAACAGTGCTAATTTTATGTTCCTCCCAACTTGGGACGGAGCAACACGGGAATACAGCCCCTTTTGTACGGGCATGGGACATCTCCTCTGTTTGCTTTTCTCCCAGAATGCCTCCTCTCACCCTGCACAGTATAAACAGGTCGCTGTTGACCTTGGAAGCTGGTGGAGGAGTTACGTCAAGCCCGGCAGGTTTGCCGGGCTGGGTATTTACGGTCTCGCACCCTCTCGCTCTGGCAAGAGGTGACGTACCCTGAGCACTCCCAGCTCCCTGCCAGGCTCCCAAAGGGGGCTGGCCACCTCTGCCTGTGGCAGTGGGGAAGCCTGGAGGTCTCCCTGAGCCCCAGTGAAATTTGCTGCTCAGGGGAAGTTCTGCAGAGAGCTTCTCCTGTGGCTTTCTTTGCTCTTTTTGCTGAACAAGGTTTTTTATGGCATTTGTTTTGTTCCAGTGGGAGGCGTTTGCTTGTCTGAGGTCAGCGAGGAAGAGGCAGGGAGGGGATGTGGGAGTGCAAAGAGCAGGAAGCAAATAGGCTCTGGTAGCAGGTGTAGCTTCATCTGCCTGCTTCAAAAAGCTTCCCTGGCCTCAGTGGGATGTGCCAGGTGCTTTGCAGTTGGGAGAGGTCACTGGAGAGGCTTTTGACCTGAGCATACTGATGCCACTCCACAAGGAATATTGAGCTGATTTGTTGATGGTGAAAAGAAAGCTCAACAGAAACACCAGCAGCAACCTAACCCATGGAAAGGGCTGCTCCACAACTCTGGGCATGGCTTGTCCTCTGGCCAGGCTTTACTGAAAAGCAGGAGGAATGAACCTGTGCATCTCAGTGCTGAGAGGTGAACGAGGTGCTCCCCACCCAGAGTCACCCCTTATTTCTGGAGGGGTAAACGCTTCCTCCTGAGATCTGTAAGGAACACCTTCTGTACTTCCCACCCTGAAGGTCATGGCCAAAGTGCTGGTAATTTAAAGCCCCTGCAGAGGACTAGGCCAAGGCAAAGAGCTTTCCAGGAATCCTCCAGGCTGAGCAGCTTCAGCTAAGGAATAAAGGGATTGCAGGGAGCCTTGGCTCCGCCGGCATGCAGCAGCCCAGAGGTCATTTTTTAAGCAGACTGTCCAAGAACATTCACAGCAGGCAGTGGGCTTTTCTTACAGTAGTTAACTGGTTTTCAGTCCTCAGCAAGAGATGTGTACTCATCTCTTGGGCACTCAGCCTCTTCTGTCATCCCATTAACACAAGAATCCCCTTGAGCCTCTTAACCCTCTCAGTCCTGCCCAAGATACTAATTTTCCCTTTCCCATTTATATCTCTCTTGTTAATTTGCAAGTGAAAGAGGTTTCATTCTGGTAAACAAGAAAATGTTGTAAAAAAGTCAATCTCAAAACCAAAACCCCACTAAAAGCTTCCCTCAGCTGGACAGTAATTACACAGACCCACATATAACAGATGTGGATGTAAGATCAGTGCTGGATGTCGCTATCTGAAACCGCTGGAGCCGTCAGAACTCAGTTGCAGACCTGTTCAAATGGAAAAGAGTGTAGAGGGTTTCTTCAGGCATGACGCATGGAAACCTCGATAAATTATCCAACCTCAGGGCTGGCAGTGAGCAGGTAGCTTGTTCCTTCCACTTCTCTTACATTTATTATTAGTCTTTCCCTTTCTTCTTCAGTTTAACTATGAAATCACCATCCTCTGGTCTCAGCATTTCACTCTTTGTTTCCCAGTCTTCAGCAAATGTGTCTTTCTGTTTGCTGCAGAAGAGAGGACATTTCTCTGTCTGGATTGTAGGCTGGGTGAGTGGAGCTGGAGTTTTAGGTCAGAAGGCCCAGAAATACCCTCTAGGTTACACCTGTACTTTTTCTGCCAGTGGAATAAATAACCTGCATCCCCTTTTAGCTCTGAGCACTCAGGGGGGCAGATAAACCTTCCATTAATAAGACCATGGTTAGAGAGGAGGTTGTGACCATCCTTTCCCCAGCACTGGACTGGAGTTCCCAGGGGAGCATCCAGAGTTAGGGAGATGCTCATGGGTCTCCATAATTAAACACACCTCCAGACAGCCTCCTCCTTTTCCTTAGCTTGGTGCTGCTGGGCCCTTCCCACAGGCTGATGTCTCCTTCTGCCCTCTGCTGAGTTTCTAGGTGGATAAGATGAACAACAGAGATTTGAGCCTGGGTTGAGGCACATGTGGTGTGGCTGGTAAGAAAAACTTGCCTTGGCTTGTGCTTGTGTTAGGAGAGAACGTTTTGAACTGCCCCAGGTTTTTGCATCCGTGCTGGGATTAGATCTGCACTGGCTGCCAAGTACTGGACCAAGTAAGGCTGCAGGGGAGAAGTCCTCAGAACACCTTCCCAGCAATCCGTACACTTCTGCTTTACTGACTGCTGTTGCTTTCTTAAAAACCCAGCTGGGACCATGCTTGGAGCTCTAAACAGGTCTCTCTTTGACAACTGCTGCCTCCTGGCATCTGTACATTTTTGGGAAACATCCCCCACTGGCCTGCAAAGAGGTGGCTGCAGCTCCAGGAGGCATTTCTGTGCCTCTCTCCAGAGGTTCCTGGTGCCTAAATCTGGGTCAAGGTTGGACAGGTCCACCTGAGGAGTTGCTACAGCGGAGAGGAAAGCAAAGGACTGAAATCCAAATCCTCCTCATCTTCATCAGAGCAGCTCTGCAGATCAAGGGCTCTCTGGAAATGGTATTCCTCGGCCTGGATGTTGAGATCCCAGTGTCAATATTTGTGAAGTAGGAAGGGCCCTGCCAGATGCAGCATTCCCAGAAAAAAGCTTCTGTGCACAGGACTAGGGCAGCTGCTGGGGCTCAGCCTGGGACACCCCACACTTCAGCAGAAGCCCCTGGCCAGGCCTGCCCTGTGGGGCTGGGGGAGGCAGAGGGATGGCTCTACTCACAGCCCTAACCTGCTCCTTTGAGGTTTGGGTGAGATTTATCCTGTTCTTCAGAGAAGCAGACAGCAAGCACTGCTCTGATTCCATAGAGTGAATTGACTTTGATACTGGAGCAGAGTTGCCTGAGGGCCTGGGGGCAAGAGCCTTGATGTCTGCTCAGGAATGATGCTGCTCCAGCACAGTCATTGTGTCAAAACCGTGTCAAAACCACCTCCTCTGAGGGAAGAGGTAACGGTGACTTGACTCTCACAGCCCTAGGACAGCTGAGAGTGGGCAAGAAGGTGAGACTTGATGTAATGAGGCTGATGTCAGGCTGCAAGGGTAACGTCACTGTCCCCAGGAGGTGACCTGCCACCTCAGAGAGAATGGGCTGGGAGCCCAAACCTGATGTAATGCCAGGACCCTTCAGGTGAGCGAGTAACAGACCTGGCATAGTCACAGCCTCGAGACTAGCTGATCCCAGAGCACCTTCCTCCCTCCATTCCTTCCTTCCTTCCTTCCTTCCTTCCTTCCTTCCTTCCTTCCTTCCTTCTTTCCTCCCTCCTTCCCTCCCTCCCTCCCTCCCTTCCTTTTGAAATAATAAGTCCTAAATATGTGGACAGTGGTCCCTTAAGTGGAAACTGCTTGGTATTGGTTTTGGAGAAAAAAAAAAAAAGATGCAAGAATATGTTTTTGCATGGAAAGACTGACAGCCATGCTTCATCTCGTGGGCCATTCACCTTCTGTCCCCTCTTTTCCCAAGCACTGTTAGAAAAGGCTGGATACATGTCCTGGGTGGCAAGGAAAAGCCAGATCCACTGCATGGGAAAGCGGAACTGAGCAGCAACTGAGGCTGCAAAGGTGGAAGCAGAGTTAGCAGACCAAGGAAACCCCCACATTGGGGAGTGAGAGCTGCAACGTTGTGCTACCCTACCCCTTATCCCTTCTTTCTTCAGCCCCCACACGTAGCACAAACATTCAGCAGGCAGCCTGTCCTTTGGCTTGGGACTGCTCAGGTGGGAAATAGCCTTTCAGGGCTTTGTGATTTGTTTTACCCTTTCCTTTGTTGGGTCCTTTTACAGGAACCCAAAAGTAGCTGTTTTGAAAAGGCAGCAGAGACTGTGTGGACCTTTGGTAACTTTTTTGAAGACCGTGAGACCTGCCAAACAGCCCGAGAGAAAGGATCTCACTGTGTTGATTTGTTTTCTTTGGTTTATGGGGGGAAAAAATATTTCACACATAATTAGCGCAGCCACAGTGAGATTGTATTAAAGGCGCTTTACTGGAAATTTCAAGGGACAGAACAAGGGAAAGCTGTGTTAACACTAGCAGCCAGGAGAAGGACCTTGCCTGCAAAATGATGGGGAAGGACAATGTGGAGTGTTCAAGCTGCAAGAAAGAAACTGTTCAGGAGGGCAGCATGTGCATCAGGGGCTGGGACTGAACCGAGCTACTGCGGGCCATGGTGCTCCCTGCCTCCCTCCCCCAGCCCCGCCAGGGCTGCAGGCTGCCAGCCTGGGTGGTCAGCTCTGGGGGAGACTCCACTCCCATGGAGGGAGGAGAGCAAGGACCAAGAGCCCAGCTTACTTCTCAGTGTCAAAATCCTTGGTGTCTCCTTCAGCTAAAGCCACCCAATTTCATTTCTACCCCGGTGTCGGTGTGTAAAACCAGCCAGGCCTTCTATCTCGAAGACCTCTCCAATGTAATATAAGAGCTCTTGCCTGCTTCTTGCATCTGCTGAACCCACTCCAAAGAGAACAGGAGTTCTTTTAATGCAAAAACTTCTAAGACAAACCCAGGTTGCTCAGCCTTGTCCATTCTCTAGTGAAAAGCCCGCCATAGGTCTCTCTCTCCCTGGGTGTTTCCACAAAACCAATCACTGGGGGCTTTGCATTCCCTGGAGTTCTGAGTTTCTTGGTGGACCTTGCTTCTGTCCAAAGAGTTGTGTGAGTGAGATATGATCTTATTCAGGTGGGATTTTTTCATCCCTGGGGCTCATTGAGATCCCTGGAAAGGAAGAACCTTAGTTTCTGCTTTACTGTAGTTTGAGGGACACTGATACAGGAGTAGAGGGCTGATGTGTCCGTGAGATCCACGTTGGTACCTCACTGCATGGCACCTACTGGTGAACTCTCTGAGCTCTCCACCCATGCTGAGGTGTCACTTCAACTTCAGACACACAGAAGTACCATTATTTAAAAGCAGAGATGTGAAGTGCACAGCCCTGCCCAAGGCCACGTTAAAAATCTCTGCTTCACACATATTTAGCTGCCCACAAATCAACCTACAGTGCCCCAGTAAACTTGTTCCCAGGCAGGGGAAGCAGCATTTAGACTCTCCTGCTTGCAGATCCTGCCGTTTCCTACGAAAATCATGTGCTTGCTGCTGGCTGGCTTGTCTTCCTTATTGTTTCTGCTTGTTTCGTTTTCAAAGCTTACATCACTCTGTGGCCAGCGACGTCTTGGGTGTCACACAAGAGCCACTCCTTCCCGGGTTACCTGAGGGCAGCGCCAGAGCTGAACAGCAGCTCTACAGAAGGCACGGATATACTGTGGCCATTTATTTCCTGCTGTGCTTAGGAGAGGAGTGAGGCATATTTGTGGTGGTTGCTATTAGACATCAGGGAGGAGCTGTGCCCAGTGGTTGGCACAGGGACAGGCATGGGCTCCTGGGTTGTATTTGCAGCAATGCCGCTGACTTTAAGGGGCAAAGTGACACAAGCTGGGCTCCTCATCCCTGACAGGGACATCGGTGTGTTTAACTATTGCACAAGTGAGCTGGCAGCACCTGGATAATCCAGTAACTCAACAGCAGCTCAGTTGTTAGAGTCTCAGCTCAGCTGCCACAGAGCGTTCTCTGGCTGTATGGTGGTGCTCAGCATAGGGCACACACTTCAGGGTGTCAAGCAGGGAGGGCTGAGGAAGGAGAGCAATGCAAAAAGCCACCCTACACTGCATTCAAGTTGTGCCTATCCCTTTCTCCTGGGAGCTCATCTTTCCTCTTCTCCTTTTGGACTTTATACCTTTCCCTGCACAATATTCCCCAGTGGAATATCTCTTAGGCTCTCCTGAAGCTTCTGACCGCTCTTGAATCCAGAAGATTATTTCTTTGTGCACATCCCTGACTCTCAGCTCATGTTCCCTCTGTTTTCCCTCGTGCCAGCTTTACAGCAGAAGGCACAAATATGCTGTGGCTGTTTATTTCCTGCTCTGCTTAGGAGAGCAGTGAAGCCTGTTTGTGCTGGTTGCTAGCAGCCTTTAGGGAGGAGCAGTGCCTGGTGGTTAGTGCAGGGACTGGAAAGGTACTCGGGCTTAGGCAGGCAGGATGTGCCCAGGGAACCCACCTGTCACAGGTGAAGGTGCTGCACCGGTGCTGAGAACGGGCCTGAGGAGCATGGCAAGCATCAAAGCCCTGCTGGCCAAGGAGAATCTGGGCACTGGGAGTATGATTAAGCAAATGAGTGTTTATTCCCATTACTAAGCTGTTGCCTGTAACTCAGGATGCTGATTAATTGGGAAGAGGTACCAGGAGGCAGGGCAGGCCCTGGGACACTGTTTACAGCACTCCTCCATGGTACAGGGCAAGGGTGGCCAAGAATAACCCTCTGTTAGCCACCAGCAAGGTGTGCTGGCTGGATTTTTCCATTTGCCCTGTGTGTGGTTCTCATCTTTGTCCTCTGACTCACGCCAGCCCTGGAAAAGCCCCGGCTCCCGTTGTCCCCAAACAGGCTTCTCTATTTAACACTGCCCAGGTTGTGGGGAGGTGGTTGGGGTGTGAGGAAGGGCAGCACCCATCCCTGGGAGCCCCGGAGACACTCAGGCGGCGCCCGTCTCTGCGCTGCCACTCTTCCTCTATTTAAAGCCACGCTGTTTAGGTCCCAGCCTGGACGCAAAGGTGAAGGGCTGGCAGGCACGCTCTGGCTCATGGTACCCTCAGGGCAGCAGACAAAAGATGGAGGAGGGAAGCAGGGCTGATGGCAGAGCCAGCCAGGTCGGCAGGGATTTTCCTTTGATGTGTGTCTCTGGGCAGCACTGCTCCGTGCTGCCGCAGCCGCGGCAATTATGAAACTCTCTTCCCTGCCAATTTTCCATGTCCGTTACTGCTGAGGTCGGTTTGTGACATTAATTCTTTCTCTGCTGACGGGGGCAAATAAGCTACCGGCGTGTCTCTGATTTAGGAAAGCCAGTGGTCCAGCACTTCTGCCACAGCCGTGCCGAGTGTGGCACACCACACGCACAGGAGAGCGAAACAGGGCAGCACGAGTGGTGGGAAAGGGAGAGCTGGAAACAAAGTGCCCCAAAGCACCCTCCTTTCCCACTGCCTGGGCTCAGGGCTGCTCCACACCCCAGGGGTCCTTCCCACAGACCCCACAAACCACAGCACTGGTCTCAGGTGGTATTCCCTGCCTCCATGAATACCTGGGCCAGGTGCACGATTGCTGCCCCAGTACAAGGCTGGTAAGTCTCTAAGCACTCAGAGTAAAAGTCCAGCACACCCTCTGCCATTTATTCAAGTGGATGCTGAGAGCATCACCTCCCTGCTGCTAGCCCTGCCAAAATCTCCCACTCCTGTCCTCTCTGACAGTCTTGTAACAAAGACACCTTAATTTTATCTTGCCTGCATTATTTTAACCATAAAGGCAGCTGGAGCACAGGAAGAAAACGACCCCCTTTCTGTGTGACAACAGGGGTCTCAAGGAGCCTTTCTTGAAAACTTGAAACCCTACTTTGAGCAGGAATCTCATTTAAAAAACACTTGGCAAATGAATACAAGCATGTAATGTGAAACAACAATTCAATTATTTTAAGGTCCCTCAAAGCAGCAAGCCTGGAGAGAGTTGATGGGAAACTTCTGCCTCAAGATCAAAATCAGAGATCCGGGATCAGAATCCAGATTTGGGTTGATTGGGAATAAATGGTCACTTTTCAGTACAGCAAAAGAAATGACATGAGATTTATGAGGCTGGATGAAGAAGAGATTTGTCTGGTACAACAGCTTCTGGCTTTCTGGAGAGCAATATATTTGCCTCTGCCACTCTGGATCCAGTGTCTCCATGGGGTCTCAGTCTGCACTGCATGGAGCTCCTGCTGAGGGAATTCAGTGTGTAAAGATGGAGAAAGAGGTTTCTTTTCTAGGCATGACCAGGAGCTGCAGGGGAGCGAAGGAACTGGTTAATAAGAGCTGAGACCTCAATGGGGCGCTTGACAGAGCTCAGAGCAGACTGACCTCAAACACACTCAGACACAATTTTCTGTCTTGGGGTGATTGCTAGCGCTGTCTTCTGCAAAGCTGCCAACCTGCTGCTGTTGTAGACCCACAGATTCTGACTGCAGGGCCCGTGGCTGCCTTCATATTTCACTTCACACATCAGACACCTCTGCAGAAGCTCCAGCACCCAGTGGGACCAAAAAATACCAGCAGAGAGAAAGAAGGGGTAAGAGAAAAAGGGATTTTAAGATTTGATCAGAGGTGCGTTTCCCCTTGCTGGGCTGGCTGGAGAAGCACCTGCCTGGCCAGGTGTGTGTCTGGGATGAGGGGCTGGAGGTGCAGCAGCTAGCAGAGTTTGGGCAGGTCTGTATTGCTGCACTCACACATCAAATTAAGGTGGCATTTAATTTAGGTGGCCCTGACTGTGGAACCCCCAGACCGCAGTGATGCGAGCTGTGGGCTGAGTGGAGTGGTGGGATGTCTCTCCTGGTGCACTGGGAGCCTCCCAGCTCCCTGGGGTGAGCCTGGGTTCTGGCTCCTCGCTGAGTGGAGGGGGCTGAGTCCACAGCACTAAAAGCTGGACACCTGGGGCTGGGCTCCTTCCAGCACTCGTGGTAATCCATTTAAAGCAACCTGGGATAACTGCGCTTGGCTGTGCTGCTGGCAGTGCACGCATGGCCTGAGAGCAGCCTCTTCACAGAAACGCATGAAAAACTCACTCAATGGCTTTAAAGGACGGGACCAAAGCTGCAGACAGCCCTGGGGCTGAAAAGTAGGAGCCTTGTTCCCAGTCCAGTGCTTAGTTCACTAGCCAATCCACTTCAGGCTATTGAAAAGTCCCTCTTTGAGACCCAGGATTGCATTAGTGTCTCAGCAGAAAAGCCTGCTGAGCTCTAATCAGCTGTAGAGAGGGATTTTGTGGAGGATGTCTTTTCTCCAGGCCCTGCTCCAGCTGCTAGGCATTTGTTCCAGCAACTCACCAGTGAATCTTCCTAAAAACATCAGTGGATCTGCTGCAATAGGCATCGTGAGGTGTTCTGGCTGGAGAGGAGGTAAACTCCCCAACTTCAGGAAAGTCAGGAGCAGAAATTAAAGCAGTAGGGTGCTCTGGCATGAAAATGGCTGAAGTTTCTGAAGCTCTCAAACAGAAATCTGCAGGGGTTTTAGGGCAGCCTCCTTAAACAGTGCCTGTGTGGGAAAAACAGCAGAAATATTACTGGAATGCAAGAAATAGGCCTAACACAGCACTCACGGTTAGGGTTTGAAGGCACCAAAGAAGACATAAACCCAGGGCCCCTGCCAGTGATGGCAGGATGAATTCCTTCGGGAAAAGGTTAAGATTCATCAGTAAAACAGCATGAAAGTGCATGGAGATGGGTTTCTGGGTGTTAAAACAAAAACACTGAGGCCTGTGTGGGCTTAGAGTACAAACTGGATTAGCTCTGCCTGTTGGCCGTGATTTTCTTTCAGGCCCTGGGTAAGAGGACAGTAATTTAACATATCCTCTTGGTCTTAGTGGCAGCACAGATAGCATTGCAAAAATGCTATCAGGTAAAAAAAAAAAAAAAAAGAAATCTATGTTTAATTTAAAGCAGTTTGTTAACCCAGGGAGCAATTTGCATAACTCTGTGATTTGAGGAGAGAAGAGGCAGCTCTGGTCATCTTGTCCTGGCTGCCAGTGCCCTGGAACTGGTGACCACAGGCATCTGGCAGGGAACAGCAGCTGAAGACCTGGACTTCTGGAAGAACTGGAAGTCCTGCAGCTCTCGGTGCACAGAGCGCTCTTGTCTAGCAAGGCTCAGAGTGGGCCCTGCACTTTGCTCAGTGCTCCTCAGCTTAGTTGGACAGCTGTTTTCTACCTGTCACCCTTCCTAAATCAACAGGCTCCTTTGCTTGCTGCTTTTGTATTTTCCCCCGTAGAACTCAACAGATACCTGCTGTTCAATCCTTTAATGGAATTCGGTTGGAGTTAAACTGTTATCTGGGGTTAAATGGTTTTTTTTGTGGTCTGAGTGCAGCCTTGCACTTGGGCAGTGCAGAAGTCAGGCTACAGCCACCCATGGCATCTAATGAGACACCACTGCTTCTCCTGAGTTAGCAAAGCTGAAAGCTCTGGCAGGTGGCTGGAGGTGTGAGGAGTGTTGCTCTCTAGTTCCCTCCCCTCCCATGTTACCACACCAGCATCTTCAGAGACAAGAGCAGGATCACTGATGGCATTGGGAGATCGTAGAATCACAGAATCGTTAAGGCTGGAAAGACCTCTAAGATGATCCAACCAACCACTAACCCAGCACTGCCAAGTCCACCACTAAGCCATGTCCCTCAGTGCCCCATCTACAAAGCCTTTAAATACCCCCAGGGATGGTGACTGAACCACTTCCCCGGGCAGTCTGTCCCAACGCTTGATGGTCCTTTTGGTGAAGAAATTTTATCCAACACCAGGAACCTGACTGACAGCAAATGGCCACTCACTCACAAATGACTCTGAGGACTGGTATGAGTCAGATTGCAAGCTGCAATAAGTGCTTTGTACTTAGGGGCAGTTCCAGATTGCAGTGCTGTTCCCTCCATGGGTTACCTACACCCTGGGAGGAGGAAGGATGCTCTGTGTCACACAGTGTTGACCTGTTCAGTTCCCTGCATTGCTTCTGAGCGGACATTGTGGCCTCTGGCAAGACTTGTCCTCTCAGTAACTGGCTTTCCTGTTACAAAAGAGGAGTGGCAGCACTGCCCTAGCACAGCCATGTGATGGTGATGCCTTTGAAGAGCAGAGCCACAGGAGCAATGAAAACTGAGGACTGAATGCAGCACTGACTACCTACTGTCCAGCAAAGCTGAGCAGGAAACCAGTTTAATGATTTATCACTTGTGCAGCAGTGCAGCACGTTACCTTTCCCCTCCCTTTGCCCAGACAGAGGGGACAGGCTTCGCACAGTGTGTTTCTGTGACAGAGAAGGGCGACTTGCACAGGCCCCAGGACTCCCTGATAGCTGCAGAGGCATGGAAAGAGTGGCTGTGACATTAAATGACAAGAAAATCATGAAGCTAAATGTTCTTGATGGTGCTATTTTGAGTAGAGGGCAGTGACACTTCCAGAAATCCCCTTGGAATTAGATGATCTCTCATCCACCTTACCCAGAGAGTTTGTGGGACCCATTTCAGGGTGGGAGAAATGGCCGTAAATAATGAGCTGAAAGAGCTAATTCAGATCTAAAGCATTAAAACTTCAAAGACCCCCTCTAAGGATGCTAAAAGGCAAGGAACTAGTGTGGCTGCATTCACTAGTGTGATTACCTGCAAATGAAGGCAGCAGCTCTGACTCATGTGCTTATGGAGGAGAATTATAAAGAGATCTGTATTCCCAATTATTCCCCAGGCTGGAGGACAGGAGCTGGGAGATAATGGGCAAATCAGATTCAGAGGTAGAGAAAAGCTGTTTCTCTTTCTCTGCATGGCTGCATGAAGCCCACAAACATGAGATTTGAATTTTCTTATCTCCTATGTAGCATCAGCTTAAGAAAATATGGGCATGACTCCACTGCCAATATTCATACACGTGTGCTGTCTGGGCAAGCTTTTGAAGCGTACCACACCACAAACAGGGCTTAAGGCACTTGCTGCTGCTGGATCAGGGGACACCCTGATTTGAACCCTGATCCCCAAAACTATCCCGAGGCTGCTCAGCTGCTGAGCTGGGGAATCATTTTATAAATAAAGGCAAATGAAATTTGGTTTTGCGCAATTCCCTCCAATTTCTCTCCTCCTTGTTGACGGAGAGGAAATGCTTTTCAGATGCCAGCTGGTGACACTGCTTCATTATAAATTGCTCATGTCCCGTTTTTAAATAGTGACTGCAAAATATTCATCCAGCTCTCAGATCAGGCTGTCTGTCCTGTCTGGGGTACCTACTGCTTCTTGGGCTGGGAGTTTGGTAAGAGCTGTCCAAAGATTTAACACCTTTGCCTGCAGACAGGCTGGGAAATCCTGAGACTGTCCAAGTGACCCCTCCATTGTCCTTGTTGTGGGAATAGAGCCAGCTGGAGACCCTTTTCTAATGCAGCTTTACAAGGACCAGGTCATGTGTTCCCTGTGCTCTCCCTGCTCCCACTGCAAGGGTCTGTGATCCCTCGAGGCTCTGAGAGCACCACAGTCCCCTCAGCCCCGTGTTAAATACCACAGCAGGGGTGTGTGTGTGTGTGTGCGGGGTGTCTGCAGAGCTCCCCATGGGAGGAGGCGGGCTGGGAGCGAGCACTCCCTGGTACTTTTCCATCCTCCTCCTCGCAGGCTGCTGGCTACCTCGGTGGGAGCTGCTTGTAGGGCTGAAGCCAAGAAGTGCCCGTGACGTGGCAAACCCTCCTGTGCCAGAAACCACCTTTTGGGAGCGTTTTCTCCCTCACAGTCATCTGTGTTTTCATTTCTCTCTCCCAACTCTGCAGGGAAGAAGAGAAGGCAGCCAGCAAGCTGGTGGGGATGGAGATGTCAGCTGCACGGGGAGAGGCAGGAATTTAGCAGTCCCTGGGCAAACTCAGCACTTCTGACCGGCTGGCTGCCATTTGCACACCTCTGTGGATTCCAGCCCCTCAGAAGTGCTGCTGGTTTAACTCCTCCAGTGCCAGGCTGCCACGGTCACAAGGATGACTGTGGTCTTTTCCCTCTCAAAAGGCGCCTCCTTTCACCTGCTTGTGACACAAGGTTTAGAAGGATGGTGATCGAAGTAGAAGGTTGGAAAGCTCCCCAAGGGCCGGGACAAGCTCTGTGGCTCATTTCTGAACCTTTGTGGTTGAGATGGTTTTTGGCCTGTGTTTGGTCAGCATTCAGAAGCAGTATGTGTCTTTGGCCAGAGGTGTTTTATTTCATAATGGGCCCCTTCCATGCTGGAAAATCAGTAGAAGTAAATAGTAAGTCACTTGTCAAAGCAAAATTGAAAAGAGATATTGAGAAACCACGTTAGCCTTAAGATCTGGAGATTTTTAGCCGAGTCCAAAGGACATTGGTGACATTATAGATGGGAGCACTGATGTTTGTGAATATCATTATAGAATCCTGCTTGACAAAGTTGGCAGTGTCCCACAGTAGACATTCCACAAGCAACAAGCCCTTCAAGGAGGAGAGAGGTAGGGATGTTATCTAATTCTTCAGCCAGCTTCAGTGCACCTGTTAATTGCCCTTGGGTTACGAGGTTTGTCCCAGTGCAGACTCAGGATGTGCTGCAGAGCGGGGTGTATGGATGGCCACCACTTCAGGGCTTTACCCCTTCAAAGTTCCCTCACTGGCTTGCATGGCAATGAGTTTCTTGTCCCTGTGTGAGGACAGAGGCTGTGCTTGAGGCAAAGAGCTGGATCCTGTGCCCATCTTCACCCCAGTCCTCCGTATGGCCTTGGGTACATCCCTTCTGTCCAGCTCTGTAATGGCTTTTAGCACAGACACCATCACAACCTCTGCATTTACATGATGAGGCAGAAGAGAGTGACAGGACCAGGCTGCCACGAGGGAGCCACATTTCCTGGAGAAGGGCAAACAAACCAAACCACCAATGTCTCATTTCACCAGAGCATGCCGACACCAGCTTACGCACACACCGCAAGTGGCAATAAACAACAGGAAAAATACAGTCAAAACCAGTCCTGGATGAAAAACCCAACGGTGAACAACACTGCATTTTGTATTCAGCTGGCACTTGTGATTTGCTGGGGCTTTTAAAAAACATGATGTTCCTTCGGGTGGACAACAGAAAACTGTTTGAGAAAAGTGGAGCTCATCCAGCTGCACAAACTCCTCAGGCCAGCATCCCCATGACCCAGTCCCCTCCACTCGCCTTATCCTTTGTCTGCCTGGGTCTGTCAGTCACTTCTTCTCGGTGTCCATTTTCCTCCTCTTCACGACTCAGAACACTACGTGGTCTATGGCTCCTGCTGGAACAAGTGAGGACCTGTGTCTGCTCCAACTGGAGCCAATTGCTGTGTGTAAAGTGATTGGATACAAAAATTAGAAATGAAAAGGAGGTTGGGGCGAGGCGGCCAAAGAAAACACACACTGCAAGCACATGGGGAGAAGAAAAGCGTGTAAGATCCCTGAAACTGGGCAGCACTTGGAGCGTTGTGGTAGACACCCAGGGAGACATTGTGGCCTGGTTTTTCTCTTGGGGGGCTGTTCTCCCAAGCTCACCAGGACAAGGTCTGGTTACATCAGGGCAGGTAGCAGCAGTCTTTGCTCCAGGGATATTTTGGAGAGCAAAAATGGGCTGGGGTGGGATTTATGAGCAGTCTTCAGGGGATGGTGTATCTCTGGGTGTTGCTGTGGGAGCAAAGAGCACTGTGTCTTTCCCATAGTTTGGTTTATTGTAGAGCTTCCCCCCAGCTTGCCATTACTCCTTGTGCAAAATACTGCACAAACCCAGCTTCAGTTTCTGGATTCTTTGTCTCAGTCCACCTGGAGACGAGATGCAGCTTGGGTTTGAATGGATGGGAATGGCTGTTCAGCATCCTGGCATCCCCACCACAAACCCTGGCGTGGGACCAGGCCCTCGGGATGTTCTCCTTCATGTTTTTTAAGGAGTTTTTGAATCACCCCAGCCAGCCCATGGATAATCTGTGTGCTGCATCCTTCGCTCATTTGGCACTTACATTTGGCAACTGGCCACCAGAGTCCAGCACCTTGGTTGTATAAATCATGTTTTCAAAACCAGGACAATAATGATGTGCTTCTTGCATAGACATTTCCTTCACAGGTACATCTCTGTGCTGCGGTGTGTCCCATCATTGACCTCACAAATATTTTTGCAGGTTCCCAAAGGCTGGAGGAGTGTTTGAGTACAACAAACATGACCCTGAATCACAGCTGATGGACCCTCGTGCCTTCGGGGGGGAAGAGCTGCCTCCTGCACAGCCAGCAGAAGGACTGGGAGAGGAACACAGCTTTCCTCTAGAGTAGTGTCCTCTGTTTTGACACTGGCTGTGTCCAAAAGCCATTAGAGTTTGGGAGTATTTTTGGTTGCAGGGGTTGGGAAAACCCCAGTTTTGATCCCAGTGGCCACATGATTAAAACCCAGCAGCTGGGGAATTTGGTGTTGCCTGGCTTGGTGATTTGGCAAAGGGATCAAGGTCACTCTGTGTGGTCCAGAGTTTTCCATGTGCTTCTCCCACCAGGTTCAGCTTATCTTTGAACATACTGGTCCATGAAAAGCTTCTGTCCCGCTTCTGCCCAGACTCCCTGCACTGATAAGCAGAGGGTATCTAATCCATGTTTATCAATCCAAGAGTCTAAGAATGCCTTCAGTGAAGAGATTGCCAATTTCCTCTCAAAATCAGCTCGATAGCAATCATGGAGACACTGGAAGTGTGTTCATACAAGCCTGTAGGGGACTGGAATTGAGAGGTGAATTGGCTGTGAAATGCAAATCAGCCATGCTTCAGTGAGTAAGTGGAGCCACACTGTTCTGTCCTGGCTGAAGATCTGATCACTAGGACACAGTTTATATACTACAGAGAGCAAGAAATTCAGTTTCCAGCAAGGAAAAAAAGAACCCCACAAAGGAATCATATGCCCAAATCCACAACAGGGAATGCACATCCGTGTTTTTCCATTTTGCACTTATTGGTAGCAAACCAGATACGAATATATTTCAGGAGCAGAAACCAAGGGCCACCTACGTCAGTTTAGTGTAATCTCAAAAGTGGGGTCGTGGGAAGAAGGTGCTGCTCCTCAGGCTTATGTGGATATACAGAATTCAGCTGGAGTTCACATGGGCTGCAGCTCTGCTGCCCGGTTGCTGCTATGGTCTCTATTACAATGATTAGTATCAAAAGAGGAAAGGAGGGAAGAAAAAAAAAGAAAGCCCAAGGGAACATAGTCTGAGTGTGAGAAGTGAAAATGTTAACACAGGCCAAGAAAGCTTTTTCTCCTGCTGAAAATCTGTTGTGCTCACTCTGGAGCGGGGAGCTGGCAGCGGGGCCGGAGCCGTGTTCGCGTCGCCGAGCCTCCCTGAATGGCCCTTTTCAGCCTGCAGCTTCTGAAGAAAAGTGGGAAGGAGCCAAAACCAGGGTGGAGGGACGTATAAATACTATGTGCAAGCAGTGTTATTTTTTATTTGGAAGCAGACCAATATAGTTGAGACTCACCTTGGATAACTCGCAGTGGGGGTGGGAGAGCTCCTCCCACCTCCACCCACTACCAAAAAAAAAATCAGTTTTAGGAGGCTTCGGCTCCTTGCTGGATTTTGGGAACTGCCTGTGCAGTGCAGAAATGCTTCCAGCAGCTCCTTTTGCTACCAGGTGCTGGGGTGGGTTTTGCCATCTCTAGATGTGACAAACACACTCCCAGCTTCCCATGGGTGAGGCTTGCAGGGAGTATTAATGAAATACGTGAGGTGGGATTCACGTACAGCGTAGCAAGAACATCCAGCCAGGAAGCTGTCACACTGTCACAGAGATACTGTCGGGATGAATGTGGCTTTGCTGCAAGTCCGTGTTGGGGAGCTGCTCTACTCTTGCAAGGGACACCTTAATCTGCATGCAGAGAATATGACTTAGGTAAATAGAGAAAAAAAAGAACGAACCTTCAGCCTTCGCCACCCCCATCTGTTCTCGAGCCACCTCTTCCTGGAAAAATTATGAGCAGAGTGCTTAGTTATGAAATAACCAATTAATGTATTTATGTAGGATTTACATGCTTTAGCTCCACAGAAAGTCACAGGGAATTGTGCAGGAGCAGAGCAAACACCACGAGTATCGTGTTATGAGTCCATAACAGTGGTGTTGTGTGCTGGAGGAGCTGTGGAAGGAAGGTGTGGTGTTTTCCCACTGCATCCCAGACCCAAAATCCCACAGAGCTTTGCAGTGTCCACTGTGAGGCTGCCCAGCACAGTAGAGAATGATATTAGTATTAGGGTTTTTTTAATTTCCCCCCTGAGGAAAGGTCTATTCTTAATTCATTTAGGTGACAGGTATAATTTTTAAAAAAACCTTGGATGGTCAAGAATAGAAGGGACATTTTTCACGTCGAGTCAGTATTTTGGGTTTATGTTCCTGTGACCAATACGTGAAGGTGGTGAAGCCAAATGAAAGATTTTGTTTGCTTTTAAATCTTCTTCTTTGTACCAAGGACTGTGCCTCAGTGTTGACATCTGCAGTGGAGCAGGGCAGGTGGCTATCCCTTGGCTCAGTGGAGAATGGCTCCTTCAGCAAGGCAAAAGGGGGAAAAGAAGGGGGAATATGGTGGAGCGGGCTCATGTTATGCACTAGCAGATGGAGGAAAGGGAATAAACAGAAGCTGTTTGCTTTCCCTCGGTGGGAGAGCCTATCTGGGCAGGCAGGAAGGAGGGGACGGGAGGGACAGGCAGGAAGGCTGGCAGATGGTCAGTCTCGTGGAGGGGAGCGGGTGGCTCGTGCAAAGGCGGCTGGAGGGGCTGTGTCAGGCACAGGATGGAGTTCCCTGTTTGCTCAGGAAGTCTGCGGTGTGTGGCCCCTTCCTGCACTGGAGTGACACGTCCTGTTCACGATGGCAGCAGCTAAGGGACTTCACCCATCCTCCTGAGGCTGCTCCTTGCCTCACTGAGGGACAGAGGTCCTGATGTGGGAGGGCAGAGCACTGACATTTCTTGCTACAGAAGAGGGAGGAAGAGCTCTGGTCACTGGGAGAAGCATTGCTGGGCCCTTCTGAAGCACAGGACAACTTGAGTTGTTGTCTTACACCCTGGTCGAAACTCTGATCTCAGCTACCCCACGGAAGAAATCCCTTCCTCTCTCAAAAAGAACCATGTGGTTTTATGGAGGTGTTGCTCCTTTCCTGCTTTTCCATCTGCTGTGGATCAAGAGGATTCCTGAAGGGATGCTGTGACCCCATCCCCTTCTTTGATAAGACCCTTGCTCTTCACCAGTTCTCAGTCCCACCTCTCACTGCCCCAGCATATCCATGATGGATCTGCTGGAAGGGGACCATCGTGTAAAGCTGCTTCACGCAGGGGACCTGGTGGGTTTGGGTCTTCCTGCCGTTAACATCTGTGGAAAAAGCATCAGTGTATCACAGAGAGAAATACTTCTGAAGTCAGTGGATGGAGTGAGGATAAAAGCTATAGAAACATCTGTACTGGCGTGGAGCCTTACTAGTGAAAACTTCAATCCAGCAGTATCCACAATCCCCTCAGACCTTTCAGAAGGAGAGGGACCACTGCACACTGGAATCTGTAGTTCCTTTGAGCTGCAGATGTCCAGACTTCAGGGAGAGGAACCTGTGAAGTTTCATCTGAAGGGATGGCTCTCCATGATGCTTTGGTCATGGGATAGGACCGCATTTAATTCACCACATCTGAATGGTTGATTCATTTTCTTTCCTTGAAAACAGAAAGAAAATCCTGTTTTTTCCTTTCTGTCTCCTTTCTCCTCGCCTTGCCTTTCCTTGTGAGGATGCTATGCTACCCTAAGTCACCACATGAGAACCTCCCAGTTAAGAATGCAGGAGCATTCCAAGTTCAGGTTTCATCCCCTAAGTCCCGTGCTCTGGGCAAGGGGAATGGATCATGGAGCACCCCAGTGCACCAGTGGTCCTGACAGTGACGTGGTAAATCCCACAGCTGGATGCAAATGGGAGCAGCCCAGAGCCAGCAGCAGACTCTCTCTCACCCCCAGGCATGGCTGGAGCAGCACCAGCAACAAAGAGCATCGTGCTCTGCTGGGTGACGCAGGCAGCCCTGGGGCTGTTACCCACTTAAGTATTCCATGTTAGGCTGGTCAGATCACCTCAGTGTGAAAATTATTCAGGGAGTTTTATAGCATTTTTCAAATAAACATGCAGTGCAGACTATTTTCATTACTTTCCCAGCCTCCTGTAAAATTTGTCAACAGAGTGCTTGGGGAAGAAATTAACTGTGTGTGTCTGGGGTGGAGAGCTCAGCAACGAGAAGGTCTTCTGCCCCTCAGTGCTGGCACTGCTGCTCTACGGAGTCCCCATGCCCCTTTCTCAATGCAAGAGCCAAGAAAATACTCTAGGTCAGACACTAACAGCCTCCTGAGCCCAGGGCTGTCTGAGTGTGTTAAAATATACCGATACCAGTGAGGCTAAGAGGGCTAGATTTTCCCGTGGCTGATAGGAATGAGACAATGCTTCCCATGGGCACCTACCCGGGGACAGAGATGAAACTCTCCCAGGAAGAAACTTCAGTCCTCCTGGCCTTCAAAGGGAGCATTTGATCTCGGTGTGTGTCCACGGAGCGCGCGGTCGAGTGGCCGGGTTTATGGCGGGTGAAATCATTAACACGCCGGGAGCATGAATGCCCCACTTCTGCAGGAGCGGCCGGCGGGCTCGGCAGGGCCGAGGTGTGAGCGAGCCAGCTGAGACCTGAAAAGGCTCAAACATCCCCCAGCGCATCGGGGCAGCTCTTGCTCAAAGGAGACTTTATAAAACATTTTACATAATGTCGAAAAACACCCATTAATTAGCAACGCCTATTTCTCTTTGTCCCTTAGGTGGCAGAGATGCAGCCTCAGGATCTTCCTTTTCATTTCTCCCAGTTTCTTTTCCCAAGAACCCTTTTCTTTTGTGTGTGTTTTCATTGTTGCCAAAAACACCAACAGTGCTTCTCTATGGGACTAAATGTGGGAATAAAAGCTTGTGTTGAGGCTGCCATCCCTGGTGTGTTGGGAGATGCTCCAGAAGCCTCCCTGGTGAGCTGGGACCCACACTGATCTCCTGCAGCCCACCAAAAGGACTGTCTAAAGCAGTGATGGCAACACAGAAGAGCGCAGTCCCACAGCCATCCATCCATGGCTGGGACCAGACCCCTACTGCATCGTTTTCCACAGCAGCCAGCAGAACCACCCCAGAGCCGTAGACTCTCAGGCTTTCCTTTAAGTGGAAAGTTTCATTTTGATTTTGATCAAACTAAACCTCGTTTCTAAAGCTGTGAGTCCTCAACGAGAGCCTCAGAAGAGCTCTAGCAGGAACAAAGCAGACTGAATGGAGAACGGCTTCTGAAAGCCCTTCTGTCACATATGTGCTTTACTCTGCCACTCTGAGTCAGCATTTGGCCTTACACCTCTGCTTTTCCCAGCCCAACCAGGAGAGTGGAAGAACTGGAGTTCCCAAGGATTTAGTAACTAATGTGACTAAGGAATAAAAACAGTGATTCATGTATTTATTTCTGAGCTTGAGTTCTCTGTTTGAATTGCTGCTATTTACAGGTGGTGGAACGTTGTTTCTGGGTGAAAATATTTGCAAACCCCTGTATTCATTAAGCCTTACCCGTCATCTGCTCACATGTCCTCACCATAGAGGTGCTATTTTTTGCTGTTGCTCTTTCAAACTGATTTCCTGTTCTTCATTCAGAAAAGGGAAAAAACCAAAGTCAACACCCTCAAGAACAAAACCAAACCCAAACCAAAACTTGGTGCAATTGAGCTCCTGAGTGGCACAGCATAAGGAGCAAACAGGATGGAGCCATCGGGTACTTCTTAACCCAAAAATCACTGAAGAAAGTTTCTTTTATAGGTGCTTTGGAGTGGCAAATGTTCTTAAAGAAGTTGGGGTCACTTCCCTAGCAAACTGATAAAAATGCCATGCTCCAGCAAATAGTGACATAAAGAGGAGTATTTTGCTCCTGTTGGAATTTCCAGCAAATCAGACTCCAAACTTTTTCAGTAGTGAGATATTCCAATAACCAAATCTAGCCTTCGCTTTATGACTGATATATCTTCCTTTTCCATGAGCACCTAACATGGTGGTAACCCTGAGCTCCTAAGCCCTACCTCTGCTGTAACCCAGCCACTGCACTTTTTGGGCTACCCAGGTTAAAAAAAAAGAAAAAAAAATACTGAACTGTGGCAACTTCAAATGTTTTTTTCCATTAAAGCTGCTTGGCACAGTGATTTCCCTTCTGTCTCACCCTTTGGACAGCTGCCTCGCACTTTATCCACATTTAGGTTCAGGACGTCAAGATGTCTGAGCCCAAGTGGTTTGGGAGTAAACAGGGCTAATGGAAATACCTCTGGACAATGCCCCTATATTTAAAAAGTAACTATATATATTGTGTGTACAGACTATTAATGGGGCTTTTGGCCACACGAATGAATTCTGCCACCGCGCTTGAGAGCACATTTGGTTATTAGTCATCTGCCTGAAATCTCCGAGATGAATCCCGCTAGGAAGGGCTGTATGGGAGCTACAGCTTGTGTCAAAGAGGGCACAGACCTTAGCCAGATTAACCGCAAACCCACTGGGATGGGTGGTTTAGACACAGGGCCGTTCAGGAAGAACAGATTTGTTCCAACTCCTTTCGACGTCACCAAATAATTCTTTTCATTAGTTGACATGGATGCTACAGCCTGGGTGGGAAAAAAAAAATCACATTTATTGAATCCTTTTGTCTCCTCTGATTTTACAGTTGTGCTTTTGTTCCTGTCTCTCCCATTGGTATTTCCTTGGCAGCTCATGACGGATTTCTTTTTTTGAATGATTGAGCTCGTTTTGCGCCAAAAGAGAGAGACAACCATTCTCCAAAGCTCAGGAAATCTGACATCACCCAAAATGCAGATCCAGCCTTTTGGCGGCCAGGTGGTGAAATGAAATATTCTCAGCCATCTCAGCATCTCCACTGCAAGGAAATTAGAAACAGAAACTTGGGATGACAGCCCTTGGCAGCTCTATTCAGCTCTGGTCTGGGACGCTAAAAAAGCCAGCTCGGTAAGGCTGCTAGAGACAATAATAAAAGGGCCTAAATTTTGCCAGAATTGTGGATTTCTGCTTCACCGCTGAGCAGAAGCTGAGTGGTGACTCACACGTCGCTTGACACAGTCTGGCACTGCTGGAACCTCGTGGGCCTGGGGAATCGCGGAGCTGCCGCCATCCCAGTCAGCCCCAGCGCCATCCCAGTCAGCCCCACTGCCATCCCAGCCAACCCCACCGCTATCCCAGTCAGCCCCACCGCCATCCCAGTCAGCCCCATCGCCATCCCAGCCAACCCTACCACTATCTCAGCCAGCCCCACCGCTATCTCAGCCAGCCCCACCGCCATCCCAGCCAGCCCCACCGCTATCCCAGCCAGCCCCACCACCTCATCTCGGCAGCCCTGGCACAGGAATGGCAGCGCTCACACACAGAGGGGCACGGGAAGCTGGCAGAAAAATGGGCATTTTACCCTGCATCCAGACAGGCTGCAGAGCATGGGAGTGAACACGCATCCAGCAGCGACAGCCACGGTTAGGCTAATTTCGGGAAGGGCGTGTTTCCGTTTCAGCAATGGGCATCAGCAATGGTTCTCAGCAAAGCTTAACACTTTGAGAGAGCAAAATGTGGCCAGAAACCTTGCAGTGGGCCAACAGGCTGCTAGGGTTGTGGAGAGCAGAGCTTTGTCTCCAAAAGCTACGTCTCTGCTCATTGATAGGAGGAACAATTTCCGCCCTTGTCGGTTGACATTTTCTGGCCTGGGTGGTGGGGAAACCGCCAGTTCTGGTCATAAAACCTTTGCCTCTGTGCTTTTCTAATGCCTTCATGCTTCGATTAGCTTAACACAAGCTCTTTATCTCCGGGGTGGATTTGACGGTTTTATGCTGCTGTGTGGTACCTGCCATGTGCAGAGCAGGCAGGAAGCTTCCTGAGCTGATGTGTGACAGCAGAGTCCTGCAGGCTGAAATTTGTTCTGGATAGGTGCCAAAGGCTGCTCCAATAACCCCATGTATCTGGTCCTCCACACCAGGGACAGCACAGATGGCCAAAGAAGGCACTCACCTGTCCCATATACATGGTATAATTCTGTTGCAACCTCTGGGTGTTACAAGCCCATCTCCTTGGAGAGATTTCAGCTGCAGTGTTTTAAAGAGCCTTCATGACCTCCTAGCAGAGATTATTAATACATCCTCTCCCAGCACAACAAGGGTTACCTTGAGCTAGGAACCCAAACCAGCACGGAAATCAGAAATGAACCATATATATGGTTCATATATACCTTAAGTGGGTTGAAGTCACCCAGCCCCTTCTCAAGGCTGCGTGCCACCTGGAGAGGAAAAGTCTTGGAAGAGAGTGTTGGACCCAAGCATCGTTGATGGCAGCACCATAAACAACCCCATGAGTGGGCCACAGATGCCCCATACAGCATCACTCTTATACAGCAGAGGAAATGCTCTTTGCTGCAGCTGCATCACAGAGCAAAAGGCCAGAATATCAAAAGCCAAGCGTGTGGCCAGAGTAGGGCATCTGGGTTGGCCACCAGTGCTAAAGACTCCTCTCCACCCATGGCTGGATGCAAGTGCAGAAAGAGTCCCAAAGGCGTTTGGAGCTTGCTGTGTACCAGACTGCGGCGAGCTGCAGCAGCCTGCAGCCCTGCAGGCCAGGGTATGTGCTGGAGGACTGAGCCACGGTGCAAAGGGCTCATCTCCTGCTCCACAGCTGCCTTTGAAACAAACTGGCATTGGTATTGCTACACTGCACCCTGTTGGGCTGTTTGGCTGTTTGGCTGAATCCCTGCATGTGGGATTAATTGGAAAGTGGAAGGAACAGCCACTGATCCTTGAGAGTGAGCTTCACTCCATGGTTAACCTGCAGCCACAGCTACTGCATCCTGCTGGTGCTGTGATGGCTGTTTGATAGAGATGCCAAAGACGGTAGACATGGGGAGCAGACACCTTCTCTGTACTCCCAAGACATTGTCCCTTCAGGTCTTATCTTTTTTGCTCATTTTCACTTGATCTGTGGAGTAAATTTTTTTCCCAGTAGTATCTGTGATTGCTTTCTTTAGAATTAACCTGGGGGTGACTGCTTCTGTTTGTTTTTAGAGGACAGCCTATATGGAAATGCTCTTTTCCTCCTCCACCCCAGGGCCAGGTTCAGCGATGGGGGGAAATACTGAGAAAAGCATAGAGAGGGAGAAAGTAAAAAGCCTGGCTCTTAGCTCCCACACATGCGAGGAGACCCGAGAACCAGGTAGAGCCTTCTTGTGTTGAGTCCTTAAAAGCTTCATTGTGATGTCTTTGCAAGAACATATTTATTTTGTTTCCTGAGCCGTATGAGCAGGGCATTGTATCTGCTGAATTAAGGCAGCTCTGTGCTACCCGGAGAACTATGAAATCCCTCCTCTGTCAGGCTGATGTGAAAGGATCCCATTCATCTGGGCACTCCCGCCCGGTGGGGTCTGCTTAGCATGCATCCCCGAGTGCGACAGAGCTCCTGCTGCCGTCTCTGGCTCACGCTGCTCCTTCCCTCCTCTCCCACATCCCCGCTGCCCCACATGTGCGGGCGGCCAAGAAAAGAGAATAGAGAGCCTTTGCTCCGTGTCTGCTCACGGGCGGCTTTCTCCTCATTGCTATGCAGTGGGCATTTGCCCCAGTACCCTACTTCACACCAGTGAACGCTCCTGGCCCCGCCGTGTGCCAGCGACGTGCGGCGCAGCAGAGCCAAGGGGTGTGGGAGGGCAGCCGCCAGTGACGACACGTGAATCAGCAGCATCCCTGCCATGGCAGCCAGGGTACTGCCGGGGATGAGAGCTGCGGGCTGGGTGGGAAGCAGGAAAGTGTGTCTGAGTGTGTCTGAGTGTGTGTTGAGTGTGGGAGTGTGCCTGTGCTTGCACAGAGGTCAGCCTGTGAAGGAGGTGTGGTGCCCGGAGCTGTAAGGGCCGGGAGGGGGTGTGAATGAGGGAAGCAGATTGGTGTCGCAGATGTGTGGGAGAGATCAAGGTCTTGGTCAGTTTCTGCTTTTCTTGTCCTTTAATGGCAGCTGGACACTGAGTTTTGTTCACAGTTTGGATTCCTGATACGAAGCCAGTTACTGTTTATTTGCTCTAACTTTTCTAACATCTGTGTAGGGTCTGACCTTTTGTTTTTTAAATTTTGGCAACTACTGATCAAAGACAATGCTGGCGGAAAATTGTGAAGACAGGTCTTGAGAATCATGAATTGTCCAATCCAGGCACTAAGCAATGTTTCCTTCCTTGCTTACATCTTATTCAGATGAAATTGGACCTTTGCCTGAACATCTGTAGCCAAAAAAGCTCCCAAAACATTTGTACCTGAGAGATAAGGATGACTCTAAGTCAGCCCAGCCCATGCAGCATGTGGGACTGAAAGAACAGCTGATGCTCAGAGCTGTTTCTCCACATGAGGATGGTCATTTCTGTGTACGCATGAATTTACAGCCTTGTCCACTGAAATTTAGCATTGAGAAATGGATTGGTCAGCTGGACTGGACCTTTAGACTTCAGGCAGGCTCTGCTCTTGCAGATCAGCAGTGGCAGAAGGAATTAGTGGCACAAATTCCAGTCAGGTGCTGGTGTCTCATCCTCTGCCCAGACCCTGGATGGGATGGGGTATAGAGCATCCTCCAACGGATTGCTCTGTCTCTATGTGTGGCCCTTGCAGCAGAAGGAAGTATCCAAAGTCTCCTTGGGAAACGAAGAGCCTACTGACAGCAGAGGAAGCTTGCCAAGCCTCACAGTGTGTGGCCATATTGGACCTCAGCTTTGCCCATCAATAACACCATTTATTGTTTTTAGAGGGAAAAATACGCGTTTGTGAGCACAAGATTTCCCAAGCTGACTGCTTCTTTGGAGAGGGGGGAAAAAAGGGTCTCTGGCGTGACTGGAAGGCACTGCTTTGCTGCCTTCTGGGCCCCTCCAGAGGCATCACATTTCACTCGGGTTGTCATTTCTGGTTACACTTCCAGCCCTTTCTATTAATGGTAGGCAAGAAACAAGCGCCCCTTTCTTCCCACCACAGGACTCGCATAGGTGTGGGGGGGGAAGCCAGCCCTGAAGAAAGGACTACTGAGGAGGGACAATCCCATTGCACCCTCCTGGTGATGGCTTGGCCACATCCTCCTCGGGGAGAGCGTGCCTGCGAGCCGGGAGCGGCAGAAACTCCGTGTTGATACCTGAGTGCTGACCTCACTGGAGACATGACGCAATCACAGAGCTCGCGAGAGAAAGCCCCGGGGACTGGCGGCTTACACACTGCTGCCTTGTGCCTGGAACAACACTGCCAGTCTTCCAGCTTTAAGAAGCTCCAGTCTGTTGGCAGGATGCTGCTCAGGGCTCGCCGGAGGCTGTGAGACTTGGGGAGGCTGAGTGCTGGCTCTGGTGGGAGCCCCAGACTCCACCGATGCCTCTGAGGACCTCTCCCAGTTGTCACTCCGAAGCGGTGAGCAGGCACTTCTGCTATCCAGACATTTGGTGTTTCCAGTGGTGTGTTTTACAGGACCAGCTGCTGCATGCAGCAGAAGCAATATCTGCCACTTCCACACGGCGTTGTGTCCCTCTTTGCTCCTTCTTTGCTCCCCTATCCATTGCAGCTCCCTGCAATCAGTGCAGTCACATCCAAGGAGCCAAGAGCAACCTGTGAGTGTTTGAACACATACTTTAGACCCTGACGTGTGACTTCTGGCTGTCACACTGCTGGCTGTCACTGTATCACCCAGGGCCAGCACACAACCACAGTGCCACCAGCTCCGTTGAACCCTAATTGCATTTTGTTAGTGACACTCCCTGGGTTCGTATGAGTGGGGTCAGGTTCACCGGCAGGCCTGCCCAGCCCCCTGGGAAGGAGAATATAGCTTCAGATATGGTGAATTTTTTTCTGGAGAGGAGATGAAATCTGTATATTCAAGAAGACTCCTTCAAGAAAAAAAGAGGTCAGGAAATAAAGAGCTTCATCATGCTGTAAAAGACAGCAGTCTCATGACAGCTCGTTTCATGTGGCATTTGTTAAATAGAAGCCAGCTCTCTCTAAGAATGGGTTTTCCTGAGAAATTCCTACACTAATGTATGCAATCTGCCTGTGGAAGGGGTGTTATGCATCCTCTTGGGGCCTCATCCAGCATGGGTGTGAATCTGTCACAGCTCCCTGGAGCTCATCCGGGCTCATCATCTCGAGAAGGAAAAGTTCAGGCTTCTGCATGCTCTGCGCATCAGCCGGGCTGTGCTGGCCAAGCTTCACACACGTATGGTGGGGAGCTAAGCATGCAAACCACACCAGATATATTCCCTGAGTGTAATTCGTGTCTAAAAAGTCAGGAACCTTGCTTCTAAACATTGCCAGGCTCCTTTTCCTCCAGCCACGCTTGTGTGATCCAGCTAGAGAAGAAGTTTTAACGGCACCAAGTAGAGAAGCCGTGCTCCATCCAGCAGGACCAGCTCAGAGATGAAGGCCCTGAAGTGGTCCTAGTTCTAGTTTGGATCTCTGGGCTGCAGGCTGGGAGGATCAAAGAATTTCAAGAGCACAGGCTTCTGGCTGTGTTAGTCAGCTCTGGGTCTACTGAGTGATCCACTGCATTAGCTGGCAGGCGTGAGCCCCAGCAGGGAACACTGTGCCTGGGACTGACCATCCAGCCAGGATCAGGTGCGATGCAAATGCTGACTGGCATTCGGAGGAGCAGACTCCAGCGGAGATTCTTTAGTCATTTTATGATTCACACGCTGGCAACTGTGGATCTGTCCTGCCTTGTGTGATCTGAGGCAGTCCCTTGTCCCTTGTCATCACAGGAAAGATGGGCTGGGAGACAGACCAACTCGGAAGGGGACTTAGAGACGGAAAGTCTTTGATGAGAGAAAAGAAGCATCCAAACGACACTTTTCCCAGTAATTTTTGCTAATTATAAAGCCATTGACTGCTATTCCCAAGGCCTCCCTGCGTGAGGGAGCTTAATCACCGATGACAATTTTTTGGCACTTTTCAGACTTGTCGCTGACAAGAACACACACCAGACACTCCACCCAATGGCAACATCTGCCTCGACAAAATGAGGTTTCCACATTACTCTCAGCTCCACCATTCACTCTGTCAAACTCTCTGTGTTTGCCCCACTAGTCACACCACAATGTTACCTCGAGGCAGCTACTGGTCTCAGTTGTTTACAAAACATCCTTCTCACAAACAATGCAAACATCTTCTCCTTCCAAAAGTCTCTTTGTGGGCTGCAGTGTCCAGGAGAGGAATAGACAAGAGCCCATCTGTGGGCTGTGCTATACTGATTGGAGATTTGGATTTATAATCTCCTCAGTTTTGTTCATGGAGCCTCGTGAACAACTTTGACACTGCTGGTTTGGATCTGGGGACTCTGTAGACAGCTTCAATTCCCAAGATAAAGCTGGGAAAGAAACAGCGAGCAGGGAAGAGAAGGAACCGCTTGCCCAGGGACTGGTCTATGGCAAACTGGGGTGAGCTGTGCCCAGAACTAGGCTCAGTTTAAAGCTTCACCCAAGTGTCACATCCAGCCAGCCCTCTCAGCCAGGTGTGGGAGCAGTCTCAGCCGTGAGCCGAGTCTCCTGTGCTGAACGTCTGAAGGTGCTGGCTAAGCCCCTTCCCTCTCCAGACATAATCCTAATTGCCAATGCTTGGCAGCCACTCCATCATGAGCAATAAGGGAAATTCATATTTTGTGTTTTAAATGTGTTTATTAGCCAAGAAGTTATCACCTGAAAGTGGACGCTAGGGCATGTCCAGAAACCTCTTTCCCTAAGGTTCCCACCAACAATGTAGGCACTGTAAGGCCTCATGGCAGCTTGGTACCAGCTCCACGGCTGCTAAAGCTGTGCAGGAGCCTAGAGAAATCCAAGGGTCTTTTTTTTTTTTTTTTTTTAATGTCACAGAGCAACTTTTTGAATGGCTAACTCAGAAGTAAAGTTTTTTGAGAAGCTTTACGGTCGCTGGAGGAAATTTGTGAGCTGCAGCGTGTGGCTGTTTGATGATGGAGAGCACGTAAAACGTCCTCTTGGGACGAGGCTGGCACGCCGGCTCTTTCTGCCTGTGACCCTGTGCACATTCACGCTCTGGTCTCGGAGTGTGAATATCCCACTCATCTGACTTCTCCACACCCCCAGCTAATTACAACTCTGCATTTCCTTAAAGAACCCCAGGTGCAAACATACAGATTAGAGGTGGTTACAGGAATAGGTTGGTTGGCTTGCAGAGCTAAAAGGTTATTGTTGTTTTCACGGGGGTTTTACACAGTGTGCGTGTGTCTGTCCATACATATATTTATATTTCAATTATATTTATGTTATTATTTCAATTACAACCATCCATCTCTTCATAATGCCTGATTTCATTCTGCACCGGATTAAGACCTGGTTGAATGCCAGCTCTGAAATGGCATGAATGAGTCCTCACAGCATGGGGAGCCTTTCATCGTGAAGGTCTTGAAATAAATGTCACCACCACTCTCATCTCTTTCTCTGAAACCCTCTTTTGCCCCATCCCTCCTTCCTGCTCACCGAGGACACTATGGCAGTGTATTGACTTGTGAAGAAAGAGACTCTTCTTAGGTACCATACGTGCCCTTCAGCAGGAGGGAGGCTGGGAGCCGTGGACAGTTTGTGTTCATCCATCCCTCGGGATGCTGTGACAAGGGTCTTGTCTTCCCTGACCAAATAAAAATAACTGAAACCCATTATGCTCTTCAGCTCAGATGCAGGAGTGAAGAGGAGGCGTTATGGGTTTTTTACAAGGCCAGTTTACCCGAGCCAACCCTTGGCACTATCCACATGTCCCGCTTCCCTGGGATAAACACACGCTTCTTTTTTGAAAAGGCAAGATCAGTGAACCGTCAGGATCATCCCTGACCCATCACTGTGCAACCAGAGTGAAACCTCAGTAAAATACCTATTTAATTTAAAAACAAAACCAAGCATCACTTTAGCCAGCTGCAAACTGTTGAGGTGTCTTAAAGACCACACGTGAAACCACCAGATCAGACCATTTTTGTGAGCCGGCACAAGAATTTGGAAGGAAATATCGCTCAGCTTTCCTTGTGGCCTCTGCTACCAACACTGCCCACAGCTGCCTGAGGGGCTTTTAGCTGCCACAGGAGGATCTTGTGGGGTGCAGAGGGTGAAGGTCTCACAGCCCAACGTTTTGCCTTCTCATCTTGGGGCATTTTGTATTCTGGACACATTCTTAGGAAGAAGTGACATCGGGATGCCCAAATGAGGAGCGTGTGAATCAGCGTGTGGAAAGCCACGTCTGAGCAACAATCACATTTCTGAGGATTCCTATCTTCAGACCTCTCAGATGCACCCGTGCCAGGAGGAGGAAGTATAATTCAAAATGAGTCAGTTTGAAGTCTGTTCTCTAAGGGTCTAAAAAGCATTTTACAGCTTCTGTCATTCTCACATGCTGCAGTTATTGCCTTAGTAAATATATCAACAGGGAAGCATAAACTGCTTTAAAGTTAAGGAAATTCCTACAACTGGATGAGCTTCTGTGAGCACTGGTGGAATGAATCCCAGGCTCCTGAGGGCTAGGGTGATTCAGGCTTTGCATTCTCATGGTCTGTGATTCCACCAGATTTCCTTGATGCAATTATTTTCTTGCGACTCTGCAGTCTACAAATTCTAAATATAATCTCTCATATAAAATAACACCCTTATTTCTGAAACAGTCCCTTGCCAAAAGTCCTGCCAAACAGTTGCTTTTTATATTACATTAGTCATGAACTGTGGCTGACAACAAGTTCCTCTTTGCAGACCCCTCCCAGAAATCTTGTGGTAGAGTCCTTTCTTTTATTTTCTTTTTTTTTTTTAATAATTCCAGCCTAGCTGAGCATATCAGGCAGGAAAACATTAACATTTTCCAGAAGTGGATGATGTCTCATGCTGCCTTTAACAGTTGTGGCTGGTCCTTTAACAGATGTGAGGGAGAGATGCAAGTGACTGATCTGGGATGTGGTGCCTTTGCTCAACACCAATAAAAACACATGAGGCCAAGCTTTGAAAATAGCTTTTATAGTCTAGGAAGGATGAGGGAGTGAACCTAGAGATCTTCTGTGTTAGTTAGTGGCAAGGTGCCGTGCTGAATCGGAGGTTCAGACTCCCAACATCTCCTCCTTTATGTTTTCACAGCTCGGGTGCTGAGCAAGGTGAAGGCTGTAAAACAACCCTCTGCCATGGTCAGAGCTGTGGGTATCTGCTTGGGTCAGTGCTAGTGAAGCCTTCACCTTCATCACCTGGTTTCACCCATTCCTGCTCCTCAGAATGAGGCAGGAGCAAGGACTCAGCTATCTCTGCACTTATGAAAGGAAACTGGCTTAGATTATATGGAATGGAGTGGAATGGAGTGGAATAGAATAGAATAGAATAGAATAGAATAGAATAGAATAGAATAGAATAGAATAGAATAGAATAGAATAGAATAGAGTATTTCACTTGGAAGGGACCTACAATGATCATCTAGCCCTTCCATGGGGAAAAGCAGGCCTGTCTCCCTTTGCCATTTCCCAAAAGGGACAACAGCTGCAGCCCTTAGGACATCACTGCTCATAAACTTCGGCACTTTAAGGACCTCTCTGCCTCCCTGCCATTTAACACCGACCCAATGCCTCAAATCATCTCAAAGCCAAGGCAGGGGGATTTGGAACCAAGCACAGAGTGGCACTGTGCAATAGGGTGTCCACTGCAAGCCAGGCTGGAATTTGGTCTTTGTTCAAGCACAATTAGGAGGAGGAGAAAGGAGAGGAGGTGCAGGGTGTGGTACCACTGCGGTTTTCCTAGAGGCAAGGCCAGTTGAACTTCACATCCTGCAGCTACTTGTTCCTCTCTGAAGCGAGGCAGCTGGCCACCCTGCTCCATTGTGCCAGCTCATGTCTAACTGGGTCAGGGATCTGTGTTTAAAAACAGCCCTCGAGAACAAACACAAGCTTTCTTACGAACCTTGAAAATTTCACTGATTTTGAGCACAGAGCAGGTGCTTATCATCAGGAGTTTGAGCATGGGAAGGAAAAAGCAGAGAGAGCAGAACCTCTCCTGGCTGGTTTTGCACCAAGACACAGATCCAAGCCCAGCACACGTGGGAGTCAGCAGGGGCTCCGGAGGGAGCACTCACGCTGCCTCCTGCAGGAAGCTCATCCAACTACCAGGTATCCCAGCTTTTCTCAGCAAACGCGCAGGGATCACCACATCTCAGCCCTGCTCCCGGTAGCTTGTGCCTGAACCGCCTGCCAGGGTGTGTGGGTGCTCGAAGGAGCCTACAAAGGTTTGTGTCCTTTCACTGGCCAGCTGGGAGGGATGCAGCTCTCGTGCCAGGCGATGCTCCGCAGAGCCCGTGGATAGCTGGTGGGATGCGTAGCCAGCGACGAGGGGCCGGAGTTGCCGTCGCTATGGTTGCTCTTCAGCCACCCGAAGAGCACGTTCCTCGCCCTTGAACTCCAAAGTGTGTCTATTTTAACCCCGCTCTCCATGGCAACAGAGACGAAGCAACGCCGTCTCTGCCTCACGTACCCCCTTGTTGTTCTTGTGAAGGGTTTGCTCGGAGCCGACCACCTGAACCAGTGGCTCATGGCCAAGCCAAGCCTTTCCCACCCTCTGCATCCCCTGGATGAAATTCTTTCAAGAACAGCTTGTTCCTTTTCGGCCTCGGTATTAGAATTAGTAAATCAAACTTGGATGCAGCTCTCAAAACCTTCCCCCAAGATGCCTTTTAATTAAAGCAGTGGAAAGAAAAGACCAGTCTAAACGTTGTAACATTTTTAATTAGTGAAACCTTTATTTTATTTGCTAAAAAACAAGATTACCTTTAGGTCCATTAAAATGAGTCCTTCGTTGAAAGACTTTACAGTGTGTGTGAAAGTGAGATTTAAAGGATATTAATAAGGGCTTAAACATCTTAAACATGCTAAAACAACTGAAGAATGATATTTTTTAATGGAAGAACTTAAATAACCTTTTATTCCCACCACAATGAGGGTGTTTGTTTGTGTGCTGATGCCTTTGAAGTTCACGCTAACAAACATGCACCTGCCTTCATCCAGACTCACCCATTCATTTATCCCTACTGCCATGGGGAACTGTAGTCCTTTCCCAATAATTCCTGAATAAAAATGTGTTTCTCAGGCAGGAAATACATGCTGAAATCACAAACACTTCACCTGCAAGTCCTCTTATTTATGGTCCCATGAGCTGTTTATTGCAATGGAGGACTCTCTCTCCTCGGAGATGTTTAGGAAAGGGATTTTGTAATTTCTATAAAAATTACTTAACATTTTCAGAATCAGTTACATTTTACAGATATCAGAGCTATAAAAGCAACCAGGTCAATTCCTATAAGTCCAAGAGGGTGGCAAATGTTGCTTCTTGGACAAACCCCGGAGTGTTGTCTGCTAATGGGTCTCACTGACTCAGCGCAGCAGAGAGTACTCACTGCCTTTCTTCCTGGGCAACCCACCCCAGGTTTTAATGAACAATGTTCACAGGCCCTTCTTAACTTGCTGACTGAGGGATCTGCTCTGAGAAGGCTGAGCTTGTGTTCACACAGATGTAGCAAAGCTAACACGCTGTCCCTGCCTCTCCATGAGTGTCTCTCTGAAACACCTAATTCTATCACAGCTCTGCCACTGTGGAGACACATGTTGGCCTTAGCTGCCCACACACCTGGATGTTCTGTCCATCATGACCTATTTTCTCTTTGTTTTTTTTTTTCTTTTGCATGCATTCTTTCATGGCCTCTTGTTAGTGCACATGAAAGTGCAGGGACCAACGTGTTGTCTGTGCATTATAACAAAGCAACAAAAAGTAAAAGGGGTCTCAGGCACCTAGAACAGATTTTTCATGATCAGATGATCGAGAGGAAAGGATGCTGCTGGAATCTTTTATTGCTGCTGGACTTTTGACCTTGTCAAAAGCTGCCTGTTCTTGGTTCTGTTCTGATTTTAGGACTCTTGATCACATAACTCCATTTCCTGTCTTCTCTCAGAGACCACGTCCATGGTCATCATCTACAGGAGGTTCTTTCAGCTTCAGATCATGTTCAAGCCTAAGCAATTTCCAGCTTTCCAAACCCAGCAGCAAAAATCAAACCAAGCCAGGTTTAGTCCACCCAGCCTGGATAAAGGGAACAGCAGTGGAGGGGTCCTGGGGCATACCTCTCAGCATGGTACAGCTCTTTCCCTGCAGCCCTCCTGCAAAAAAATAACCCTTCCCCCTGCCCTTCAAAAGACCTATTCCTTGTGATAGTAAAAAAGCAGTGATTACTATTAAAAACCCAAACCCTGCAGGAAAGCAGAGAGGGAGAGTTTATGGCCATTGACCTTTTAACTCAGGTAGGTTTATAAAGAGCTGTCTTTCTGTTGCACCATTGGGATTGTACAGGTTTCTTGGCCATGAATGGGAGCTTTGTAGGATTCCACTGTGTGGTCATTCACAGGCAATCTGTTGGTCTTTTTAGAGACATTTAATAAAAAAAAGAAAGCCTATCTGAAATACAGGAGGAAGGGGGTAAGCTGAGTATCAGCTAGCGGCCCAATAATGAGCGAATGTGTTTGGGTCTCCTCCCGGAAGAGAAAGCTTGTTTTAGGAATTTAGCCTGGCACTCACAGGGTTCTGTTTGTATGGCCCTTTCATTTTAAAAAATACAGGCAGGCAAGTAAGAAGAGATGGCTTGGAGCAGGCATGGGGAGAAGAGACAGGGAGGGAAGGGAAAGGAGGGCCAAGAGGGGAAAAAAAGAACAACTGTTAGAATTGAGAAGAGCATAACAGTAAGGATGAAGGCAGAGCCAGTGGTATGTTCTCATTCTCTGGGCACCACACGATTCTCCAGCTGGTGGAAAGTTGCTCCCTGGGATGGAGCAGTATCCCCCAGGGTTAGGAGAACCCAGGTCCATGTGTTGTGGTGCATGATGGTGTTCCAAGGTAACAACAGCTTAGGCTGAACATCCAGACACTGAAACTCCATCAATCAACATGCTTCACAAGGAATGGAGCAACGTGGAGTAAAATCTGGGGGTTTTTTGCTGATTGTGTAAGAACAAAGCACAGCAGGGCACTGGGCAGGATCAGGATGGCTGGACTCTAACATGCTGTAGATACACAGGATGAATACCTCCCAAGTTTCCCCTGGTACCCAGTGGAAGAAGGGCACTAACTCTGCACTAGCAGCCTCCAACAAACCCACCTTGCCAATCTGGCCAGAAGCTTTGCCTGGACACTGTGGTTTCCCTTTCAAGCTATTGCTGTGAAAGACTAAAACATTTTTCCCCCCATTTTTCAGTGGTGAGGGAAAACTGCTCTCGTGTAGCACAGTAAACCCTGCTGAGCTCCTTATAGGACAAGGGCAGTGTAAGTGCCAGGCTCAACCATTAGCTAAGCTCATTTTCTCCACGTGTGTGTGCTTCTGTACATATATAACATGGATATATAAATCTTTACCTAACTCATCAAAATGTTGGTCTGTGTAATTTTCACCTTGCAGCACGCAGCTTGTTGAATTCTCTGCATCACCCTGTAGGGATCAAAAAAGGCTCTCACTGTGCTGTCCTAACTCTGCTGGTAGCCCTTGCTGTCTATAATCTATTGGCCTTTCCTCCTCAAGAGAATTAAGGAGTTAATCTGTGAATAGTTACTAAGAACATTTCAGGATAAAATAAGTATGTAGCCTGGGGATAAGAAATGTTCACTGTTCTTCACTGGGGCTCTCAAAGAGCTTAAAGAAAATATCTCCCACCAGCTGGTCTACGAAGTGTGTGACTTGTACATTTGTAAACCTGGAAAGTCAACACCCATATATGATGTTAAGATTTGCCAGCCAGAACCCGCAAGTCATATACAGAGACCTTTGCTCTGTCCTTGCTGAGTTGAGGACTGGACTTCAGTTGTGACTGGCTGGAGGAAAGAAAAAAAAATGCCTTGTGAAGGAAAACTTTCCATTAGCATAAAGCCAAAAGCATCAGCCAGTGAACCAGCTGGACGTGCCTTTACTCCAGGGCACTTCAGGGGCAACAAGGAGGAGACATAGGGGTGTCCCAAAACACATGCAGATAGTCCCTAAATTAGACCAGCCCCTGAGCTGGCCAACGAGTGGTGGAGAGCCTGGGCTGGAGATCAGTAGCTGTGAGGTCTCTGTACCCAGAGTACTGAGAAAGTGATGCCTGCTTTGGGAAAGCGATGGCTCCTCATTCCTGAGGAGACCTGAGGAGGAGCAGGGAGGAGATGAAGTCAAATCCTCTGGGTCCTGCTGCACTTCTAGGCCTGGGGCTGTGTGTCCCTCCTGAAATGCTGAATTCCTAGATATTCGTTGGGGAAATGCTGGTGTCTCTTTTTCAGGGTTTCTGAGGAGCTGAACTGGAGGCCAAAGCAAACCAAGGTTTGCTATCAATGACTCCATTGAAGGCTGGGGCAGGCAGAGCACACAGATGCAGGGCACAGATGCTGAAATGAGAGGGCCTGCCCAGTCTGTGGATCTGTAGGATAACAAAGTATTGGGAGGGAGAATGGGGGTGTGGAGGAGGATGGAGAGGTTGCCACCAAAAGTGTGGAAATTGCACAGATTCGGAGTTTCCACTCTGAAGTTCTTACAAGGTGCGAATTTTGGCAGAGCTTTGTGGCTCCCATGGTAACCTGAGGAGGCTGGAGCCAGGATGTCTGGGCAGAAAGATGGCAGTGGTGTGTTTTAGAGCCCCGGTGGCTGTCCCCTCGTTCGTGAACTGGGAGTCTCTGGCATGATGCAGCACACAGGGAAACACCACAGACCCTGCCAAGACTGTCTGCCCCCAGTCATGGATCGTTCAGCCCTGGGTTCAGTGCTGCCTTCAGCATCACCTTTTACCCCTGCTCACAGAGTTCATGAGCAGAAACACCTCTGTGACCAGCCAACAGCTTCTGACAGCTGCACACACACACGGAGGCCAGCACTTCATTCCTCTCCCGGCTGCCTGGCCTGGGCAGCGAGGCAGCAGGACAAAAGCAGAGGCAGGTGATTTAGGACATCAAACCCCTGCTCCTCTCCTGCTTAGATAATGGCTCTGAAACTCATGTCCATCAAATACTCATCTAAATATCCCAGCCCCAGACTCCCATGGTGCAGAATCTGCCCTGGCCCTCCAGCTAAGAGCTCTGCCCCCAGAGGAAGGGAAGAGAGAGAGATGTGCACAAGAGGTAGGAACAAGGTCCTGCCAGGTCAATGTGCCTGGCTGCAAGGATAATAATCAAAGCAACAGGGATCTCTGGAGGAAGGGAGCCCAGCAGGATCATCCCTTCTGCGGACACAGGCTGCAGGCACCAGGTAGTCACATATCTGCTGCGAAGACTGAACAAGCTCTTCTGGCTTTTCCTCTGCTTCCCCCTCCTCCCAAAAAACCTAACAAAAAAGAGGACCAGGAGGAGATTGTACTTGACCTTGGACAGGAAGAACAGGCTGGCCAGGACACAAGAACATATCCTGCACTAATGATCCATCACCTAATGAGTGCTGGATGTGTTGTCCAGTGTCTCAAGGCAGGGGTGCTGCTCAGACAACATCAGCATGTGCTATGCTGTAAAGGGAGCTCAGGGCCCTCTTCTCCAGCACCTTCTGGAGTTCATATCTTTATAAAGCACAATCAGACAGCTGTTTCTGAATGGCCAGAGCACCGAGACAGTTGTTGCTACAGACACTGTGAACAGGTGAGGTGTGGGCTTGAGGGACTGTGCCCAGGGAAAGTCATGGATATCCCTGCTTTCCCCAGCCCTGACATGATGGGACAGACCTGGAAACAGAAACATCCTCTCCATTTCTGCTGGGGCTTGGAAAGTGCTCATGCTACTCGAAGAGCAATCCTTCAGGGCTCTCTTGCTGCTCTCCTAACAGCAGTGACACTGCCCAGGTTTCAGCCCTGTGTGCTGTCCTGCAGCTGGCTGGGTGGTGAGAGGAGTTTGTGCTGTGCAGACAAGCTCAGGCTGGCCTGGGGAATGGACAAAGGGGCTCACAGCATGGTTTGGGACAGAGTACAGCCCAGGCTGTGGCTCATCCCAGAGCCTGGCCAGCCCAGTGAAAGCTGGAAAGAGCCCTGGGATGACAGAAGAGGATCTCAACTCTTCCTCTGACTACGGCTTTTGTGAGTCAGGTTGTGTTTGCATAAACTGGACCTGGTTGCTAGCTGCAGGTTTTCCTGCCCATAACCACCGTGCCTTTAAAGACTTTCAGGCGTGCCATAATAGAAATTATTGTGGTGACTCCATCTCTGCCTTGCTGCAGACACATTCTGGATGGAGCAGTCAGTGCGTGATAACACTAAGGGAATAAGATTATTTGGGCAATTTTTCTTCTTTTGACAGCACTTGAACTATGAGAGATTCCAGTAAGAGCAATTACTGGCAGAATGGACATGGAAAGGGTGATTTTTTTTCAAGCAAATATTGGAGAGGGTGTTTGGAGTGAGGGATTGAGAAAGAAATTTGACCTGCGTCCCATCAGAGCAAGCAACGCAGCTCTGTCACCACAGAGGTCCTACAGTCTGAAACCCGGGGAGGGACGGAGTTCAAGAACTCATTTCAAATAAACACACGCTGTGCAGAAAGCTGTGTTTTCTTCTCAAGCAAAAAGGTAAAAGATTTCAGCAGCCCACTAGCTGACAGGTTTCTCCCCATTCCAGTGGAGTGAAGATAACGGCCAACATGCCTTATCCAAGCTGGGGGTGTGCCAGGCTGTTCTGAAGCTCTGCCCTTACTCTCAGCCTGACTCATCCCACAAGAGCTTGCTGGGTGGAAAGTGCCCCCTCTGCAACTCCCATGGCAGAGCCAAGAGTTACAGGAGCTTTTGGGCAAGCCCGTGGCAGGGACTTTATGGAAGAATCCTTGACCTTCAAAGTCTGCAGCTGTCTCAAGACAGAAAGCCTCCTTCCACCCTGCCTGACTCACATCTTTGCCTTTCCCACACAGTGCAGGTCAGAAGATGTGCCCTATATTCCCCCCCTCCCCATCAGAGGTGCAAGACTTGCTTTAGGGTGACGTGTTGGCATTGCTGTGCCAGGTTCAGATTTTCTTACCCAGCCCAGATTCACCTGCCAGACTTTCCCTGGGACAAAGGACAATCTCTCCAGAGCCCAGCAGTGGCAAAGGCTGGCACCTCACCTGCTTACAGCAGGGAAGCACAACTGCCAGAGGACTGAGAGCTGGGAAAGGCAGGACTGTCTTGGAGGGGAAAAAAAAAAAAAAAGCCACGTTGGACATTTATGGCTTTTGGAAAAGAAAAGTCAGAGCAACAAAAGAAAATCCAGATGTGCTGCATTCGCATGGTATCAGGCTAACTGGAGACAGCCCCACCTGATTTCTAGCAGCTTAGCATTTCTCTGGCAGTTTATTGACTCAGGATTTTCTCATTACTGGCTCATCTTTAGGAGAAAATGCTATTCTTGCTTGGCATTTGATTTTCTTTCAGAAATACTGTTTTTATCACTATCCTTTCAGCGAGTTTTCCTAAGGAGAAACTGGAGGCCTTTAAGCTCAGCTGGAGTTTCGCCACGGTCTTCTGCAAGGATGCAATCTTGGTGTAACGCAAAGGGCTGAGAACAGGGCTGAAGGCAGCAGCGTCTCTCTCTCTGCAGGTGCTCTCCTCCACTGCAGCAGCTGTGATTAGAGCAGTGCAGAGTCGCTGTCACACTTCCATCAGGCGTTTGTATCTGTCATGAGAGGGCTGAAGGGGTACTGGACCTCAAAGGCAGGCACGGGGTGCAGGATTAATCCAAAAACACTCCTGGTAAAGGGCAGCAGAGAGAGAGAAGCCACTCTGGGACGAGGAGCTCACCAAACAGGCAGATGTGCCTTTCCCTGCTCGTGCATCTCTCAATAGAAATCTCTGGATTCCCAGTTTGTTTTAATGAGGTCGGCCCTAACAGCCAGAACATCTCGCAGCTGTCTGCCCCAGTGGGGATCTAAGCTCTTCCCAGTTAAACTCAGACACCCGCACCTGGCAGGTCAAAGGATGCTGAGCTACAAGGGCTGCTTTGTCAGCAGAAGCATTCCCACCCCTGCTGCCCCCGGGGCTGTCACACCAGGCAGGGCTGGGCCCGTGGAGACGGCAAACCTGCTGCTGAGCTGAGCCAGAGGAAGGCACATGCATGCAAAGCCCACGATCCCTCTCATTCCTGTAGCCTTCTTTCCTCCACTAAGCATAAACCCAGCCCAGCTTCCAGCCTGTGCAACGCCGAGGGAAGCTCGTGTCCAGCAGGACAAACCTGGGGTGAAGAGGGTTCCAGCAGCCCCAGCACAAGCTGAGGGAATGGAATGAATTTCAGTCATTTCTGGAATTTCAGCTACTTCACCAAGCAGCTGTGCCCTGCCACGGGTGCTCAGCACTAGGGGCTGGCAGGAAGGAAGCTGGTGGCCCAGCACGGGGAGAAACAGGAGGAAAGGCCAAGGGCAGGCTGGTCCCATCCCAGCGCTGGCTGCAGCCTCCTGCCCATCTTGTTGCCACCCTGCCAGCACCTCTGGGCTTCTGCCAGGTCCCTCTGGAACACTGAAGGTGAGAGGAATACAGAACTTGTCTTTACAAACAAGCTGTGGGTGTCTAGACAAGACTAGCACAATGACATAAGAAAGACAACGGGAAGGATTCCACTGATTGATGAATTAAAGAGATACGTATCTTCAAACACACCAAAGGTCTGTGGACAAGGTGGGGGGAGTTATACATCAGATGTGAATTTTTAGATATTAGGCATTCTGGGAAGTCTGTACCTCTCGAGTACCTCAGCCAATGGGGAAAGAGAGAGGGAAATGCGGTCGGGAAACTAGGGAAAAATAGGATGAAAAGGAGGCTCCGACCTCCAGAAATTTGAGAGACTCCAGGGGAATGCCCCAGGACCTCTCCCTTTATTCAAATAAAGTAAAGGGACTCCTCTGTCTCCTTTTTGGACATAAACTTCTGGTGTTTGCGGATTAATTTTCCTGACAAAGGGGACCAAGTAGCAATCTTTGTCCCTGGCTGATAACACAGCATTTCTCAGAGCCCTCCCCCGAGCCAAGCTTTAAATCTTGCACTTGGGGCTATCTGAGCCCAAGGCAGATGCTGGCTGGGAGACCCCCCTGGCAGGCTGGAGCCGCCTGTGTGTGTGACAGCAGGCATGAAAGCTTGGTGGCCCATCACAGGAGAGATTTCTCTAAGGGGTGGAACAAGCAAAAAAAAAACCAAATAGATCAGTCCTCTTCGAGATTTTCAGTGGTGCAATAAAAGTCCCTGTGTCCTGGATGCCAGGGAGGTCTGAGGGAGGGGGAAGAGAGGGTGAAAGTGAATTAAATGGGCCTTTTAGAAGCAAAGAGAGCACTTAATCTTCTCCAGCCCATTGAGTGAAGATGCTGTTGAAGCCTCCCTGCCATGAGAGCCAGCAGAGCTCACCCATATTGTCTTTTGACAGCTCCAGGGGAGGGTTGAGCTGGGAGAGAGGAGCAGGGCAGGGGGGGACAGGGGATTTAGGTGATAGGAGAGGGAAGGGAATTTTTGTCAGGCTGCTGGTGTACAGCCAGCAGTACCTGTGAACATCGTGCTGAAGCACTGTGGAGATGAGGAGGGTAATAGGAATAGCTAAAAATAAAAGTCTTTGGATTCTAAGAACTTAAAGATATTTTTTTAAAAAACACTTAGTAGCTGCAGCTGGGGGTCAGCAATGCTGCCTACCTGAGGCCGTGTGAACTAAGAACGTTAATTGAGCCTCCTGGGTATGTAAGCCTCTTATCTACTTACACACAGTGCTTTATCTGGGCGGGAAAAAAAATGAGATTATTAGCTGCTTTTAATGAACAGCAGTAGGATGTGCGTGTTCACTGCTCTTTGCTGGAAGATGCTTCCCTCTCTCCCTGTTTTTCTTTATAACTGTTAGCTTTTTAGCATACGAGCCAGGACTTCAAAAGGGGTGTAGGTGTCAGAGGAAGGGAAATGGCTCCTATTCATCTTTTGGGGGCTGACGGTGTTCTCAAAGCTTCTGCTCCGCTCCTTAATCCTACAGGTGCTTCTCCGTTTCTCAGATCTCATAACTCAAAGGTGTGGGGCTCTCCCTGCCTTGCTTAAGTGATTCCCTGTTTAGCAAGGCAGCCTTTGAAGCTGCTCTCCATGGCACCTCACGGTGCCCGTGCTCTCTCTGGGTGCACGGTGTGGATGGGCCAGAGCTCCTGGTGGGCACAGGGACCTCCAAGATGGAAGGGGAAGGTGGAGGGTACGCTTGGGGTGATTTAAATGCAACTTGCAGGCCATGGAAGAGTCCCTGTAAACCCCGAGTTGTTATGCTGGAGGACAGCAGATGGTGGTGTGGGTTGTGCTCGTGGCTTGGGGGTCAGGCTTGGCTGCAGGGCCCTGGCTGGGAGTCACCCACAGTTTGGCTCTGTTTTTAGGGAGCACAGGAGACAAATCCGCGTGAAATCCGCACCGTGCTGGTGCCACCCCCCAGCTGCCCTCTGCCTCCTGCCACCAGCAGAGTGGGGGGACGTGTGCTGGCTCACAAGTCCCAAGGGCCTTGTGCCTGGAGAAGGAAGCTGATATGGAAGAGCCTGTCTGCAGGAGCGGCAGATTAAACCCTCGGCATGGAGTTTCCCAAGGCAGACTGACTCCAGCAAGGGGCTCGAGGGAGCCCTGCCTTCCCTCCTGCCGCCAGCCCTGCCTGTCACCCTGCCACTGCTGCGCCTCCTGACGTGATCCCTGCTCTGGGTGTCCTCCTGATCTGAGGGTGACTTCCACCAGCTGCTGCCTTTTTCTTTCATGTCTCACAGAGCTGTGTTTGCTTTTCAGATTCCCTTTCCTGATTGTTTTGAAAGACAGATGCCCTCTGCCCCCGCTCCTGTTAAAAGCTGTGGCTTTTCTTGCTCCTAGTGGGCTGTAAACATCTTTCCTGTTACAAACGTGCCCTTTCAGTAGCTCTCTGGCTCTAAGCAGTGTTGTTTTTCTCTTTGTAAGCTGATTCTCGTTTATTACCCTCTTATCCGTAAGCTGCTAAGGTGGGCAAGCAGAGATGGGGTAATTTCCCCTCTTCTGAGCTAAGCTTCCTAACTAAATTACACCTGGATCTACCACTAACGTTAAAGATACCGTTCTTGAGGAAGGATTCAGGCCAGGATGAGGGGTTGAGAGCGCTGCAGGGCTTTCTCCTTGCCCTCCTGTTGTGTTTGTACCTGGAGGCTCTGGGCAACTTCAGCTGTGGGGAATCCACACTGGTCTATGGCTTGGCCCAAATGATTTCTAAGCAAGGGCAGGGCAAGAGGCAGGAGAAGACCAAGTCCTGAAGCAGAGTTTCATAATTCTCCCTCCTCACGCCTAGGAACTGGTCAGTCCCTCTCCCTGCAGGAACCAAACACACCATAAAGATGGAGCTCGAGGCAGGCACAGGCACCTTGCAGCTCTGGTCCTTGCCCTGATCCTGCCCTACGAGGTTGATCCTCCTCCAAACGCTTCCACAATTTTTCAGCTCCATTCTCAGCTTGAGTTTTCAAAACTGCCTCCCCCACTGCACCTGAGGGCTCACCTAACATCCTCCTTGCACATGTCATTTCTTGTCCCAGCTTAGCTGCTTCTGCCCATAGCAAGCAGGGGGTGGGGGGGAACAAACCCTGTAATTGAGAATCTCAAGGTGGTTTGCAAAGCTCTTCTCTCCCCACTGAGATGCTGCTTGTTCTGGTGCTGGGAAAACTGAGTTGGGGAGCAGGTCATGTGTATTTCAGTCAGGGTCATGTGTATTTCAGGCATCAAGTGCCTGGGAGCACCAGAGCAGAACCAGTTTGTAGGATCCCCGGTGCACAGCCCACCCTTCCCTCTTCTCTGCTTCACCCCACTAACCAGCCCCTGCAGTACAAAACGGGCTGTGCTTGGCAGTGGTTGCTTTGTACTGGAGTCCAGCAGTGCCAGCCCCTGGGATGGCGATGATGGTTCAGCTTGGGGTGAGGGAACACGAAGTGGAGAGGGAGCTTTTAAAATGCTGCAGGGCTCGGCATGAGGCGAAGAAATGCAGCAGGGAGAAGGCTCTCTTCCAAACTTATATATATTATTAAAAAAAAAAAGAGGAAAAAAACCCCAAAAGCTGGAGCTAAAAAGGCAGCTTGAGGAACAGAGCTGCTGGAGTTTTCCGAGAAGGCTCCCAAGATGCACAATGGGAACATCTGTACCTCGGCTGGCGCCTTGGAAGGGTCTCAGGCCGCAGAGCGGGGCTGGCGTCAGCCGGCTGCAGCCCTGCCTTGGTGCCTCCCTCTGCCCAAAGCTCTGCCTCGGCTCCTACCGCTGCCCCACTTGCCTCGCAGCGAGCCGTAAATCCCCTCTCCCCACCTCTCCTCCTTCGCCACGGGCTCTGCGGGTTCTGAGCAGCCGAGTACCCCGCAGCAGGAGCAGGGGAGAAGGAGGTTTGGCCCTGGGAACAACTGTGCTCTGTGCTGCCCGTGAAAGGCAGTTTCATAAGGCTCCTGCTCAAAACGTCCCGTTATTGAGACCTGCCGAGCGGGTCAGCCCCGCTCTGGGGACGGAGACACAGCCCAAACTGGCGCACACACAGTGTCTTGGCTTTGGCGGTGTTCTTCTCCTGCTTTGGGGGTGCAGGCACTCAGGATTGACCCTGATCCTGCCTGGGAAGGCTGTTGAGGGGCTGGGGGTGCAGCCAGTCCCTCTGCCTTCATGCCTTCTGCCTGCTCCTGGTGAGGGAGTGAGTTAGTGCCCAGAAGCCTTGCTGGAGGCTGGCAGAGCCCCATAGGCTCCCAGTGCAGCAATTCCCATGGACAGAGCTTTTGGGAAGTGAAATGGGTCCCTTGGGCCTGAGATGATGAGAGGCAAGCCCGAGGGGAAAACTCCCTCCCCTTAAACTCTCACCAGCTGCTCCATCTTTCTCTCTCCCCCCAGCCACTGCCCCTGTCCCCTCCTGGTGGTCCCCTCCAAGCTCAGTGCTCGCCTGGTGCCAACAAAGAAGGTTTGAGAGGAAACAGAGCCCACCTGAGACTTGGTTCTCTGCAGGAAATTTTCTTTCCTGAGTGAGAAGTAAACGTGGAGAATGCATGTGTGTTCAATGCAGCGTGGGACACAAAGCACTTCCCTCACAAGGGGGCATCCCGAGATTACACAGAGGTGAATTATGGAGATGACAGGGGTGTGTGGCTTTACTGAGGTGTTTTTCCTGACACTGGACATAAGTGCAACATTTGGGGCTTTATTTGCAGGGTTGGAGGCAGTGGGTTGTCGGGTCTCCAGGCAGGAAGGGTGAAGGTGAAGGTTTCTCAGGGTGGGATTCACCAGGGAGGAAGGTGCCATTCCCAGATGTGGCAAGAACCTGTATCTGTCCAAGGCAGGAGCATCCTTTGGTTGTTGGAGGGCAGCCCCCATGGAGGGACTGAATTCCCCATTTAATGGCTTGGTTTGGTCGAACTTTCCTCCACTGAGGGCGCCCTAAAAGACCAAGGAGGCTCTGTAGGCAGTTGTTTTGTTCATGTGCTCATTCTCTACATTCATCCCCAAACTGAGAGTTGCTGAGGAGGCCTCTGGGTGCTGTTTTGCCCTGTTTTTATAGCAGTCAGTGAAGCCAGAGGCCAAGAGGACCATTCCTGCCTCCTGCTGACATTAGCTCCTCAAGACTCATTGGCAAGGTGTCTCCCTCCAGGACATTTAGGCTGCTGATGCTGAAGGCAAACAAAATTTCTTCTCCGTTATTTCCAGCTTGATCTGCCCAGTATCAGAAAAACCCTAACCCTAAAAAAACCCAACAATATAAAAATAACAATAAAAACTTGGCACAGTTCCTGGCCTTTGTTGCTCCGACCCTGGTGTCTGGATGGCTCTGCAGGACCTGGAGCAGCGTGAGTTCCTGCGTGTGGACAGCACTCAGGGTTTGCCTGGGGCAGGGTACAGATGAGCAGAGATGAGAAACCATTTCTGGAGAAAATTTTTCACCCTAAACTGCACGTTAATGCCATCTTAAAATGACAACAATTGCTGCTCTGTGTAGCTCTGGCTTTGATCCTTTCCATCACTCTGCTATTTTAAGAGACCAGAAGATTAAGGGGGACTCTGACATGTCCCACAGTGCCATCACAGAGTGGCCTTGTGTGACTTGGCCCCTGGAAGTTGCCATTAATGGCTGGGATCCCCATCTTATAAAGGCAGGAGTGGTTTCCAATAAAAGGCAAAAAGTCTCCATCCTGGCCAGGCAAAGTCCAAATGCAAACAGACCCCAATGCTGCCCTGGAGCATCTCTGGCTGTTCCTGCCCTGGGCCCATGGGTGGTCCTATATGCACAGGATGCCCTGCATCCCTGTCCCACCGCATCCTCCTGCCCATGGCCGGGCTCCTCCCTAACAGACACAGCTAATGCTACTTTATGGCCCTGGTTTTGCATTCCTAAATGAATTCCTGCCTTCTGAGTAACACTAATGGGTGTTAGCTTGTCTTCCTCCTCTTTCCCCCTGTCTGGTGCTCAGGAACTACAGCTGTGCATGTTTTTTGGTGACAGTTAATGGCTGGTTAGTCGCTATTTTACCCAAATGCATTCACCGCGGAATTGCCTCTTTCTCCATCTTCTCCTCCTGTCTTGGGGCTGTCACTGTCATAGCAGTAGAAATATAAAATACTCATGGATTTGGGAAGAGCTGGGATATGGGAGAGAGGCCAAGTGCTTGCAGCGCCTTATCAGACCTCGAAGACCCCCAAACACGCAGGGATTTAACTGAGCGATCTAAGTGGCCTTCACGGTGCTTTCGTGCTTGTGAGCTTCCTAAAATACATCCTGGGAACCCGGGGCAGAGCCTGGCCCCCTCCCATCCCATCCCAGCCTGTGAGGGGATAATTAGGAACCAGCAGCCCGAGGGCACCATCTAGTGAACAGCCGGGACTGCAAAAACCTGAAACGGGCAGAAATTGAGTGAAAATTGGAACTGGAGGCTCCCCGGGGTTCAGCTCGGAGGGTTGAGGAGTCACGCTTTGTGCTTTCCCTCTACTCCTGTTATTTTTTATTTTCTCCACCAGGTTCCCCCAGAGAAGAGCCTTCAGCACACCGCACCCTTTGTGGCAGGGATGGTGGCCCGGAGCACGCCACACTTGCTGCTCTGCCCTGGCCAGCGGCATTGGGAAGGTGATGGCGTTATGTTTTCTTATTTGGGGGGAAAAATAATAAAAAAAGGGGGTTATTTCTAATGGTTTGTGAGAGGACGTAGATGTGCAGGAGTGGAGTGGGGGAGGCAGCTCTGCTGGGGGGGGCACGTCTGAGCTGGAGGCATGGGCTGTTCTTTCAGCTGAGGTGAAACCTCCCTTTAAGTGGAAAATTCGAAAAGCACCGCAGGTGTGCTCCAACATACCCCCACAACCCCCAGGGCGAGCTGAGAGGGCAAAAGCGGGGGCTGAAAGACCACAGATTTGGTGCAGAGCTTCAAGGTCCCTGAAACGATGCAGCAGATGAGGGTGAAGGAAACGCCACACCACACTGCTGCTGTCCCCAGTGCCAGTGGGCTGGGCTGGTCCCCTCCCCACGTTGCCTTGCTGGGAATTGCACACCGTGCCAGGAGAAAGCTGTCCCATAACTTGCTGTTCCCCAAGGAAGAGAGGTTTCTGCAGCCCAAAAGTGATTCTCGGCCATGGTATCTCTTGCCATTACTGCCAGCCTGACTCCTTCAACGTGTCCCTGTTCCCACTGATTCCAGGGCCACCCCCAGTCCCCCCACCCATAAGATGAGTGGTTATTTTGTTATCTGGCTTGCAGAGGGGCTGTGGTTCAGTCATGGGCTTATGCTCGTGCACTCAACCCCACGCCCTTGGAGCCTTTTTCTCAGGCAGCTGCCTGAGGAGAGAATCCCCTGGCAGGAACAAGGAAAGGTGACATCCCCAAGCAAGACCACAGCAGTGACCACCCCCTCAGCTCCTCCTTTTCCTGGCAGTGTTGGGGAACACCCCAAATTCCCCCAGTGCTGCACCCCACAAGTCCCTCCTGATCTAAAGGTGGCCCCTTCAGCAGTTCATGGCCCCCAGGACCTGTTGGCATCCAGCCCCCAGCTCACCCCATGAGTGCAGGGCTGTGGGGTGCCTGTGTTGGGGTGAGCCAAGGAGTGGATTTATCTCTGGGGTTTGTGTTTTGCCTGCAGCAACCCTTCCCATGCACCCAAAGCAATCGTGGAGCAGGGACTGAGGGGTACAGGGGTACTCAGGTCAGGCCACCCCGCCTGTCCAGCTCGCCCTTTGCAGCCCCCTTTGGGGCCAGCTCCCTTGGGAGGGTGGAGCTGCTGGGAATTGTGCCTTTCCCTCTCGTATGCACACAGTCACGATGGTTAGTTAAGTGGCTTGTTTTTCATTAGGAAAAGACTGTTGCTAGGCCACCCTGTTCCCCGGCGTCGGTCGGGAAGGGGTTTTGCAGCCAATCCGGGAGGCTGTGCTGGGGTTTGCACACGCACACATCACGCACACCCCTCCTGCAGCCCAGGTGCTAAGCGGCTGCCAGATGTGCCTATTCATTTCCACATCACACCTATCCGCTTCTTCCGGCCAAGCCGCTTATTAAGGCTCCTGAGATTTTAATTTAGAGTTGGCTGCGAGTTTTCTGCCTTCTAATTTACCCTCGGGGGGTAGAGGAGAGGGGTGGGTGGGGGTGCTGATGGGGCGGGGAGTGCAGGGGAGATGGGTCCTCCCTCTGCTGTGACTGGTTTGGTCTCCGGTGAAATGCCCGAGGGAAGGCTCTTCTCTCTGACTGCGAACTGGGTGAATCGTCCCTCTGTGTCCCCACAGCGAGGAGACACACTGCCTCAGGTTCGGGGCTTGCTCCGGGCTGTTACTAGGTACCAGCATTGCTCCACCCCAAGACATTCATGTTGAGGTTTTTAGGGATGTCCTGCCCAGCACCAGGTGTCGGTGGGTTCCTTTCAACTCTGTGATTTGGGGTTTACGTGGCATTTCAAGCCCATGTACCGTGATAAGCAGAGCCAGCAGCAAAGCAAGCCAGGTGTTTATCAAGGGATGCTGCTCCCAGCCGTGCTCCCCATGAAAACAACCCCCAGCAGCTGGGAGAGGGGCTGGGCCATGGCCAGGCACTGGGGATGAAGGGCAGGAGGGTCAGACATGTCCCTGGCACAGGGCTCCTGGTACAGCTGCTGTTCTGCCATGGAGCTATTCCAAATACCTTATGGGTGTCCAACACCCACCCAGCAGAATCTCTGGTGCATGGGCAAAGGGGGGAGCGAGCAGAGCCCAGGCTTCGAGCAGGAGGGAGCCTGCAAAGCTCTCACCGTGGCAGGAGAGGAATGGACACCAAAACACGCAGGAAAAGGTGGGCAATCCGCACAAGCCTCAGTTTTTGAGCTCCCCCCATGAAAACCTCCATGTAAGCAGGAGGAAAGCTCAATAAAAGCAAGAGAAAGCACTGAATTGTGCCTGCTGCTCAAGGAGAAGCTGTTGCTAGACAGAAGTAAAAGCCGTCGCCATCGGCTCCCATTGGCTCAGCCCCACTCCAATGACGGCCTTATCGGTTACCTGCACTCGCAGCTGGCTGGAAAAAAACTCATTTGACAATGTTTTCCCTCTGATAAAAAAGCCCAGTGCTGGATTCATGGGTTTGGGTTAATCATTGTTCAGGGGTTGTTGAGATAACAGCTGAGTTTTCTGCAGATTCTTCAATTATCGCAAAATTTAGCGCAAATGGTGAGCCAGCCCAGCTCTCCTTCTCCCGCCTGAAGATGCTCAGCCTCCTGACACGAGCTCCAGCAGGCTGCTCCTGAGATGAGCCGGAGCGTGTGATGAGCTGGAGTTTGTTCAGCCATGGCAGCTCCGAGCTGGCATGGAGGTGAGTATTCACAAACACCTGTGAAAATCCCGATTAGCTCTCAGAGGGTGAAAATGGGGCGAATGTCGCCATTTAGATTATTCAGAGCAAACATTGTCGGCAGGGAGCGGATTGCCGCCACCTCCAATCACCCGTGCGGGGTATGCTCAGCAGCAGCCCTATTTTGGGGGGCTGCACTGCACAGTGTTGGGGTTTTCCAAGCCTTTCAAATCTGATGCAAATAGGGATTAACCCTCAAATTTGTTTCTCACCTTCCTCGAGAGCTGGAGATGATGGCATAGAAGCAAAGCTTGCAGGGCAAGTCGGCATCAAAGAACAGCTGGCCTTTGGCTGCCTGGCTGCCTCCCAATATGCCTCCAAAGCAGGGAGGGTATTTCAGCAGGAGGGTTAAATCAGTGGATGGTGAAGATTTCGGAAATGCTTTTTTCTCCTTAATTATGCCTTAGGCTGAGGGCAAGGCAGGCTGAGTCACAGGCTCATAAAGCCTTCTCCAGGTTCACCCCTACACACCTGCGTCTCACATCACAGGGCTTAGAGCAAGGCAGTGGGACAGGGGGGCTGGAGGGGCATCTGGCTGGGGCTCAGGTGGACAAATAATTTGGGAGCCATGGGGTGCCCCATGTGCCCCAAGGGGATGTGGTTACATGGGCCAGGTTAAATGGCCATGAGCAAAGCTCTGCTCTGTCCTTCCTCCGGGTCTGCATTCCCAGGGGCAAAGACGGCACTGCTGCATCACTTAAGGGATGTCACCGTCTACTGGCAGTGGGATGCAGAGCTTTCACCTTTCCTACAGCTACACTTCCCTCCTGCCACCCTGGGGGAGGTGGAGATGGCAGAGAGGAGGAAACAGACCTGCACCAGCTGTGCTCCTCCTGCACCCCTCTGTGTGCCCCGTGGGGTTCAGGTCCTGCTGACATTGCACAGCTCAGCTGAGCTGCACCCTGAGGCTGGCACAGAGGGTGGTGCTGGCCCTGTTTTACAGCTTGCTGCATCAGGAACACAATTTAAAGCCCTACCATGGGGCCATGTTTCCTTTCTTCTCCTGTCCAGACCATGAGCTCACGGCAGAGCCCAGGTTATTGTATCTGTTGAAGGATGGTTGTGTTTGGGCCACTGTGAGGACAAAGATTTTTAGACGTGTCTGACACATTTCAAAGCCTTTCTGAGCTGTTCCTGGCTCCCTCTGCCAGGCAGGGAGGAGTTAAGATGGGAAGTGCAAGATGTGTAATGGCACTGATATGTGCGTCAGGTGTGTCTACGTCACCCGGCTGCCTTGGCCGCTTCCCAAGGCTGGGGCTGAACTCTCCTTACCTTCCACTGGCTGCTGGGATAAGCCTGGGATGGTCTAGCCTGGCCAATGGGGTCACAGACTCCGTTCCAGTGCTGGCTGTTGTACCCCACTGTGCTGCACCAGGCTCCCCAAAGTCCCCAGGGTGCTGGCAGCCCTCCAGCCCCCTCTGCCACCTCCCATCTCACAGCCCAGGCAGGGGGACTGTGCTAAAGGGATACCCCCGAGGGCTGCCCTTGAGGCACATGGCAAAAAAATACCAATTTTCTATAACCACGGCTGGTCAGTTCCCTGGGGAAACAGGCAACTCCCTGTGTCCAGCCCCAAACCCCTCCCTGGTGCTCACACACGCAGCTGGGGCACACCTCTGCAGCCACAGGTCACCTACATGTCACCTACAGGCAGTGTCACTGCAGGTGAGCATTGCCCTATCCCCCTACCATGACAGCAGCCCACGCCACAGCTCACCAACATTCCCACAGTGAGCTTGCTCCCAGACCCTGGGCTCTGGCTGAGCCCACCCCCTGCTCCTCCTGCCTTCACAGGGGTGTCCCCAGAGCAGAGGGGACAAGCCTGTACCCCAAGGAACTCCTTACTCCAGCCACTCAAGGCACCTTTTCCAGCTGCAGGTGGGTTTGAAGCCCAAGAACATGGCATGGTGCTTGGGCAGCTGTTCACCAACCTCACCCCTGTCCTCTCGCTCCTGGAGAACTGCCAGATCAAATCATGCACAATATACACAAGCATTTTAGCCAGAACACTTTTTAATTCAGAATTGGACAATTATGTGAATAATTTATTCAAAATGAAGTGCGTTCTACGCTCTTGTCCAGGCTGGACACTGATTAGACCCAGACTTTCCTCTTGAACTTCATTGTGCAGTTGGATCCCTATAAATCTATGGGGCCTGAGGGGATCCATCCAAGAATCCTCAAAGAGCTGCTGATGTCATTGCAAAGCTGCTCAACTATTTTTGAGCAGTCTTGGGAATCCAGAGAGGTCTCAGCTGACTGAAAGCTGGTAAATGTTGCCCCAGTTTTGAAGAAGGGCAAGAAGGACCCTGGAAACTACTGCCTGTCAGTCTCACTTCACTGACAGGTAAAATCATGGAAAATATTTTTCTGGGAGGTATTGAAAAACACCTGCAGGACAATGCAGTCATGGGTTACAGCCAGCATGGCTTCATGAGGGCAAAGTCCTGCTCCTTGAACCTGATTTCCTTCTACAACAGGGTACCCACCTAGCTGATCAAGGGACACCAGGTGATGGAATCTTTTTGGATTTTTAAGCATAGCTTTTGATACCGACTCTCACAGTATCCTTCTGGGCAAAATGTTCAGCACACAGCTGGGGCTGAGCACTGGAACAGGCTCCCCAGGGAAGTGAGCACAGCACCAAGCCTGTCTTGAGTTTGGACAAAGCTCTCAGGCACATGGTGGGATTCTTTGGGTGTCCTGTGCAGGGCCAGGTGTTGGACTCAATGATCCTGATGGATCCCTTCCAACTCAGCACATTCTGTGATTTTATGAAAGGAATTGAGGAGCAAACTGGTTGTTTACTGGCCCCAGATGGTTTGCAGCCTTTGGGCATCAGCAAAACACCTCAGTCCCTCCACAGCAAAACTTGCCCCTTGCTGTCTGGGAGGACAACCCCACAGAAGGCACGGAGGGTGTTGGCAGCCCCCTATTCCATGCCCACAGTGGCTCCTCCAGGCTGACACAGGACCCTGCTCACCCCCAAGTGACAGATGAACACTGCACAGTCACAGCCCTGATTTCTGTGCGACAGCTCGAGGCTGCAGACAGCATTTTCGGGAGATTGCTGGTGTCCAGGTGTCACCATGTCTCCATCCCTGAGCAGGGCTGGGTACTGGGCACAAGCCCCAGGGGAGGAGGTCAGCAGTCACCTCCACCTGTAACAGCTGAAGGCACCAGGATGACCCGAAACATGTGGAGGACACCCTGTCCCCCATCACAGGCCACTCGCCATCAGGTCTGTGGGCCAGTACTGGTCATCCAGGTACTGGCTGCTGTCTGCACTGGGGTCTGTGACGGGGCTGGGGGGCCGAGGGGGCAGGCTGTGGGCCAGCTCCTTCTCCCACTGCACCTCCACCAGTCTGTACAGCTCCATGGCTGTCTGAGCGTCCTCCACCGATGAGTGTCCTTTGCAGCCAACCTGAGAAAAGGGAGAAAAGCCTCGTTAGATAAAGGGGCAGCAAAAATCCCCCAGGTCACCTTGTCTGCCTGCTTGGAAGGACACAAGTGCTGTGGGTTTTGGAGACAGCAAAGGTTTTATGCAGCCAAGGCTATACAGGTATCTCTTCAACACTTTTTGGAGGGCACAGATCCTGTCCCCATGTTACTGAGATGCTTAGCGGTCAGCTTGGGCTCTCCCAGCTTATTTACAGCCAGGAGCACTGGGTGAACAAGGTTCACCTCCACCTCACAGAGCACACACATGGAGGTGGGAGGACCAGGCTGACCACAGAGGTTCACAGCTAACCCAGGGCTGTTTCTCATCTCAGGGTTCCTGGTGCTTACCTGGATCTTTTTATGGAGCAGGTGCCTGGCCAAGTTCTTGAGGGAGACATTGGCTCTGATGGGCAGCCCTGCCCTCTTCTTCAGCACAGGGATCTGGCTGGTGTCTCGAGTCCTGTCTTTCGGGTGGAAGTACTTCAGGGCTTGGAAGTCATTGTGGATGGCGTGTCCTACCACAATCTTGTCTTTCAAGATCTTCAGGATCTGGGAGAGTCAGAGAGGATTAGACAGACACTGCACTGAAAGAAACACCAATTAAGCATAAAATAAGCCATTTTGTATTAAATTCAGCTCCTTGGCTTCTAGTTTTTAGGTTCCCAGAAGGAATAACAAGGAAGCTAACTAACCCACTGCACAGCTTCAGAGGCTCCCCATCCTGTGTTGTGCCTCTGCCTCAGAGCAGCCCAGCAAATGCCACAATTAACCCCAATTTGTGTCTGACGGATAACACAAAGGCTTTTTGGCTTTTTTTTTTTTAAATTCCTTTTTTCTTCCTCACCTCTGCCTGGGCGGCCTTGAAGGGAATTGCATTCTTCATGTGCTGCTTGGTGATGCCGCTCCAGCGCGTCCGGTAGTCCACGATGGGGAGCTCGGGCTGGACATACTTGTCATAGATGACGTCCCCCTCGTAGTTCACCACGGAACAACGTGCCAGCTCACTCAGCCTGCCCTGGGGACCGGTGCCCACCATCTCACAGTCGATGGCCACGTACTTGCCCGGGCGCAGGACTAGGGAGGATGTCCTCACCCTCTTGGAGCTGCCATTGCCCTGGGACAGCAGCACGGAGTGGTGCCTGGCTATGCTGTCTGGAGAGGCAGATGGAGACAGGGATGCAGACACGATCCGTTTGGGCTTGGGGACCTTGTCACAGCGCGGTGCCGTGGTGCCATTTGCCTTGGTGAGTGCCTCCAGCCCCGCCTCGGGGGTCTGACTGCCCAGGCGCCCACGGGGGCTCAGCAGCCCCTTCTGCTCCAGCAGCGCCCGGCGCTCCATGAACCGCTGGTGCTTACGGCTCTTCTTCTTACTGCGACCCTGCGGCGAGCTGGGACCCTTCGGGGCCTGGGCGTAGCCCCCCGCGGTGGGGCCATGGGTGGCCTGTAGGGTGGGCGCCGACACCTTCGGGGCGGGCAGCAGCGGGGTCATCTGCCCTTTGCCCGGTGGCATTCCTGCTGGAGCATGAACAGGGGGGCGTGAGTGCCATGCGGACCCCACGTTCCCCTGCCAGAAAAGGTCGCACAAATCCCACGGCATTCCCTCCCCTCCCCCGCGGGGTGGCACAGGCAGGAGCTACGGGGCAAGGGAAGGGGACACGGACACACTGTCACACCCCGTCCCCACGCCTCTGCCCCCTCATCGCCCGGTCCCACACCGCCCCACTGCCGGACCC
>VZRR01009912.1:96444-111458 GCA_013398015.1 Oreocharis arfaki | reverse complement strand
CCCTGCCCGCCCCGTTACCCATCCCCAGGCCCCATGCGGCCCCTGTGCCCACCGCGGGCCCGCCGCTGTCCCCGCTGTCCCCGCCGCTGACCGCTCCCGGCGCGGCTCACACGTGTCCGGCCCGGAAGCGGCCGCACGCACATGCCCGGGCAAGTCCCTCCGTGACCACGCCCCCTAATTCTCCATTGGTTGTAAAGAGCCGTTAATTTGCATACGGGGCGGGGCTTCGCCCGCCCCCGAGGGCGGGGATGTTCGGGGTTTTTATGGGAATCCCGGATTTTGTGGGAGTCTTGGAGCCCCACGTCTGGAGCTTCCAGCCTAGAGTGGGCGATGCTCAGGGCTTCAAGCGTGTCCCGCCTCTGCCCCTGATAGAAAGGGACCCTCCGTGGTGGTGGGTTTGGGGTGGGATGCACGCTGCGGTGCTGCACGCCCCGGAGCGCAGCCTGGCACCGGTGTGCTGCAGTTTTCCTGTGTGTGCCTCGATCCTCTGGGCACCCCTTTGTCCTGCAGGTGGGGTGGGCTGAAGCACGGCAGCTTGGGGTTTGCGTTCTCCAGGCTCTCCCAGGGTGCTCCCCAGGGTTATGGGAGGCAGCTCCGGCTGGGGCATGGTTGAAGTAGGGGTTTCAGACCGGCCTCGCGTTGCTTCACTCTCAAAGCTCACAAAAGCAATGTCCGAGGTGGTCAGAAGAAGAGAAGGGCCTCACGCAGCCACCAGCTTGTCCTTATGCATCCAGCATCGCTGCAGAGGCCGTGTGCCCTAGGGCAGACTGTGACTTGTTGTGGTGGGATGAGCCATACAACAACAAAATCACTAGTCTTCCACAGGGAACCAGGCACCGTGTCCATCCTCATCCCTCCGGGCCTTGCTGGGAGCATTCCCTCTCCCTGCTACCGATGGGGCTCACAGGGATGCAGGACAAGTGTTTTCACACTCCACCGTTCTCCCTTTCCACCACTCATTAGCTTCTCCAGCCTGGTCAGAAAGGAAGGATTTAGATTACCTGGTGATTTATTTTTTCATATTTCTTTCCTGCTTTTCTTTTGGTCAGTAAACCTCTTCCTTAAATCAGTTGCTCCGTGTTTGGCATCTATTACTTCCATCCCTGCTGTTCAGCTAATTAATCTCCCTTTAATGAGAGTCATTTAAGTGTGTCATAATATCTTGCTAGGGAGCCCTGTCAGGTGTCTATGTAAAAATTTATACTCTTTTCTGATGTTTTTGGTAAAACTGTGCATTACAGCTCTTGGGGATGGTTCATTTGGTATTCCTGGGCCTCTTCACCATGTTTTTCTCCCCCTAAATGAGGTGTGAGCTGACTATCACCACACAAGTGGGAGCAAACTCGAGCCTTGCGGTGAGGGACACGGGCTTGCATTTCTGCTCCAGGTCTGGGTGGACAAGGAGGTGGTGTCACTGGCTGCTCTTCTCCCTCATTATGATGAGAGAATCAAGTGCCTGGCTGAGAGCTTCTCCCTGGACTGTTCCACTCGAGGGGCTGATCACTCTTGGCTTGTCCACAACAAACCCATCCATCTTCCTTCCTTTCCTCCCGGGATGTATAGTTTGCGTTCTCTTTTAGAGTGCAAAGTTTTAGCTGCACCCTCACGATCACAAAGAAACCTCAACAGAAGAAATTATGACACGTGGTGAGGAAGGAAAGAGCTTTTTCTGGTTTTCCAAAGTGACCAGGCTTGGCAAACCAGATAGTCAAGGATGCAAGGGAACAGTGCCATCATTTTTTTCTGCTACCCCATATGCAAAGATGGCAGCGAAAAAAAGTCAAAATATCCTTGAAAGATAAGTCAAAATAACTTTGAAAATGTGCTGTGCCTTCCTGTGATCCCACTGGCCCCTGGGTCCACAGTAGATGCTTCTCCCTTTGGTAAAAGCCTTGTGCTGAACAGGGATGCTACTCACCTCCCCAAGGTCCTGGGGCCATGCTGGGGATGGAGGGTTGGGCACCAGATGGTAGAAATCCTGTTTCAGATGTGGCAGATGAGCTGAGATGAAGGCAGAGCGCACCAGAGCCCCGGAGAGGTTTCTGCGGTGTTTGCACAATTTGAAATAATAACGAAATCTGTAAAACTCTGGGTAGAGCACGACTAGAATAACAGGCTAAATTTGTCAGATGAATAATTTACTAGAAGTGATTGGCTGTGCTCCAAGTGAGATGAGCACCAGCCTGGTTTCAGGCTGAGCAGCCTGGGTGTCTCTGTCCTCAGCTGGGAGCTGCTCCCTCTCCTGCCACCTGGTCTTAGGAGCTGGTCTCTAGACAAGGTGCCTTTCCCCAGGTCATCACTGCCCAAGGCTGCAGGGATTCCTGCAGAGCTCCTGGTGCCCTCCAGAAGGTGTCTGCTCTCCATTTCCAAGGCTCTGCTTTGCAGAGCGGAGGTGGTGAGAGTGGGTGTCTGTCTCTGGCTCCAGGCTCACGGACTTGCCCATCCTCTGCCTCTTTCCCTCCTCCAGCCACTGCTCTGTCCTCAGCCATGGTGCCGAGCGGGTGGAAGAACAGACCCATCTTGACATTTGGGATGGGAAGGGAGATGAAGTCCCAGCGCTGAGAGGACATGGCGACTGCAGCCTCAGCAAGCAATTAACGTGATCATGTTTATGAATGCGGATTAGTAATTCCAGGTAAACTCCCCAAGAGCAGTGCTGCAGGCGAACAAAGCCTCCTGCCCACCCGGGAGCCTGCCAGCAGGCCCTGCCAGTGCCAGCACATTCCTGCTGTGACTCTAAACTGCTTCATTTCCTCGTGCCAGCCTGGACACGCATCATTTTGTCTCATACTACCTCGATGCCAGAGCTCCTCTTTGCAGTGTTGGTTGCACCATGTCCTTCTGGACCTCTCAGTTCCCTCCCTGCCAAGGGGGATGTTTGGTGGGAATGGGATAGGTTAACTCGGAGAAGGCAGCAAGGACCCAGCTTTGCCTCCAGGGGTGATGAGGGATCACTTCATCATGCTGGGCTCTTCAGGCTGCCTGGTGCCTCCTCATCACCCACCTGTGCTTGGGGAACCTCACCAGGGCTCCCTGAGCTGCTCCCATCACTCTGAGCAGGCTTGTGGCAGGGCTGGTTTGTCCCCACCAGCATCCAGGAGATCAAACAGAAGCTGGGAAGCTACAGAAATAGGCTGGGGCAGTGACCAATTGCTGAACCTGATTTCCTTTACAGAAAGGAAGTCTCATCATGATGGAGCACCTGGAAACACCAGCACCATCCTTTGGTGCAAGGGACCAGCCGGTGCCACCTGGCTGGGGTGTCACCAGCCACCAGTCTGAGGCCACCAGCACGAGGATGTCAGGACAGGCACCATGTCACTCCCCGGCCTTCACCATGATGGGTCTCGGAGCACTGCAGCCCTCTTGGTCCATAGCAGAGGCCCAGCACAGGGATTCCTGCAGGACCCCTCCGTTGCCGTGCTGAGATCCCCGTCCTGAGCCCACCTGTGCAAAACCTCCAGGAGACTGGATCCCTCCTGGCTAAGGATGGGGATGGACTGTGTGTGAGAGCACCTGCTCAGCCTTGAAGACTACTCGGTGCTGGAAAGTTGTACTTGGAAGGCAGAAAAACTTCTCCTTTCCCTTGGAGCACCAAGAGCCTCCCTATTCCTCTGACATCTTCTCCAGCGCTCCATGGGAATTGCCTCCAGCACGGACAGATCTCTTCAGTCATGTCCCGAAGGGTGTCAGTGCTCGGGGGATAAGGAGGGATGGATGCTCCCAGAGCAGGAGGTGGGGGAGGATGATGCTGCCATCCATCCCCCCCCTCGCTCCCCATTTTCTGGCTCGCCCCCAGGAGAGCAGTGAGCAATTACGGTCCACGCGGAAGCTTCATTATTGCCCTGTCGTGGCCTCGTTTGATGAGATGTTTTATTGCCAAACTTATTAAAAGTGAAACGTGCGGTTTCTGCGCAGCAATTTCCTGTCTGCAGCGATAAGCCGGGCTCTGCCCGCTGTGTAATAAACAGTTATTTTTATGTACAGCTCTGGCTGGGGTGACAAGGAAGGGAGAGGGCCTGGCTCGTGTTAATTGCGATGGTTAATGGGATCTATACTGGGAGCTACGTGTGAGGAGGTGCGTGCCCTTCCTCTGTCACAAAATGTGGCCTCCAGCGGTGCTGTGCTCTGGGCATTGGCAGTGGGGACTGTGCAGGGTCCCCTCCCCACCAGTGCATGGGAACAAGAAGGATTTGTCTGAAAGCTCCTCACCTGCCTCCCCTCAGCCCTTTGTCACAGCCTGAGCAAATGAAGGACCTGCTGCGCACCCTCCTGGCCTGAGACTCCATCCCCTGCGAGGGCTGCCCCTGAACTGCATTAATTCCCCCCGTTGCAGGAGGCTGGAGGGAGCTCCAAAACCTGGGAGCTTTGCTTCATCTTCCCCAGATCCTCCCATCTGCCCGAGAACCTCTCTGTCTGCAGCGGCATTTGCTGGTGTTGCTGGTGGCCAAAGCCTGGAGCATCCACCACGTCACCTCCCACCGTCCCTCCTTGGATGCCCGCAGCAGACAGCTGCTGGAGAGGAGGCAGTGAATTCAGGAGCAGTAAATTTGACAGGCACACTAATGTCACAGAAAACCTGTGTCACTGCTGGAGCTTGGAGCAGCAAAACTCTGATAAATATCAGCAAAGCTGATAAATATCGTTTCATTTTGTCAGAAACAAAGTGTCCTTATTAGGTGTGCGGTCTGTATTTTGGTTTAATTACATCTTTTAAATACGTTTTGGAAGGAAGCAGGTTTTTAAAATGCAAGATGTCAAAATTGAATTTACAAAAATCCTGACTGCCTTTTCTCTATTTTCCAGACCTGGCCAAAGCTATTAGTTCAACTCAAGCTGAGAGTGTGTAACTTACCCCAATAAACAATTTGTCAGAAAAATTCTTCCTGGCTCTGGGAGATCTGTTTGTTATTTGTCAGCAGTCAAAACCCTGTTGGGTATTTCCCATCTGACTTCTTTTCTTAACAGCATCTTTATTGGTCTGGGAATCAACAGCGGAAGATGTGATGCTTGCTATTCATTGCAGTCATCCCAAATGCCACTCATCTCATCAGGCCATGGCTCCACAAAGCAAAAGGCCCTTTCCTTTCTCCGATGCACCATTTTTGGGTAACCATGGGGCATTTTATCCCAAATTTCCTCCCTTCATCCTCCTGATCCTGCAGCGTGCAACGGTATCCCCAGGCTTGGAGTCACATCCCTATCTCCTGCATCCATCCCCATCCCTGCTGCCCATCTCGGCCTCTTGCTGGGCAAACTCCCTCCATTGCCAGCTCGGGCCCTCATTAATTTGTATTGCAGCGTGTGTCGCGGGCTGACGTGTAATTAGAGCTCCTGAAGCCTGTCTCATGCTGTAATTGCCATGACAGGGGCCACAGCATATCCGCTTGTTAATTAGTAAACCACAATATCCCGGGGGCTCGTTGAGAGCCGCCTTAATTGTATTTCAGCTGGAACAGAGGGATAATTACCCTTTGCTAGCACTGCCACTTTTAAATTCTTAAAGGAAAAAAAAAAGAAAAAAAAGAAGAAAAGGAAAGAAAGGAAAACCCAAATTGAGCTCCTCTGCCACTTCCCCCCTTGGCTGCCCAGGGACCTGGTTTTGTCCCCAGGCTGAAGGGGAAGGGCTGTGGAGCTCAGTGGTGTGGGAACAAGATGCCAAGAGATTTGCATGGGGACACACTCAAACTGACTGAGCTGCCCCTGCTCCGAGGGCACTTCTGTGTCCCTGCACATGGGACTCCGCTGGGAACCCTGTCTGTGGCTGCAGGCTGGCTTGCTGGGCATCCTGTTTGATGGGAATCCCATCCTGGATAGTGAGCAACCCCCTGGCATCACCACCAGGCACATCCAGTGGCTGGGAGGAACAGCCTGTGTCCAGGGAGGAGTGAGCCAAGGTCTCCTTCCAGACTTCCCATCAGAGAGAGGGGGCTGCAGTGCCCTCGAAACGGGAGTGGGAGCTGCTGCAGGCCACAGGGCTGAGGCTGTGGACCTTGCAGGGCTCAGGGTAACAGTGTGTTGCTGCCAAGGGTGTGTTTGGATTCCACATCCCCAGCACTCAGAGTACCAGCACTAAGCAGGACCTCAGCGTGCTCCGTGCTGGAAGTCTCTGCTCCTACAAACCCTGTGGCAGCGTGGGATCAGCCTGCTTGGCTTTAATGGACCCCACAGGTGAATCATCTCCCTTCTCGATGCCTTTCTTGCCAAACTTCACCTCACTGGGCAACTGTGAGTCTTCTGGGACGCGGTTAAAGCTTTTTGCTCCACGGGAAGGATGTCCCTGTGTGTGTCTGTGTCTTGTGTAGTGGCCATGGGGGGACCATGGAGCTTTGGTGAGAGATGGAGGAGCTGAGGTGCAGCATCACCCTTCTGTGGCCACCACAGGCTCTAGAGCCCCTCTGCAGAGGAGCAGCTGCCTGGTCAAAGATCTTTGGGGAAGGTTAACCTGGGAAGAGAACCTGACATGTGGCATCCATCCCTTTTCCTGTGCTCCTCCCTGAACCAACACAAAGAGCTCAGCCACCACCAGCCCTGCCGATGTTTCCTGCTGTTCAAAAAATCGTATAATGGACAACTGGCCTTTGGGACCTGGTTTGTGAATTGGCTTAAATAACAGTCCTGGCTCTCTCCTGGGAAGCTACATGGAGGTCAGCCTTGAAGAAAAGATCAGCACGGCGGCTCCAAGCATTAGTAAAAAGACATAACCGAGGCAAAGAGCCTGGAACATAATTACAGCCTAAGAGCCGTGATGGGAACTCAACGACCTGAAGCCATCTCCTGGACTTGAGTGCAATCAACAGATTGACACTGCTGGGTCCTGAAGGCTGCTTTTTGGAAGCCATGCACCAGGGTTGAATGCCAGAGCAGGCAGCGAAGCAGCACAGGTGCCCGTTCCAAAGACCGGAGCTAGGAAAGGGTCTCAAACGCCATGGAAGAACCAGATGGAGGCAACCACTGGAACGCTCTGCACGTAATTGAGGGCACCTTCAAGGGTGAGCACGGGGAGCTGCCCACCTCCAGGATGCTCTCCACTGCTGCCATGCAAGTCGCTGTCATTAGAGCTGGGGATGGAGTTTGTAGTTGAGTAACCACAACAACTTTGCACAAATTAAACAATATACTTAGGGTTAATTAGATTTCTTACCGCTGCCTCCATTAACCTAGCCCTGTCATCTGCTGTCAGAGCCCCTTCAAAATTCATATTTGAGGCATTATCACTGGGAGATGTGGATGGCTAAGGCTCTCCCTGGGCAACCTTACCGGTGTGGACATGGGTGGCACATGCTGCCTTCTCTTCTTGGAAACCCTCTGGTGCAACAGCTGGCACCAAGTGGAGAGGTAGTTGTCCTCCAGGAGTGCAGAGGCTGGGCTGCATATCCCAGCTGGCATTTCCCACCTGCTCCTCAGATGATCTTTAAGAAAAATAGGTGCTTTTGCAGCAGTCTGTCTCTCATTATCCACAGGGCGCCGCGTGAATGCAAATAAACAAATGAGACCCCTTCAACAACATCTGAGAATGTGGCTTCATATCTTTAAGCCAATTTCCTTAGACCGTGTCAGGGCCTGTTTTGTGTTTGCCAGACAATTATGTGGCTAATGAGGACAGCCACGGCTACATCAGGCGGGATTAGGAGGAATAAGGCATCAAATGTTGCAGTGCTTAAGACAAGCGCTAACTAATGGGGGCTTGGAGGGCACGTCCTGTGGGCAGGTGGTTCCTCACAGGAATTCTGGTTCTGTTTGGAAGGAGATGGCAGCAGGCTGGCCAGAAGGTGAGGAAGGCTTCTGGTCCCTGCATGGTGGCTGTGCCCATGGGAAATGAGAAAGTTGCAATATTTAGGGGAAGTAGCATCACACACCTGACCCTGAGCTGGTCCCATGAAGGCAGAGACAGACGTGAGTGTTCTGATGGAAAAGGAGGCACCAGCCAAGACCACCCCACAAACGCAGCAAAAGGGGATCAAAAGCAACAGGGAAGCTGAACCTCACCACTGGGATCACTGAGAAATTGATATTTTAGCTGAAAACTTCGCATCTTGACTCTATGACAATCAGCATGGGCTCTGTGCAGGGTTTCTGCAGGGCTGTGGATGTCTTCCATCCCCTCCAAAGAAGGTGAGGAAAGGAAGCAGGGACGATGCCTTGTGGTCCTCCTCCCCACTCCCTGAGTGACATGGGGACACGTGCACAGCCAGCAGTGGCTTTCAGATGCCTCCTCCCAGCCGCCTCTCTGCCAGGTCTGCCACCACGGTCTCCCATCAATCAGTGAACCAGATTCTCCCTCACATGCTGGGTGGCTGCGCCACTGCTCCCAGCAGGTGCCCTCGGTCAGGTTCAGTGAATTCCTACAACTGCAGCACCTGGGGAGAGCAGCCAGTGTGGCTATAATGCTGCCCAGAGGGGCTTTGCTTATTCTCCTTTGCACTCTGCTCCTCCTGAACTCTCATCCCACGTTTCAGCTGTGTCTTCTACAAAAACCTCTCCGCTGAAGTGAACAAGGACAGCTTCACCTGCAGGTGGATGGAAGCACCGCCACAACTGTGGCAGAGGTGCCTCCCCATGTCCCTCTAAAGACCTGAGCAGGAGACTGTCCAGACCCAACCACCCTCAAACCACATTTCTGTGCCAACCCTCTGATGCACCCTCTGGTTGGATCCCATCAGAGCAAGGCACAGACCTGAGCACCTCATCCTCACATTCATCTCCCTCCCTTGTCAGTGCCAACAGGGAGCTTAATCTCAGAGCCCAGTGGTTCACCCAGTCATGCTGAAGTCCAGGGGCCAAGGAGAAACACACACAGCTCCTGGAGACACCCTAAACCCTCTTCCTGACTTTGCTCCATGCCCAGTCCCGGGGTCTCAGCCCAGTCTCAAGCTGTTACCACAAACTGTGGGCCTCAGCATCCCAAGGACCCCTTCCCTGTCTGTGCCATGGCCACCCCACCTGTGCCTGCCACCTGCATCCCTGGAAGAAGGTGGCACGTGTGCTGAAGAGCTTCCCTTGAGCACAGCCACTGGATTGCTCTCCGGATGACTAATTTGCACCCTAATTGGTGCGGAAATGGATGCCAGAAAGCGCTGGAATACCGAGAAGTGAAGCTCTCCATCTTGGTTTCCTTCAGGGAAATGGTCTTAATTAAGTGTCTTGCAAATAGAGATAATTTCCAGCAACGTGTTGAAACAGGAGCCGGGGTGGAGGGTGCAGCTGAGACCGGCATCTTCTCCTTGCTGGGTCTGCTTGGCCATTGCAAAGCTGATCCAGGGTGTGGATTCCTCAGACCTCTGTGTCTCCAGGGCTTAGCCAGCCATGCCTGGACCTGCAGGACATCCCCATGGCTTTTGCACCTCCACTAGTGTTCCTTAGCCCCAAGAGCACCTTCCCATTTTACCAGCCCAGCCTGTCCTGACTCCAGTGGTGTTGACGCCATCGCTATGATTTCCACCAGTATTTACATTATGGTTGTTCAAGCTTCATGTCACTCATTAATCAACCTCAGGCTTCCCACTGGGGCTCTTTCCATGTGAATTTGCTCTGGACAAGCAAGTGCATCCCCACTCCCCGTGGTGGGCGGTCCCAGCTATCCCACACATCTGGAAGCCTTTCAAGCGCTGCCGAGGGGAACATGCCAGGAGGGGTTGCACATGCCAAGCAAACTGGAGTGGCCTCGTGTTGCCTCCTGGACACGCTGGAGCCCATGGCAACGTGCCAGCACCATGGGAGACACGCAGCAAGCCCTGGCACAGGCGGGAAGGGGACTCTGGGGATGCAGGCTGCCATGGAGCACTGCTGGAGCTGGCACTGCTGCCTTCAGAGCAGGGCTGGCATTGAGATGCCCCAGCCCCTTCTCCTTCCCCATGGCCTCGCTGTGCACAGCTGTTCCCTTAGAAATAGCTGTTGCCATGGTTTTCCCAAAGAAAACACATCTCTCCCCCCCTTCCCCACCACCACTCCCCACCGCCTTAACCTTGTGACAGCAGTGATGACGCGGCTCCCTAAGAAAGGCCACTTCACGTAACTATGGTAACAATTAGCTTTCTCTTGGTTTTACCTCGGGGGTGACGCTGGGGAGAGGGACCCAGAGCTGCTCTCCTGGAGCAGGTGCTTCCCCTGGCATTGCACCCAGAGCCAGGGCTGGCAAGTGCCCGCTTGCCGCTGCAGCATCCCAGGCAGGTGCGTCACTCGGACACAGGGATGTCTGCAGCCCTCCTGAATCTCAGGTGCTGGGTACAATCCCCCTGTTTCCTGTGTAGCTGGACAAACCATGGGACCCTACAGGAGCCCTAAGAATCTCAGCAAGGCTCTGCTGGCCTCCAGCAGTGGCCAGTGTGGGGAGATGGTGGGGAGCATCTCCCAAGGCACGGGAATGGTGGGAGCATCTGCATCGCCTGGGCTCACTCTAAAAGCGTGGGGAAAAGAAGGGTGGGAAGCAGCCGGTTGTGCCAGAGGAAGGATTGGGAGCCAGCTGGGATTTTGGGGCTGGGAGCATGGCAGGGGCATCCATAGCCTTAATGAGAGGTCTGCAATGGTGCCTCTGCTCCCGGCAGCGGGAGGGTAAACACGGTGCGAAGCCGCTCCTTAGGTACATACGAGTCACAGCTGTCGACTGCAGCAACTAAAATAAGCGTTTTCCTGCTTTTTATTCCTCTGAGCCCAGCAGAGCCCACTCAGCACCAGGAGAGGAGCTGGAGTCTATTCTTAGCTCTGCAGGGAAGGGAGCAGGAGTCCCTGCGCTGCTGTCGTGCAGGGTTGGGGCTGCCACGTCCCATCCCCTCATGCTCCCCAGGAGCCTGGCCTGACCCCAGGGAGGCATCGAGGCAGGAAGGACTGCACCCCAACAGGGACAAAGTCCTACTTTTTAGACAAAGAGGAGCTGGGGAGACAGTGGGAGGGAGGGAAGCCCCAGCACCTCCCTCAGCATCACTGCAGGATTTGGCATCCCTGAAGGAGAGGCTGCAATGCAGGTGGCTCTGGAAGGAGTCCTTGCTCTTGCAAAGATGCTTTTCTGCCTGGGCATGGGGATAGTGGGTGACCTCAAGTCACAGCTCCTGCTGCCTCCAGGGATGGGAGTTTTAAGGGGAGTTGAGGAGTCTGAGCTGAGAGTCACCCCTCGTCCTTTGCTGTGCCAGGGTCAGACTTTCTTTGCCCAGCCCTAGATGGGCAAATGAGATGCTGGCACTGCCCATCCCAACACTTCCCACCCCAATAATTCCCACTGTTTTCTGGTGGCCAGGGGGTCAGGGAGCCACTGGCCAACAGCACTGCACCACCCCCACATTGCACTAGGGATGCAATCCTGTTTGAAAATGTGGGGAGATTGGGGGTGCCCTCTAAACCACACTGCACGAGCAGCAGGCGCAGTGCGGGGAGAAAATCACTCATGCTGGTCACACTGTGGCCAGTCCAGCACTCAGCTCTGCTCTCCATCCCAGCTCCATGAGGATCAGGGTAGGATGGGGGGCAGGCAGGGATGCAGCTGTGCATGGGGGGCCATGAGGAAGAAGCCCCAGCTCCATAGCAACAGGTACTCTCCACGTAATGGAGTCCTTTCCGCTCGGCCTCCGCAGCCGCCAGCCTTATTCACATGGCCATAAATAATTCAATTTTCTCATTCACACACATGAATGCTGCGGGCCGGGGCTCCGGGTGCGCTCAGCCTCCATCTGTCTCGGGGGGAAGGGGGAAGCAGGGCCTGATAATAGACTCCAGCATTTGTTTAACATGGATGAGTGTGGCCAGATGGCCTGGGGACAGGAGGAGGGGATGGGGAGGTGGGGCCCATGGGATGCTCCAGGGTGCTGCTGGCACCCTGAGCCTCCCCTGGATGAGAAGAGGAGGAGAGCAGGGGACTGTTGCGGGGATGAGCTGTGGCACCTCCAAATCAACTCTGGGACCTCCAAACCAGCCTTGGAGTTGTGGACCTTTGGGCTGAGAGTGGGTTAGGCAAGCTCAGGCAGCCCTTCCTCCTCTCACTGTGCCTTTGTTGCCTTTCCAAGAGGGAAGAAGGAATGGGAGAAGCGCTGTGCTGGGCTGAGGATTGCCCTGATCCCTGCTGAGACTGGGAGCAGGGGCATCAATCCATGGCTGAGATAATCTAGCAGGCAATGCTGAAGGGGAAGGGGCAAGGGATGCTGCCAGTCACTGTCCTGTCCCACACTGCCAGGCAAGGGCCAGCAGTGCCCAAAATAACACCAGAGAATAACCCCAGTGATGGAGACACATGGCAGCTTGCTGGTGCAATTAGCAGGCTCCGGGCCATCCCCTGGCAGGGGGACAGCGGGCCTGGCAGGAGAACACAGGGGAATTAGCGGGGTTAAGAGGCTGTGCTGGAAAAGCCTCGGTGCCAGGGAGCCGGTGCCTGCTGCTTGCACAAGCTGAGCCAGGTTGGGAGGTGAGGGATGCTGGCTACTGGCCGGTGGCATCAGTTCCTCACCTTTTCTCCGTGTGGCTTGGGCACAGTTCAGCCTAAAGCATGCCAAGGGCAGCATCAAAGCTGGCACCTTCATCCCCTCTCGGTGTTTGACCAGAGGGAGCCGTCGCTCCAGCACACGGCAACATCCTGAGCCTTGGGTGGGCTTAAACCCCGACAGGAGAACACAGACCAGAGAGAAGCCTTGACGGTGGAATTGGTCACTTCATCCTAGCTCTCCCTTCCATGCCCAAAAGGTTGGGCTCCTCAGCACCACAGCAAGGTCCCAACTTCAATCCCCACCCAAAGAAATCCCTGCTGGAGATCTCATCCTTGTTTAAGGCAGCGGCAAACAGACATTTAGCCTCAAGCTCCCGCACCATCTCAAACCGAAGCTTACAAAGCTGGCAGAGGGAATTTGGATGATGCCAGAAGGAGGGTCAAGAAAGAAGCCCGCGCTCCGGCAGCGTTATCCATCAGCAGCGTTGGAAGAGTTTTCCCTGAGGGAATGGGGGAGGTGGAAGCGCTTGCCGGCGGGGGGGAGCTGGGAGCGTAACCAGCTCATGTGCTGGCATTCCCCAGCTCCGCGACGTATTGGGGTAGGACACGTGTGTGTATGTGTATATTTGGGTGCCCTTACACATAGGCAATAGTTTCCTCCTGGTTACATCCCGCTCTCGCAGGATTTTGAAGCCGTGGAAGAAGGTTGGCTGCATGGTGCATCCCTGGATCATCGGGCACAGCCGGCAGCTACTCCACAACTCCTCCCGTGTGTTGTACAACCCCCGCCTGCTCCGTGTGTTCATCTGCATGAACCAGACCTCCCACCCCGTGCCTGGTCTGTTCTGCTCGCAGAACCTTTTAGAGACGCTGGAAAAACAGGCAGCCCTCACCCGTGCACATCTAATATTAAATTAGCTCCTGCTTTCCGTGGCTGCTGCTCCAGCAGCCCCTGCCCCACACAACCTGCAGGAAGGGGGTGAGCCCGACTGCACACCCAGGAGCCAACCTCCCAACAGCTCTGCTACAGACCCTGCAGCCTGCTCGGAGCATCTTCCAGGGAGCTGCCCATTGAGCAGCAGCCTTGGCTTCCCTGAAGCCCTCCAAAGCCAGGTGAGTGCACCCAGGGCTGCCCTCTGCCACACCGGGGTGCTGAGCACAGCCAGAGCTCCCCAATTCACGGTCTGCACCCGTAGGGTGTGCCCATGGCAGCAGTGGGGCCAAAAATGACAGAGCATCACAGGGGGCTGTGGGTGTTCCCCCCAAATCTCCCAGGCCGTGTGCCAAGAGGTCCTGGCTGTGTCCCCGCACTTCTGCTGCTGCCGGGTGGGCAAATGCCAAGGCCACCCAGGCAGGAATTTCCACCTGTCAGACAATTCATGTCTTGCTTCTTCCACCCAAAAACCAGGCCCAGCCTGAGCCCTCTGCATCTTTTGAGGGATGGATGGCAGAAACATGCCACTGCTCATCCCTTCAGCTCCCAGCACTGCGGGAGCGGGACGTGGACAGCCCGACTCCGGCAGGATCCCAGCGGCAGCTGCATCACTGGGTTTGCTCAGGTCCTCAAGGATGGACCACAGAGTCACTGGAGCATGGACCACTTCCCCACCCGCCCCGTGTCCCCATGCCATCTGTCCCTGGGAAGGCTGCAGAGGCAGCCCAGGGCTGCTTGCTGTGAGGTTTGTCCCGGCTGTTTTGCTCCCATGACAGCCACCCCTGTGAGACCAGTGGCTCTGTAGCTGCTGCGAGTCCACGCAGGCTCCAGTGGATCTGGATCTGCAGGCGGCTGTGGGCTCAGAGAGACCTTCCAGGATCGCTTGGTGGGAGCTACCAAGGAGTTTGGTGACTTGCACGGTCACCACTGGCGTATGTCCGGTGGGAAGGGACACAGCCTTCCTCTCACTGGGAATACACACACCAATCCCTGCATGCACATCTCCACCCTGCTCTTCTCCAAGCCTCTCACAGGTTCCCAGACCCTTTCTCTACCTTGTTCTCTGCCTGCACATCCGAGTGACACCGCACAGAGGCACTTACCTGCTGCTTGCTCCATTGGAACTGAAATTACAGTGGGACAAAGCCCTCGGGACAGGGCAGACTTGGTCCTTCTTCTCCCCCTCCCAAGATGAGGAGGGCAGCTCCTCTCCTTTCCTTGCCTGCTCCCTCAGCCCTCGCCTGCTCTCTCAGCATGCCCCGCGGCTCCTGGCATCACCCGCGGCCCCTCAGGGCTTGCTCATGCTGGGTTTCGGGTGCACGACATGGCATCGGCTCCGAGGGTCCCCCTGATGAGGACCACTGCAGGGACAAGGTTTATTCCAGGGAGCTGGCATAGAAGGAAGGCAGATGCTCGGCGGTGGGCATCTTCTGAGCTGGTCTGGGAATGCCGGCTGGCAAGGGATGAAGACGCTGTAGATCCCCACACCTCGCAGGCAGGAGCATCCCAGCCCCTTCACGCAAGGAGGGACCTGCCACCTCAGGGGGGTTGCTGTCCCGGGGGTTGTTCTGTTGTTCTGTCCAAGCTGGGGACACCCATCCAGGCTTTGGATTCCCAGGGGTCCCTTCAGGCTGCAGCCCTGAATACTGCCAGCGGCATTTGGGGCTGCAGCCC
>VZRR01009912.1:0-96404 GCA_013398015.1 Oreocharis arfaki | reverse complement strand
TGGGAGGGGGTGGGGGGGGCACGGAGCGCAGCCTTACCTTGCAGGAGCCGCTACAGGGAAGGGATACGGGACGCAGCTTGGGACGCCCCTGTCCCGAGAGAGCTGCAGTGGTGGAGGCAGGGCATGAAGGGATGAGGTGAGACGGATGGGATGTGGTGGGTGGGTGGGTGGATGGATGGATGGATGGATGGATGGATGGATGGATGGATGGATGGATGGATGGTCTTGGGGCTGCAGGTTTCCCCGCTCTCAGGTGCGGAGACAATAGCCAGGGCTCCTGTTGCAGCTGCAGACTGTCTCTTTAAACCCCTCATCAGCCCACAGGTGGCCCTGTCACCACCGTGGTCATCCATGACGTCATCGGGAGGGAGGGAAGGGGAGGAGGAGGAGGAGGGGGGAGAAACGCGATCCCCCTCCACAGCAAAAGTCCCCGAGCGCCCATGGCAACAGATTGCAAATGTCACTGCGCATCAGCCGGGAGCAGGCTGCCGGGCTGCCCCCCCACGGGTGACACGGCGGGGGGACGGGGCTGTCACGCCAGGGGGGGCACGGGCCACACGGGGCTGTCGCCCCCATGGATGGCACGGGGGTGGGCAGGGCTGTCACCGTGTCATGGGTGTAGGGTAGGGGACAGGGCTGTCACCCCGCGGTGGCACGGCGGGGACAGGATGGTTCTCCCGTGGCTGGTGTGTGGGAGGGGACAGGGCTGTCACCCGCAGGGGGACCTGGCTGCGGGTTAAGCAGGTGGGCAGCTCCAGCTGTCACCGCGGGATGTGGAGCAGTCGGATGCCTCCCCGGCCCGGACGCCGTGCACCGGGGGTAGGTGCTGCTGTGCCCCTGCCCAGGAGGTGCTGGTCACGGCTTGTCCCCTGTGATCCTGATCCCTTGTGATCCTGATCCCTGATCCCCAGCAGTGACACCCACCCCCAGCCATCCCGGGGGACCCCAGGCACCCTGGTGAGCCCCCATCTCCTGCCCCTCTGATCCTGCCTGTGCTCTGCCCCTGCAGCGGGGTGTTTTGCAAAGGCCAGGAAAATTTTGGAGGATGCTTCAAGCAGATCTTGCCTTCAAGCAGAGACAACACAGCTGGTGTTGTGGAGCAAGAAAAGGGGGGCCCAGCCCTGAGCCCACGGACCCTAGACTTGTGGACCACATCCCAGTGGTGGTGATTCCATTAACAGCCTCCAAATCTTGCCCAGTTCCACTCCAAAATGAGCCTCTGACACCCGTTAAAACCAGAGCAAGGGACGTTTTGGTGGCAAAGAAAGATTTCCTTAGAGCCATGAAGGTCCACCAGTGCTGCATCCTGCGAACTTGGCTTTGCTGGAGCCTGATCCCAGTGAGACCTGCCCAGCATGGGGAGAGGGGCTGCAGCTCCCATGGGCTGGGGAGCCCCGAGTCCTGGCTGCGGTGGACAGGACCTGTTCACCCCTTTATGAAAATGTGTGAATGTGTACATGGATCACGGTGCAATGGGAGCCTCAAACTCTGCAAATGTGGATAAAGTCACTACCCAGGCTTGGGGGAAAATCAAATATTTAATGACATCCTTGGTTTTTTTCGAAAGATGAGGTACACCTAAGGACACCCTTTGTTTCCTTCGGTCTTTTCTCACACCAACAAGAGTTTCCCCCCAGCTGGTTTGTTGTAATGATCTTTAGGATGCTTCACCCTAAAAAGGACCCCATGGAGGCAGCCACTTCCCACAGAACAGCCCCACTCATCCCTGCATACTCTGGGGTTTGAGGAGCACCTCAGGCCTGTAGCATCCCTTCCCCACACTAGGCTCTGTGCAAGCTTCACCCTCTTATTTTACATATTAAAAAATAAAAAGGGATCATTTTCTTTTCCCCTGCCCTCATTTGACGAAGAAGTCGACAGCCACTGCTCCCACTACCATGAGAGGGGGTTGGCTCAGGACCTGGAGGGTTTTCTTCCTCCACAAGTATCCCTGTGAGGACATGGTCCAGCTTTTTTCCCACAGGGATTTCATGCTGGGGGTTGTATCTGGCTGGGGGCAGCCAGCATGGGAGCAGCCCACCCCTGCGACCTCCCCAGCGCTGTTCTCCTTACACACCCTCCCTAATCCTGGGAAAGCAGCCGCGGGATCCAGGGCTGGGAAGCTCTTGATAAACAGCCAAAGCAAGAACAGCAGAAGGGTCCTTGCTTCAGGAACAGGAAAAAAACATCCAAAGCAGCCCAAATGAGCTGCATTATATTATTTTCCTCTTTTTTTAACCCATCTGTTGGCTCTGGAGAAAACCAGCTGGAGGTGGATGTGGCACTGGCAGGGTGCTGGCGGGGCTGGTGATGCCACAAAGGCCCAGAGCATCCCTTTCCTGGGCACACTGCTGAAGGGACTTCCACCAAAACCAGCCCAGTGACACCCAAAGCCATGGACCCACCGTGGCTCTGCAAGGCTGGAGGAGCCCAGCAGCCCCTTGGGCCAGCCCCCAGTGACCCCCATGTACCCAGTAACCCTCAATCCCCCAGTAACATCCACACCAGCCCCAGTATCAGAGCTCTGGGCATTAGGCTGGGGCTTGCCCTGTTCCTCTGGCCTGGGTGTGCACCCCACATGTGTCCCAGCAGATGAGGACGGGCACAGCCACATGACCCCCGTTGCTGGACCCCAAAGGGGTGGCACAAAACGCTGTGGGAGGTGGGAAATGTCCCAGGAGTCCTGAGCCCTCAACACCACCTGGGTGAGGGTCTGGCACTATGACCCCGCACCTCCTGCCTACCGCCAGGCCAAGATAAGCCAGGACTAACTTCATCTCCGGTAGAGGGGAGGGGGCTGCAGCTGTGGGCAGGTTGCTGGGATGAAGTTCTTAGCTCGAGGAGCACCAATTGCTGCTGTATTAGCGGCTCTTTTGTCCGCTGAGCTGCCTTTCCTTTCGGTGGTGCCTGTGCGCCGGGCGGTTGTTTTCATGCCAGCTGCTGTGTGGTTGGATGTTCTTCGGTATTTAGCTTGATCCTATTAAGGTGGATCTCAATTAATTAGGAAGGAGGCAGAGAGACAAAGAAGGACGCCGGGGCCATTCATTTTAGTCTTGTCATCGCGCCTTCTGCAGCCGGCAGGCAGCGGGAGAGCGGGAAGGGACGGGATTCGGCTGCCGGGCACGAAAGCACTGGGAGATGGGAACGGGGCAGGCAGGTGGGGTGGCAGTGGGGTCACCTAGAGGGTCCCTCAGGATTCCTGGGGATCCCCAGGTCCCCTGCCAGGCAGGCTGACATCCCCCATCCCCACGGGAAGGCAGCTGGAGCCACACAAGGCTTATCCCCTGGGGCAGCGGGGTCCTTCTCTGCCCCGCTGCTGGTGAGACCCTAAAGCATCCCATTAAACACACGAAGGATCCCTGGGGATTCAGCGGTGAGAGCTTTGCTGCAGCGAGAGCATCCCCCTTCCATCCAGGTGACACTGGCTGGGTGCTGCCGTCGCATCCCCACAGGCGGAGGGGACACCCCGGGGGGCTCTCCAGCACCCCAGTTTGAGCATCCTGCCCTGTGCCTCCGCTCCCAGCTCCCACGCCTGCCGGTGGAGTGGCTCCAAGAGGCGGTGCGCCGGCTCAGCCTCGGCAAGAGGCCGGCAAATGGATCTCAAGGGCCCCCTGACGTTCCTCCTTCCTTCCCTTTGAAGGAGAAGTGCCCCTGAGAGCTGCCCTCGACGCTAATGCACGGGGCGGGAGGGGGTGCTGCTAAAAGCCAAGGCGAGCAAAAGCCTTTCAAGCCCCTTGGAAAGGCCAGAGAGGTGCCCGGGGGTAACCCCAATCTCTGCTGTCGGTGTCGGGGCTGAGGTGTTGGGGTGCACCCCGGTATTCTGGAGAGAGGTGTGATGTCCTCTGCGGCGTCCTCCTGCTGGGACTCGGGGTACAGGGGGTGCAGGGAGTGATGGGGCCGTGCCAGATCCTTCCTGGGGATGGAGGAGTCTTGGATGCTCAAGGCATGGAGGGGTTCACGGGGCGTTGAGGTGCAGGGACGGGGTGAAGGTTAATGCAAGGGACTTGGGGATGGTTGAATGGGGCTGCAGAGCGTGCTGGGATGAGGTGGCTGGGGTGCAGGAGGGGTGCCGGTGGTCTAGGATGGGTCCAAGGTGAGCGCAGAATGGGTGTAGAGGATGCAGGATGGGTGCAAGGGGTGCAGGGGGTGCAGACGGGGTGCTGGATGGGTGCTGGATGGGTTCTGGGGTGCAGGATGGGTGCAGGATGGATTCTGGGGATCCAGGATTCGCGCTGGGGGTGCCCTGCGCAGGAGTCCCTCCCGCCGCCGGGGGGCGGGCACAGCCGTTCTCCGGCAGTCTGGCCCGGCAGGCCCCATCTCGCTGGTCCGGTGGCCGGAAGCGGAAGTGCGGTGACGCCCCCCCGCCGCTGTGCGGTGGCGGAAAGATGGCGGCGGCCATGGCGTGAGCGGGACCCGGCGCGGCCCCAGCGGTGAGCGCGGCCGCGACCCCCTCCCGGTCCTAAACCGGCGAGGAGACCACCGGTCCCCCGTGTTCCCTCACCTCTCAGGCCATCGGGAGGGTATCTTGGATCCCCAATACCTTCGGCGGGCGGGACCTCAGCTGCCCCCGGGCTTCTCTGGAGCTCAGTTCCTCCTCAGCCCGGGGAACAGGAGCTCCCCGCTTCCCTCTCGGCAGGTGGGCCCGGACACATCGCGGGTGACCCCTCCTGTGCCCCCTCGCCCCCAGCTGCCTCCCTTTTTTCCGTGCTGTACCCTGTGCCTGTTATTTGTCAGGTCTGCATTTATCCCTGGCTTCATGGACTCCCTTCCCGGTGTATGGAGGCTCCTTCCATTCCCCTGGTGCCCACCTGTGTCTGTCCGCCTTCCTGACTCCCTTTTTCCTGGTGCCCTGCTGTCTGTCTCTCTTCAGCAGGCACGACTGCCCTGGAGGCATCTCTGGACTTCCTTTGTTTTCCTGCTGCCTCCCACTGAGATCTTTCTCGCAGTCTCCCCACCTGCTCCCTGCGTCCTTCCGTGTTATCTCTCTCCTCCTGAAGCCAAGCCTGTACCTTTCAGCCGACCCCTTAGGTTGCTGTGGGTCTATGCCAGCAGGTCCCGTGTACCCTGAATTCCACCCTGGTGTCCGTGTGGTCCCAGGGCACATGTGCTGTCCCCGCAGGATGAAGATGAAGTAGAGCTCTGACCATGGACCATGAGGCCCCCACGATCAGGCCCCGGCGCATCCAGAACCAGAATGTCATCCACCGCCTGGAGCGCCGCCGGATCAGCTCGGGCAAGGCCGGCACCCACTGGCACCAAGTCCGCGTCTTCCACCAGAATGTCTTCCCCAACTTCACCGTGGTCAACGTGGAGAAGCCGCCCTGCTTCCTGCGCAAGTTCTCCCCCGACGGCCGCTACTTCATCGCCTTCTCCTCCGACCAGACCTCGCTGGAGATCTACGAGTACCAGGGCTGCCAGGCGGCCGAGGACCTCCTGCAGGGCTACGAGGGGGAGATCCTGGCCAACGGCAACGACCAAAGGTCCGTCAACATCCGGGGGCGGCTCTTCGAGCGCTTCTTCGTGCTGCTGCACATCACCAACGTGGCATCCAATGGGGAGCACCTGAACCGGGAGTGCAGCCTGTTCACGGACGACTGCCGGTACGTGATCGTCGGCTCGGCCGCGTACCTGCCCGAGGAGCCGCACCCGCCCTTCTTCGAGGTGTACCGCAACAGCGAGTCCGTGACCCCCAACCCGCGCTCCCCGCTGGAGGACTACTCCCTGCACATCATAGACCTCCACACGGGCAGGCTGTGCGACACGCGGACTTTCAAGTGCGACAAAGTCATCCTGTCCCACAACCAGGGGCTGTACCTGTACAAGAACATCTTGGCCATTCTCTCCGTGCAGCAACAGACCATCCACGTCTTTCAGGTGACGCCCGAGGGGACGTTCATCGACGTGCGGACCATCGGGCGCTTCTGCTACGAGGACGATCTCCTGACCCTGTCTGCGGTGTATCCCGAGGTGCAGCGGGACACCCAGACGGGGATGGCCAACCCCTACAAAGAGCCCTTCATAAACTCCCTGAAGCACAGGCTGCTGGTGTACCTGTGGAGAAGGGCCGAGCAGGACGGAAGTGCTATAGCAAAAAGAAGGTTCTTCCAGTACTTTGACCAGCTGAGGCAGCTCCGCATGTGGAAGATGCAGCTCTTGGATGAGAACCACCTGTTTATCAAGTACACGAGTGAGGACGTGGTCACGCTGCGGGTGACGGATCCTTCCCAGGTATAGAATCACAGAATGGCTTGGGTTGGAAGAGACCTTAAATATCATCTGATTCCAACCGCCCTGCTAGGGGTCTGCTAGATGAGGTGGCTCAGGTACTGCCTCCCTCTTGAGGCTGCTCATTGCTTTGGGGCAATGAGCACTACAATGCTGTGAGCTGTTGCTTACTGAGCCTGTGAATTGGAGTTTAGGACCCCCAGTACTTGATTCTTGTGTGAACATTTGATGCTGGTATTGAATAACTTCTGCATCTTTTGCTTAATTTCATTGCTTCCTTCTCACTTGCAAAATGAGAAAGATCTGATGTGTTAGCAAGTCCCTTTCTCAAAGAATTGTTCCCCATGCTCATAGATGCTGTACAATCCTCTTTCCCTCCCCAAATCCCCAGCTGAATTTATTTTTAGCTGATATTTTATATAGTCCATTTAAATTGTAGAGGTAGTCTCTCCCTTTTCTCATGTATCTTCAAGCATGTTTTTCAAATATAATAGTCTTCATTTTCCCCAGTACAATTACCATGTCTGTTCTACCTACATACTTAGTCTTTCAAGCTTCAGTAAGAGGTAGTATTTATGATCTCTCCAAATTGGAATAGCAGCTTTTAGATCAGGCTAATGGGCCAATTGCTTCTCTTTTCAGTTTAGTACTAAAGTGGAATTAGAGCAAATGTAGCTCAGTCAGTGCTGGGTCCCTCCAGATGTTTCACAACCCTGCATGTTGATCATCTCTCTTTACTGCTTCTAGAGTGGTTGGTCACGTTTTGAGCCCTGTGAAACTAAGAGATTTTTTAAAATCTCGTTTTCATTCCTTTAATCAGCTTGTTTTTATTCTGTTGAAAGTATTTAGCATAGTATTTAGTATTTAGCAAGAATTTTTAATAAATCTCCAGTGCAGCATGTAGGTCTGATTGTTCCCCAGATGTTTGTTTTCTCTCATACACTTCTCTTCCCCACATCTTTGCCAGATCCAGGACTTAGGTCCTAGAAGAAATAGACAGTAGCTCTTCGTGTGTTGCCTTTGTCCAGTTCTTCCTGGGAGGTGACTCTGGTTTGTTTTATTTTTCTCTTCTGTGGCATTTTTTGTTTGGGGGAGTTGCTTTGGGAGGAAATAGGTAAGGCTTAATCTAATCCATTTTACCCATTGGTGTAAAGCTGAACATCTGTTCCAGAAATATCAAGGCTCTGTGGAAGTGGCCTGCAGGGTTCTGCTCGTTGCTGGTGTCTGGAATGAGCTCCAGACCCTGATGTAAATGTTTGTGGCAGGCTCAGCTCTGTGCTCTGCTGTGGTTACCAGGGCTTTTGTGCCTGGTTTGCTGCAGGGAGCTCTTGACTCTCTTCACCCCAGGGTTACTTTAAGATGCAGTTTGTGGGTTGTTTGCAGTGTGCCTGGGGCGCTGGGTTTTGTGCTGCAGGAAAAGCATCTCATTTCTCAGTTCTTTAGGAGATAATTCCAGATGTGGAGCAGTCTCTGCAGACCTGTCTGAATGTAGGTGTTGTGTTAAGGCTTCCTGAATAAAACTTAGCTCACAAAGTACCTACAGTTCCCATTTTTCTTCAATCTGTCAGACAAGGAACACGAGGTTTCATCCAATTTCAGGCTCCACTTTCCCTTCTGGCTAGTCTGCCAAGAAGGTTGAGGAGTAGCTGTCCATGGTTGTGGGTTGTGTGTTTTTTGTCTGGGTCTGCACTGGATCCTTGGAGATCTTTAAGAGTGTGCCCTGCATGTGTAGCCTGGGGGTTTGTTGTTGCTGTAGGCTTGTGCTGATAGGCTTGACAGCATTGGTGTGTGATTTTTGTGGCACTCAGCTGCTGCCTCCCATGCTGTGATGATGTTTTGGTGGTGTTACAGGTGCTGCAAAAGCAGTGAGGGATTCCCTGCTCAGGGACATCCTGCAGATGTGTCTCTGTGTTAACCTGGCAAAGGAACTTTTTTTATTTAAAGTTGGAGGATACTCCCTGTAGTCTTCAGTGATTTGAATAGTTTTTCCTTCTGCTGTCTTCTCTTATTTTCTCTCTGCTCCAACCCTTTTTTTCAGAAGGGCTTCCCTTTCCTCTGGCAGTAGTCTGAGCAACCTCATCTAGTGTGCTTTGTTTGGACATGTGGGGGTTAGATTGTATTATCTCGGTTTATTTTGGGTCTGTAAAACAAACAAACCTTGTGATATTTGCAGGTGGGTGGGGTGGGCAGAGTGCCTGCCGTCATCCCTGAGCATTGTTTGGGAGCAGGAGGTGAAGCATTTAGGAATTGCCTCTGTTGGCAGAAGATTTAATCAGATACATGTCTATACCATGAGAATCAGTTCCCTTTGAAGTGGGGAGAGGTTCTTACTTTGGGGTGCCAGCATTCCTGTCTCTAACAAAAGCTACTTTTAATGACCAAGAATTAAATATGCCCTCTCCCAATGGGATGGGACTGTCATCTCCCTTTGATGTAGCTGTGCTGACACAATGTCACCCTTTTTCCCAATTTCTTGCTCATTCGTGCCAGGGTACACTGCCATTGCCAATCCACAGCATGATACAGGAGCCTTCTTGCACAAGAATGTCAGCATTAAAAAGAATTCATTAATGTCTTTCAGATTTTCATTTCTGTCTTGGCAGGGTACCTGGAGGGCACAACTTTTTGTGGGCAGTGATGTAGTGCACAGTACACTAAAAAGGCTCATCTCTGTGTGATGCAGATATTAAGGAGGGGAAGAAAATAATATATCTACGCAGAGGTAGAAGTAATTTATGGTCAGCTAGCACTGGATCTGAAATCATTTTGTCAGCAGGAATGAAAATTAAATGTGGCACTTGAGAAAGTGTTTTGGATTTGGTGGAGGACAGAGAAGAAAAGGGTTGCATCCAGTTCGAGCTGAAAGATTGGAAGCCCATTAAGTTTTCTTGAGTAATCACAGCTGAGAGGTGGATAATGTGGTACATGTTGAGGCATTCCAATAGGAGGATGGGTTATTGTGAGGATGTAGGATTCTCCTGTGCTGTGGAGGAATTTGGATAGGGTCTGTGCTGAGATGTGGGGAGAAGGAAGGAACAGCTTCCCCAGCCGTGCTCACCTGGTAACCTCTGCCTCTCTCTCCAGCCCTCGTTCTTCGTCGTGTACAACATGGTGACCACAGAGGTGATTGCCGTGTTCGAGAACACATCTGATGAGCTGCTGGAGCTGTTTGAGAACTTCTGTGACCTCTTCAGGAATGCCACCCTGCACAGTGAGGCTGTCCAGTTCCCCTGCTCAGCTTCCAGCAACAACTTTGCGAGGCAGATCCAGCGCCGGTGAGCCATTCGGAGCATGCTTTATTCCGTATAGACACACGCTCGCCCCCGTCCGCTGAAGGCCAGTATCAAATACCAACCTTGAGAAAACCAGTTCCTTTGGTCCCCTTTGCCATGTGGTGCAAGGGTCAGGACTGTGCATGGTTCATCTTGCAGCCCGATGCATCTGATGTTATATTCCGCAGCATTTACCTTGTTAGAGGAAGGAACAAAGCAGTGGCAAACCGGTGCTTAGAAGAAAGGAAAGGAATTTTGAGGGAAAGATGCTTCTGTCTCTCCTGGAGCAGTAACTCTTCTGGAGGTTATTAAAGTGCTACTGCCCAGTGGCTTTGGTCCCTGAAGATATGATTTGTCAAGATGCTGGCATGATCTAATTGGTTGTATTTTGCCAAGTGGTGTTCTCTGAATTTAGTGTGTACCAAACTGTAGCATTTCCTCGACATCAGTCACCAGCTCGTGGTTATCATCACTGTGCTAGGAGAAAGGAAACTCATCTGCTTAGATCTGTTGTGAAAGCTGAGCAAAATACCAAAGTAACCTGGGTTTCTAGAATATGCATTAACAGTCAGATGTGGTTTTAATGAGGCAGAGTATGTTATTTCTCTTGGAATAATTTTGTTGTGACTCAGGGTGTTTTGTTCTTCCAGTGACTTGTTTCACATCATCCTAAGCACTTGGCATCCTCTTATGGGCATCAAGCTTCTGTTGACTTTAGGCTGATGTCACATAAGTATGACGAAGTTGACTATGTCTGTAACTTTCTAGAGCTGCCTGTCAGGAAATCCATGATGCTTAATGGAAGAGAGAATGAGAGAACTCACCAAAGACTCATGAAGAACAGCTCCTGCTTTTTGTTGAAGTAGGAAGGAGAATCTTTTAGTCTCCTTGCTACAAGGGCCAGTAACAGGAGTGCTGTAACTTCCACAGCAAAGTACCATAAAGCATAATCCACAGTGAGCTGGCTTTTGGCTGAGTGTTTACCCTCCTTGATGATTTGACGTCCCTGCAGTTAATCTGACTGTTCTTGCACATGAAAAGCTTCAAATTTTACTTGGAAAGAGAAATCCAGCCTGTGTTAATCTCTCCACCAGGAAGAACTTTCAGCTCACTGTAGTTTCTGGAGAGCTTTATGCTTCTCATCAAGGTTCTTCTTCATCTAAGGTTTCTTCCTGTATGCACTTAAAATAGTGGCTGGAGAGAGGAGGAGTCTCAAGTCAACATTAAGGGCTCAACTGTTACTGTGGAAGCCCCCTGGCTTTTGCTCATGCTGTTTCCCAGCTTCATGGTAAAACTTGGATTGACTGATAAGCTGCTAATCCATCTCTCCCTGTTTCTGATCCCGTTCATTTCCTGTACTGCAGAGCAGCTGGGTCCAGACCTTGTGGGTAGGCACATTCTTCTCCTCTTGTCACTTTGGACATTCTGAGTGAAACAGTAATGATGAGGGAGGACGAAAAGGTCAGCAGAACTGGTTGATGCTTGAATCACTGTGAGAGCAACCTCATCTAGAGCTGGTTTAGTTCTTACACTGCTGCTGTTTTCTCTCCCTGTCAGTTTTCCTGCTTAGTTTATTTAAGCTGTGCTGTTCGCCTGTGGCCTTTGTGAACAAAAGGTGTCTCTTGCTTTGCTGCAGGTTCAAGGACACGATTGTGAACGCCAAGTACGGAGGGCACACGGAGGCCGTGCGGCGGCTGCTGGGGCAGCTCCCCATCAGCGCCCAGTCCTACAGTGGCAGCCCCTACCTCGACCTGTCCCTTTTCAGCTACGATGACAAGTGGGTGTCAGTCATGGAGCGGCCCAAGACCTGTGGTGATCACCCCATAAGGTACGGGACAGGCCAGGGAGCTGTATGTGAGCAGGGAGCGCAAGGAGTCACTCTAAATCATCTCTGCCATGTGGCATCAAATGTGCAGAAAAGGGAGTAGGTGGAAGCCTTTCTCTTAGGAAATCCTTTCACCAGGGGATTTATTTCAGCAGTCCCACAAAACTTGGCCTCTCTCCTTTACAGTAATGTGGATGTGTGGGAGGGCTCTTCATGTTTTCTTGCTGAGCTGCTCTGCTCTGGGGAAGGTTTGGGTGGTGAAGTCTCAGCGTTTTCCATATGAATGGCCTTGTTCCTCCTCCTCTTCTTGCAGTGCTGCCGTTGTGTTTGGGTTGCAGAGTGCTACAGCTCTGATGTCTGCTTTCCTATGCTGGAGGGATCCTCTCTGAGCATGTGGGTTTAGTTGGCAAGGATTGTCTGGCTTGTCCTGTGAATAAAATAGTATCTGGGCTAGGTGTTGCTCAGAAAGCTTGTGGTATTGATTGAGCTGTTTTCAGACTTCCCTTGTTTACTGTTCTCACCCTGGGAGCTGTACTCCTCTTCAAACTCCCTTCTCTCTGTGATCCGTAGGAAATTTCTGTCTGTAGTAGGAATTTTAGCCAAGTATCAGGGCCATTCTGTGCCTCTTCTGTCTGAGTCTCCAATGCCGACAGAAGGAAGAAGTCTGACCTTGAGAATAAGGAGGTTTTGCAATGCTTCTTGAAGAAACATCAGGACTATTTCTTTTTGTTGGCTGCAGCCATGGCTGCAAGAGGTAGTGGTTAAAAATCCCACATCTCCAGCTTGAAAGGCTCAAAGAGCCTGAGTTATCCGGGCAGAATAGTCTTTCTGCTCATAGTACTGCAGAACCAAACCTATGCTCTGAAAACAAAGAGAGCCTTCAGTGCCCGAGTGCTTTGTTTAGTGACTGCACACATGTTGGGGGCTCAGGCAGCCTAGGGAGCTCATTCTGGACCGCTTCCCAACTTTATTTTCATCAATGCATTCACAAAAACAGGTTTCATATCTCCCCTGGCCCTGACTCAGGTGGCGGGGAACTTCTGATTATTCCTGCGCTCTCAATTCCCAAATTATGTATATTTAATTGATTCTTCTGCCTGTACGATTTGGTTTGATCTCCAGCTTCCATGTTATCTGTGAAGAAAGCCTGCCCTTTTCCCCCTTGTCATGCTTGACGTTGGGAAAACTTGCAGGGTGGCAGTTGTCTGCCAGCGCCAACCTGCGCCCGTCTCCCGCCGACAAAAGGCAGCAGAACCGCAGTCATTTGCTGCGGTGGAGTCTTTGTAGTAAACAAAGCCAAGTGCCACCTTCCCTCCCTCCCCTGAGCAAATCAGCGTTTCAGAGCCAGGGCTTTTAAAGCTCAAAGCTGTGCAGAGTCAATTAGGACTTGAATAGAGCCTCGGAGCAGTGGGGCTCCTGGTTTTTGGAAAGTAAGCAGAAGATGAGGCGCTAACCTTAACCATTCAGTAGCTGAAATAGTGCTGCTGTGGTTCTCGAATGCAAAACAAAGGGATTAATAAAGTAATGCCAGCTGCCTGTTGGGGTTAGAGGGCTTGGAAGTGAGGGACCACAGGATTTGTAATGTAAGTCCTGTAATTGTCTGGAATGGAAAACCCTTCAGCAGCTAAGGGTGTTATAATCTGTGTGCAGTTTCCTGGCACGATGTGTGAGCTAGGAAGGCTTCCAGACCTTTTTCACATCAATTCAATATTTCTGTGCACTGAGTCCCTTTAACCCTTAGTGCTTTTCTGCATCCCAGAAGGTTCAACTCTGCCTACTTAGGAGACCAGTGGTTGTTTGCTGTCAGGTGGGAAGGACTTTAGGTTCCCCATCACCACCGCCTTCCAGTCTCTTTTCAGGAGGCTTGAAGAGATATTCAGTTGGTGAAATGATGGCACTTGAGGGAAGAGGCTCTAACACAGCTCTACCTATAGCAGGGGGTCTCTAAAATCCATCTAGATGGCTAATAAGGAGCCATTTAACGAAAGAATTGGTCTGCAGATAAATCTTCCATTTTCCTACGGTTTGAAAAGGCTGGTCTTGCTGTTTCTGTTGACATACAATTTTATATTGCAGTGCCTAATTTATCCCCAGAATGAGAGCCCATGGAAATGGCCTCTGATTGCAGAGCACTTTTAAAAATGCATTTAAAAATACCAAACTGAGCACATCTTTAAGATTACAGGGAGCTTCATCTTGAGTAGTAAATTGTTGTGAATTGGGGGAGAGAGGAACAGACGGGGGACTGTGCTTTATTTAAAGAATGACCCTCTGCATACCCAGCCTTGTGTAGGAGGGAAAGGGCTTTTTGAAAAGCCGAATACCAAGATTGTGACTCTCTTGCTGGGTTCTTGTGTGCAATTTTCAGGCAGGGCTGGCTGGCACTTTGATTCAGAGGAAGGGAGAGGAGAGTGGCCCTCCAGGAAGAACAGGGGGTTCTCAATAGGCTGTGTTTTTAAAATGTGGAGTATGTCTGCTCCTGAAACAGCATTGCTGGTATCTGTCATCAGCTGTTCTTCCAGGCTGAGAGCTGAGTGCATCGTGTTGCTGGCGGGGGGGAGATGTGCTCCGACATTAAAAGCATTCTTGGAGTTAAAATCAGAGGAAAATGCAAAATACCCGCATGCACTAAGTGTTGGTGGAAAAGGAAACAGCTGGGAGGCATAATGGCAGTTCTGTGCCCAAAGTTGGAAGAGGTCTAATGAAAATGGTCTAACAAACAGAGACAGCTTCAGGGTGAGGACTTGAGTTAGAGCCCAACTACTCGGTGAAGGTACCACATCCAGAAACCTCCACCACTACATCCCAGAAACCTCCTCCAAAGTCTTGGGGATGGTGGGATCCTCGCAGAGAGTCCTGTGTTCTGACAGGACCAGAGGACACTGGTGTTGCCTGGGGTTATGTCAGTTACATAGAGTGTGCAGAGGAGCTTCAAGAAGCAAAGAGCTTCCCTGGACTCACCTGTCTCTTCAGCACTGTTTGCCTCATCCCCCTGACAATATTCCTTCTGTGCTGGAGCTGTGTTCCAGAGCTCACCTGTTTGGAGATGCACATGAGCTTGACCCACAGGCAGGTGTGTGGGTGACAGCAGAAGGTCGTAAGGTTTTCTTTGACCTCTGTCCGTGCTGTGATTGTTGAATCCAGTTCATCAGGTACCTCCTGCCCAGCCTATGTCATTAATGCTTTTTTTGATGGAAATCTAAAAGGAACTGCAAAGCCCTGCTTGAACTGTACAGCACAACATGGCACCCTTGAGCGGGATTGGATCGACTTCCTTGACTGAACAGGGAGGTAGCAGGACCAAGGACAGCAGTGTAAAGCCTTCCCTGGCAGCACCAGGGGGAGGAAAGGGTGGCCTGACACTCTCAGTGAAGGCCATTGCTAAGGGAAGGGAGCTCAGTTCCGTACAGTCTATCTGCCTTAGGGATCAAGGAGAGCAGCTTGCATAAACAGAGGATGGAGAGCCAGCACAGGTGGGGTCTGAACCAAGCTGACTCCCTCTTGCGAAGTCAGCTTTGTCCATCAAACTGACAGGCAGAGTTCTCTCACTGCTGATAATAAAATGAAGTGATGCTTTCCTAGACAGTGGAAAACAACTGCCTCGAGAGGGACTTTCCTGCAAAGCCAAGAGCCAGACACCCAGCTGAGCACCTTCTGCCCCTCAGGGAGCACCAGAGCTTGAACAAGGCACTTGTCTCTGTGTGCGAAGAGCCCAGATGGCAAAGTCAATAGTGGGGAACAGCCGTAATTGACTTTCTCTTCCTTTCAGATTTTACGCTCGCGATTCCGGCCTGCTGAAGTTTGAGATCCAGGCGGGACTCCTGGGGCGCCCCATCAATCACACAGTGCGGCGCCTGGTCGCCTTCACCTTCCACCCCTTCGAGCCCTTCGCCATCTCGGTGCAGCGCACCAACGCCGAGTACGTGGTGAACTTCCACATGAGGCACAGCTGCACCTAGAGGGGCCCGGGGCTGCTCCCCTTGGCTCCAGGCCTCTGCCACAGGCGCACCGAAGCCAGGCGCTCATGCCTTCTGGGAAACCAAACCAGCGCTCGTGGCAAGAAGCCTCACCTGGGAGCTCGTACCAGTGGCATCTCGCAGGGCCCTCGGCCTCAGCTGTGGAAAGCTGTTTCCCCCCCAGTTTTGGGGGTGGATGTTTCTTCTGACCCTGTTTGTACTACGGAGATGCCGCTGCATTAAGCGCTGCTGGCCTTCCCTGTTTGTGTTGATGAACAAAGCACAGCTGAGTTTCCTTCCTGGTTTCCCAGAGGCATGTCTGTTTTCTATCCTGCTTTAGGTCTTAGGGTGGCAGAGATGGAGCTTTGCATCACACTTGTGGAGCGCTCCCTTCTGCACTGGTGCTCTCCCACCTTGTTGGACAAATGGTCTGTCACAGAGGGATGGGATGGGAGCTATGGAGAGGCTTGGATACAGCTACCCCTGTTTGTATCTTCAGAATGGCAAGGGGAATGAGATCCTGCTCTCATCCACACAATCCACTCGTGTCATTTTAATATGCAAGAGGTCAGGAAGAAAAAGGTGTGAGAAATCACTACAGTTGAGAGACATGAGGTGCGTTCCTGACTCTTATGCAAGTCACCTAATCTTTGTGCCTTAGTATTGTAAAAGCTCCTAAGGGAGAGGTGGTGTTATACCAGCAGGCCAGGGCAGCTGGTTGTGTCTGTAAAGCATGAGGAAGTGGGTGCAGGAGGAAGATGGGTGTCTGGGAAGCGTGTGGGGCGCAACAGCAGCTCCTTGGTCATGTCAGAAGGACTTTTCTGCAGTATGAGGGTGAATCCTCATGGCCATCTGCAGGTCCTGCTGCTGAGAAGAGGGAGACCTCGCTGCTGGCACCCTCCTGTGTGTTGGAGTACCAGCGTGGAAAATTAGTAGGGTTTGTCCAGGAAGGAGGGTGGAGACCTGAATTCACGTTCACTGCTGTGGGCAGGCAGTTTGGAGATGAACTTGTTGACTTAGGTTGCTTACCTCTCTGTTTGATACACTGTTCTCTGTGAGAACCTAGATGCTGTTTTCAGGCTTCAGAGCACAGCTGGCCAGTGTGTCAGTGTTGGCTGGACCATGGCAGTGTTTGTGCTGCTGATAAATTGAGCTCCTGGGTGTAATTACCTGCCACTGTGGGCTGGTGAGGATGCTGGCCTGCCCTTCTCTGTTAAAAATGGAGTTTTTGGTTGTAGGCCAGCATTTAGGGGTTTTTACACGAGGGCTGGTTTATGACTGTGTGCTGCCAGGCAGCACAACCATCCCAGCAACACGATTTGCTCCATCAGAAGCTGGAGCCTGTTCTTGTCCCATTCCTATAGGAGGTACAGCAGGGGCATTAGAAAATTGGTGCTAATACACAGGAGACCCTCTACATTAAAGGACCCTGTGGGTGTCTTGTTTGGACCAAAATGAGCTGTGGGTGATGCGTTGTGGCCACCTCTCTGTGAAGAGGAGTGTTGGAGTCATGCATTCATTTTGCTGGTGATGCAGAGGAGAAGAACTGCGTGGGTGGTGGTGCCTGCTCATGGCATGAATGGTGGACCTCAAGATTAAAGGTGTCCTGGGGTCCTTGAATCAGCCTTTGCTCTCTGCCTCACGGTACTTCTCTCCTGGCCTTGCTAAACATGTTTCTAGGGAAGACATTGCATTTCACTGCTCTTTTCCTGGTGTTTGCACTGTTGGTGTCTCACGTCTGTCAGGAGCGCTGGCGGGTCAGGAGACTGCTAACAGAGGAGGTGTCAGTGCTTTAGCTGCAGGTTCCTCTCATCTAATAACACTATTTGTCAAGGTTTTAGGGTTTTATCCTGTGATCTGTTCCTCAAACATTCAATTAAAGCTCCAAGTGGAGAATCGTTTGCACACTGTAGATCATGGGTTTACCTCCCTCTGCACCACTCTCACAGCTGTTCACACTTCAGTATGAGACTCTTTCCCCCCACCCCCCAAGCTTCCAGCAGCTCCATCTGAGACTGCATTTACTCCTTGGTGTCACAGCCTCGGGAGGTCAGTGCTTACTAAATTAGCTGTCAGATCTCCATTCAGATTCGTTTTTGAGCAGCAAAAATATAAACTTCAGCATTTCTGTAGTCAGGGCTTTTGCCAAATTCAGGCTGCCCTGTGCGAAGCAGAGAGCGTGGCACGGATTGTTGGACTTGGGGCTGGGAAAGCAGAGATCTGTTCTTAGCTCTGCTATTAAATTCTGAGGCTGGGGGCAAATCTCTTCCTGCTCCAGCTGGTGTTTTCTTCTCCGTAAATGAGGCCAAAAACATATTTTCAGCTTTTGTAAAACACTTTTGAGATTCATGGATAAAAAGTGCTGGGTAAGTGCTAAGTATTTTCGTATTATGTTTGCAGACAAACTGATCGTTCTGGGTACTAATTGCCTTGGAGTAGCATAGCAGATCCTCTGGTCTTGGCTGCTGCATTTTGTATCAACAACAGAGTTAATTTTATTACAGAAATGTATGGAAAGAAAAGTCTCTCATGCTTGAAATTTTGATGCTTTTATTTAAGAAACAAAAAGTGTGTGTGGTGGGGAGGGTGGGAGAAAAGGGGAGATATTTTCTACCTGATATTTTTCCTAGGTTAGGGTAAAGATTTGTTAGCAACACAAGACAAAACCAGAATAAACAGAATTTGCTTTAAGAGTCTGATTTATTGTCTTTGTCTTCCAAAAAATCTGAATGGTGTAGATGGGAATTCCTTTGCTAAGAAGAGATGGCAGGGCTGTGCCTTTGACTGTGCAGGCATCTCAGATGGGAATTTACTGCATCTTCCTGGCACTTGGATTACAAGTGTGCTCAAGAATGTTCCCACCTGAGGCACTTCTGTAGTTCCTGCAGATTTCTCAAATTCTTGTCTACGTGAACTAATGCCAGGAGAGGAATTCTTGGTTACGTTTTTCCCTTTGTATATTATTACTAGCCTAACTTGTATTCAGGGACTCTTCCTTTATTCCATTACAGCATTTGTCTAACCTTTTGGTCATTTTCTGCATGATCAAGGGATGAAAGTTTGTTGTGGTTTAACCCCAGCTGGCAACTCAGCCCCACACAGCCACTCGCTCACTCCCTCACCAATGGGACTGGGGAGGGAATCAGGAGAGTGAAAGTGAGAAAACTTGTGAGTTGAGATAAACACGGGTTAATGGGTAAAGCAAAAGCCACATGCAAGCAAAGCAGAGCAAAACGAGGAATTAATTCCCACTTCACATGGGCTGGCAGGTGCTCAGCCATCTCCAGGAGAGCAGGGCTCCATCCCATGTAACTGCCCCAGCCAACAGCAGCACGAAGCTCAACACACCTTGTCTGGCAGAGCCGCCTGTCCACTGCTTTCAGGTTGGGCTGGGGCACTCAGATTTTCCATGTGCTGCTCCCTGCCTCTTCGCAGAACGGTGTGGCTGAGAACTCAGCAGCATCCCTGTGTTAGTTCCTCTAACCGTCTGCATCTTGAGCATGAAAGTGATTTCCCTTTGAACCTTGCCTCCGTTTTCCTGTGTGCACTTCTCAGATGCTTTCCTGTGCAGACCTTGAGCACACTGGAACGCTCTTGAGCCCGTGGCTTTTCAGATAGGCACCAAGTGGCAAGGAGATGCTTGAGCTGGAAACTGTGTTTGACTGGCAGCAAAATCCCATCTTTTGTTACTTCTTGTGCTGCCTTTGCTTTAAGAAAAAAGAGTAGTGGAAGCAGGACAGTTGCATTATTTCTTGTATGAAAGGCAACAGACAGCAAGGCACAGAAATCCCATTAGAGTCAAACGTATGGATACGTGTAAGATGTATCCCTACTAAAGACTCCTATCAAGTAACCTTCCAGTGCTTGTGGCTGGCTCTGATTTAGCTGCCTGTGTGTACTGACAGGACCTTCCTTTTGCTCAGGTGCTGCATCTATTAAGCTCTTCCCTTGGTCATTTTGACCCAGCTAGAACAATCAGATTGCTGATGCTTTAAGAAATCTCTTTGTTTTTCTTGTTTATGAGCTCTGTCTTGCTGCTTTTCTGCCAGCTTTTCCTGCAAGGATCTCTCAGAGCTGTGGGCAGAGAGGTGGTGAAGGGATAGCAATGAGACATTTGGCCCTCTGACAGCTGTTGTCCTTGTGGGAGCCTTTATCAGATGGGTGCACACTGCAGAGCAAATTGATGTCCTGTGGGCAATGGGACAGGGTTTTGTGGGTTTACTTTGTCCTTGCTATCTAAGTTCCAGAGTCTGTGTCATTGATGGGCCTGAATCTTGTGCTCCCCTGTCTTGTTACATGGTTGTAAAAGCTTTTCTGGTCAAATACTCCTCAGGAGGAGGGAATGGTGAAATGGCTTTTTATTTTTTTTTCATAGTTTTCCTTGCTCCAGAGCTGTGGGGGCTGTGGGCTGAGCTGTGCAGTGCAGTTCCAGCCTGGTGCTGGCTCAGGGAGCCCCAGCCCCTGCTAGAGCTGTTTGCTGGCCAAGGTCTCATTTGACTTTGTTTCTCTTGGGGAAGAGCTGTTCTTACTGTGTAAGGAAATGAGTTCTCAGAAAAATACTGATGTAGCACAAAACCCTGAATGGTACTTTTTTTTTTTAAAGAATGTTTTGACATAAAAATACTGCAGTTTTAAACTAGCAGTCTGGAAACTGGTAATTCATGGGCGACTGCTGTGGTCCTGCATGTGAGGAGAACTGGAAAGAGGCACAGTGCCCCTGGTTCTGGCCACTCAGGGCTGTACTGCAGCATCTGGGTAACATGTGGGCCCTCACTTGGTTAATGAATTGAGGACAGTTATAGAGGAATGTGATGGGATGGTTCATGGATGCCCTTGAATAACACTACTGAGTCCCCAGCATTTGCTGCATTCTGCTTTGTCCAGCAAAGAGCCTTTGGAGGAGTTTATTTTCTGTGGATGACAGAACTAGTTTGAGTTCAGCCTTTTCAAAGCCAGGAACATGTTGCTTCTGCTTTCCATGGCTGTCTTCTTTCCTTCTACCCAGCAGCTTTGCAAAACACCAGATGTAGTCCAGAGCAGCCCTGGCTTTGCCCAGAGGACACCCTAAGCCCCTGTTTTTGGCAGTGAGTTGTTCCCTCTGAAAGCTGCTCTTGCACAAGTCCCTCCTTCCTTCTGCCAGTGTCCTTCCTCTATCCAGGTGTGTTGCAGCAGCATCAGGTGGGGAGGCAGAAGGGTATGAGAGAGAGTTGGGTGGCTGAGCACGCTGTCTCTGTCCCAGGGCCTGCCTGGGCAGCAGCTTCTGGTTACCTTGGATGGGGCAAGTGAAGATGCACTGGCAGCGCTGACATCCAGCCCTGGGCCTGAGCCCTGCCAGCCAGGGGGTGCTGGAGCTGGGATGTGTGGTACCAATTGTTTTAGGGGCTTGGAGGGGTAAGAACCAGGCAGGTGGCTGGGAAGCCTTGCCAGGGCCATCTGCCTGCTGCTGGACAGGGTGATTTTAGCGTGTTGTTAAGAGCAGCGGGCAGCACTGCATCCCTGTGAGTGCCTGCTCGCTGCCGCTGAGCTGGTCATTTGATAGCTCCTCGGTGCTCCTCGGAGGCCTAAAATGGAGCAGTGCCGGATTAGATGTACCCAGTGCCCTTGGTGAGCTCCGGGGAGATACGATCCTCGCCCTCCCGCCTCCGACCTGCTGGCGCCCAGTGCCGTCGCCACAGCAACGGGGAGAAACAGCCCATCCACATGGAAACGGCCTCGATGTGCCCGGCAACCGAGTGGGGAAAGCGGTTCAAATGGCAGGTTTGGAAAGGTGAGGGGCACCAGCACCTCTGTGGCGACCGGCAGGGAGCCTTGGCCCGAGCTGCTGGGGTGAACACACATCCTGTGGGTTACTGCAGTGCTGCCACTGTCCCTGCGTGTGGCACTCCCGTCCCAAAACACCGTCATTGCCCCCAGTGCAGAGCCAGCACGTGCTGCTGTGCCTCTGACCGTGATGGATAGTTTTCGTTGCTGCTGCCCTATTTTTTTGGGGGTTGGTCCTGAATTTGCTGTAAGGCCCAGATTATCTGTGCTGATACCTCCAGCAGCGTGGGTAGGTCACTGGTTCACCCCTGACTGGTTGGTACTTAATGCTTGTAAAATCCCTCTTTGTAAGGAGAAAGGAGCAACTGGCAGCCAAACAGGGTCTCCTGTAACATAGGACAGACAAATGTCATCTCCACAGTGCAATTGTGCAGCGCAGCCTGTCTGGCTTTGGGCAGCAAAGTCTGAGTTAATCTCTCCTCATCCTGCCTCCTACCCCTTAAATCCCCTGTCGGCTGCTTCCCCAGAGAGGGCTCAGATTTGAAGGTGATGTTGGTGCTGAGCCGCTGGCTCTGATAAGGGCTGGAGAGAGGCGCTCTGCTGTGCAGCTGCTTGAGGCCAAGCAGGGTTTGTTCCAGTTTTACACTGGCCCTTTGGTTACTGTGTCTCTTGGCTGCAGGGTCACTGGGAAGGGGATCTCCCCAGCCAGCAGCACTTCTCTTGTAGGGATTTTGGTAAATGGGGTTGGTTTTACAACCATGTCCAAGGACAGATTGTCCAAGAGCATCTCCCAGTGCTGGAGAAAGCTGCTTCCCAGCCACTGGCATTACTAAGAAGTCCACGGGGCTGGCCAATGTGAAGTAATTTGCATTTCTTGGTCAGTTTGACCCTGGCAGCTCAGGAAATTGCTGTTTCTGTGGATTTGTCAGGAGCAGATGGAAGGCAGCGCCCAGGTCTTGCCAAGGGGCTGGGTGAGAGCCTGGCTGGCAATTAGGAGAGCAAGTTGTGTGCCTGCAGGCTGGTGCATGGAGAGGTAAGAGTTCTGTTTCACCTCACCTTGGAACCTGCAGAAGGGGCAGAGGATGGGAGAATGGGGGGTGAAATATGTCATTCTCCTGCCTGGGGCCCCAAGTGTTATTTGTTTCCTGGAGCCCTGTGTGGGTGGGAAGCCTGGCCTGGTGCTGTGCAGAGGAGCCCCTTGAGCCCAATCCTTTCTCCCTTCTGCTTACTTTTTTTGTTTAAGAAGAACCAGCAGTGAAGCTGCTGCTGGAAGCAGCTCTCCCAAGCAATGACTGTCAGGGCTCGGGAGCTGCTGAGAGCTTTGGCTCCAGGTGCACTGCCCCGACTCTCAGTGCGTGTGGGCAGAGGAGGAGGGTTACGGACTCTGGAGAAACGAAAGGACCCTGCCAAGCGGCACTAGTGCAGGGGAAGCTTGGAGAGATCAGCAGAGGAGGTGTGAGTGGTTTCAAAAAAAACAAAAATCGAGGCTTGGCTCCCCTCTGCATCTCCCCAGGAGGACCCTGCAGCCCTGCTTTACCATTAGTGTGGGGACTTGGATGCTCTTAAGGCTGTTCATTAGTAAAACCTCTGAGCAGTTCCTACTGCCATCGAGTACCCATTAACGCCTCTTGAGAGGAGAGGAGAGCATTGGGAAAACACAAAAACAATCTGAGGGTCCTTTATCTCTCTTTGGTCAGAGGGGACATGGGCTGAGGTTGGAGGGGAAGAGGGGCTGGGTAGGGATGTCAGGCATGAAAGCAGCACCGTGGTTATCTGCCGAAGCCTGAGTGCAAAAACATAACCTGATTGGAACTGTTACTTCTTCAAGGCTCCCAGCAGTGCTTTAGAGTTATAAACACCTACTCAGTGACCTGCTTTGTGCACATCTCGAGCCAGGTATTCCTACACCAGAGGGAAAGCCAGCAAAACCTGCACAGATGCCTGAAACAGCTGCAGCAGGGCTGCCGTAAGCCACCCCTGCTGCTACAGTTTATTAGCACTGCAGGGTCTGTCCCCTTCTCCCTCTTCTCCTTGCCTGCTTGTGTGTACAGTCAGCTGTTAAAGGACACTGACATCACTTAATGGTTTAATTGAATCTCACAAAGGGATTGAAATTGGCTGCCTGACTCTTGTCACTGAGATGCTCATGGAAGAAATAGCAAATCAGCCATTCAGCAGATAAAACTGCAGCTCTGGGTAGAAAGTCCTTGTTGCTGGGGATAGGGAAGTAATTCCTCTTTGCAGTATAATACACTATTAGGGAGATGGCTGAGGGCTGTTTTTCCAGGCTACCAGGTGCCATCCGGGTCCAAGGGAAGGGTAACTGAGTTAGACTAACTCCCCAAGGTGGTGTGGCACTCGGTAAGGAGTAAACAGACCTGAGGCAGCATTTTATCTGTAGGTCAGGAGACTGTTATGTGTTTTACACAGGGATTTACAGGGATACAATGGAGAGAGGTCCATGTGATCATTTATTTAGAACGGAAGGCAAAATCCCAGAAAAGGCCAGGGTTGAACCAGGATGAAGCTTTGCAGCCAGCAGCAATTTCTGAGATTGTTTCACAGAAAAAGTCATCTTTGAGTGTAGGGAATCAAAAATTAGGAGGGAATGGAGAGAAAAATGTCCAAAAGCAATAGGGAAGCCCACAGGGAGAGGATATGACCCTAATGAGGGTGCTAATGCTGTGGCCGTGCTACTGACAAGTAAAGTAATTGCTGCTCAGGAGGAATGTGAGCCAGTAGAAAACAGCTTTCCACCCAGACGCCAAGAAAAGCAATTAGAACTCGTAAACACCAGTGGCTGACTAAAACCAGGCCTTTAATTAATAGTTTCATTTGAAGGGTGAGGAAATCGTTAAGCACTATTGGTGTCCCTTAATTCCCTGCAACACGAACCACAATAGAGAGTTTTAAGCCCTCTTTCACTGTACAGCGTGTGCAGGAAGGAGCACCCGAGCCCTTGCTTTGTGCAGCTGTGCTCTCTCACCTCACTGACTGCCCCAGAGCCCCGGGATGTGCTGCAGGATAAAGAGCTCAGACTGTGCACTCAGTTAGGACGTGGCTTTGGGAGTGCTCCATCAGGGCAGGAGAGAAGGTGGGTGGAAAATGTGACTTCAGTAAAAAGCTGTACAACTGAAGTACTGTGTCGGGGAGCTCACAGGGAGCTGGGGGTCTGGAAGATTTGCATCATTCTGTACAGATCCTAGCCACTGAGCCATGGAGAACAGTGTCAGTCTCTTCTGTCCAGCGCAGAGGGTGTTACAGGAATGTCAGTCGGAGGAAGAAGTAGGGATAGCTACCAGAAGTAGCAGGGCAGGGAGGGACATAAAGCTTCCCACTGTATAAGCAGTGGTGATGCAGTGGCAGACTTCCTAAAGCCTTCACAAACACCTAGGTACCAAGAGTGTTAAGGAGTGGCCTTTACAGAGAACACAGCCTTGATTCCAAGTCTGGGTAAGACGGAGATTTATTCTTGTTGCTGACTCTCTATTCACCCACATACTCTTCCCTGAATTTCAGAAGGACCACAAATCTCTTCACAATCTTATTTTTCATTTTGTTCTATCATCTCCATGTGATGTGGGCACTTCTGCCTTGATGCAATGAACAGGCTGTAGTAGAGAACAGCAGTGTTTGGTTTTCTGTGTGCCAAACCTGCCAGCACAGCCTGGTGCCCCTCCTTTGTCAGGCTGGTTGCTGTGCTCGGCACAGACACCAGCCCAGCCTTGCTGTAAGCACACCACACACCCCTTCCCCAGCCAGCTGCCTGCACACTCAGAGAGCTCATCTCAGCAGTTTACAGCTGACCTGCTATCTTCTTAAAAAGCAGACTATAAAGTCACTAGGGCAGCTGTGTTTCTGGAGTGAGGGGGAAGCTCTTCTAGTGTGCCAAACATCTATGGAAGAGCCTCTTTTCCTTGCTGTCAAATCTGTTACAGCTCAAGGAACTCCCCTTTTAAGATCATCTACCCCCCTTCAAATTCAGAGAGTTGGACTAAAGTAGGGGATTTGTGTGAATCTTGTTTTCTCCTGTCAAATGCAACGCAACAGGCTTTTCTAAGCAGAGTGATTTCTTTCAAAACCTGCCGTATGCCATTCAGCCCCATGAAGGAGGTTCACTGCTTTGTTGCCATGGTACCCTTTCTCTAAAGAGGAAGAAAATAGTTAATTATGCAATTTAAGAAACTACGGAGGAATGACAGAATGAGAAATAATAGAAAGGAAGATTCTATGTGTGCAATAGAACTGCTGGCTACTCTAAAATACACCATGTTTACAGGTGAAATACTTGCCCAGTCCCTGTTGTATAGGGCCAGGGCTTCTCTGGCAGCAGGGATTTCAGTGAGATGCCCTTTGCTAGGCACTGTCCCTCTGCCATCCAGGAAATCAATCCTGTAGTCAGTTACTGCTGTTACCTTCCCTGCTCAATGCTCCAGACATATTTCCTTGGCAGAAATTCTGGATGGAGCTGGGACAGCGATAATACATCACAGACCCACAACAAGCTCCTGCTGCTTGTGGATACACAGAGGTACAGTTCAACACTTAAGTGCTTTCTATCTCCTTGGCAGCATTTCATTGTTCCTTGGGCCTACTAACCCCTGCTTGCTTTCCCCCAGGACCCTGGAAAATCCAGTTTGTGGTGCACAAGGCAGGGCCAAAGAGACTGCAAGCATCAAACTTGGCAAGATCCCAGCAGCCCCTTTAGAAAGAGCGGTACTTTCCTTTGCCAAGAGCAGTGGCAGGTCAGTACAGCTTGGGTGAAACAAAGCACTGCAACAGATCTTTGCCAGGAATGGATCCAGGCTGGTGCCCTGTGAACAGGGAGAGCTGCCTCCTGCAGAGCACACCAAGCTTTGCAGGCCAGGGGGAAGGAAAGAGTTACCCCATGCCTCATTTCCCAATGTGAGCAGTGAGAGAAAGAGGGAAGGAAGATGACCTGACCCCGTGCAGTTGTTTACTACAGATGACTAAAAGGAGCTGGAGATCTCAGGCTCTCCTTCTGCCTGACAAGGGCACTAATGGCATGGAGGGCTAGACAAGAGCCACATATGGTGGTAAGAGGTAGAGAGCAGTCGAGAGGCAATAATAAGCCAAAATACTTCTGGGAACACAGCAGGAATGGCTGTCAAAAGACCAACATTTTAATCAACAAACTTTGCAGACAAGAGGCTTCCCACTAAGGGAATACACAGATTCCTGCGTTCACCAGCAGCTTCTTCCTCCTGCGTTTTTAAGGCTCAGGATGTTCTCTCTCCAAGCTTCCCTCAACAAGTATTTCCAGGGAGGATGGCTTTCCAGAATCTGTCACAGGAGCAACATTCAACTCAGTCCCCGATGAACTGATGCTGAAAGCTGTGTGTCCCTTGCACTGCCCCTCACACTCTCCTGGCTTTCCGTGGGCGGCAGCCGTTGTGGGGGACCGGGCTGTTGTCGGTGATGGAGATGACCTCCAAACCTCCCATCGTCAAGCCCTTGATGGCAGCCTGCAACGAGACAGCAGATGACAGTTAGCAACACAAGGAACAGCAGGGAAGGGAAGATCAGGGCAAAATAGTTTCATCCCCCATCTGAAAAATCAACTTGTTCCAGTGGTTCTCACTTTGTAATTCTTAAAAATAAGTAACTCATATCAGAAAACCCAGTTTAAACTTACCTGCTCTAGTCTCTTCTTGAGCATTCCCATCAATTTTCCTACTTTATCCATAAGAAGTCCCAAATACAGCTTTTACTCTACCTCCAAAATAGTATTACTCCAAAATTCTAATGACTCCAAAAATTAATTACTGGGCAGTTGGGTGAGGAATCCTTTGTATCAGCTTCAGAAAAACCAAGTTAATTGAGACCAGCCTGTGTTTAGAAAACATGCACGATGCCTGAGAAAATAAAAGCACGGAAAAGAAACTCCAACACCTACTTTGCGTCCTGGTCCCAGCCCTTTCACCATGACTCGCACGTGCAATACACCCTTCCCTCGTGCTTTCTGTGAAAAGAACAACTGGTTAATGTTCTCTTTGACATAAACTCTGGCTCCCCTGGTGTCTTTCATTATCATAATAATATTTAAGTAAAAATAAAGATAAGGTAGTAAGGGATGCAGAAGACATATATGAGGATTATTGCAGAGACACTAGAAGAAAAGGAGGCTGGGGTATGGCCATGGCAGTTAAAAGAGAACTTCTGTGCTAGACTGTCAGCTCTGCACACAGAGAAAGCTCTCAAATCCAACTATCTGTGACCTAAAGCCGGGGCAGAAAAGGACATATCCATGGATACGTGACTGAAGTGGCAAGGGACTAACAAGGACTAACTCTAAGCTGTTTTCCCTTCTCTAATGTGGTGACTTCTCCCCTGTGAGCAGTGGATTCTTTCTGGAGGGTAAATGAGAAGAGCAGGCAAGCTTTAGATTTGCTGTGCAGGAGTCCACACCTTCAGTGCAAAAATTCTAGGGGCTTGCAAATTGGAAATGAAGAACTGTTGTAGAGCACAGCCCTGCTGCCACCACGTGGAGGGAGCTCCTCTGGCTCTCCTTCTCATTGTGTTCTGGTGCAATTAACGTACTAACAACTTCAACAGTGACAGAATAAATCTGTCCAAGCACAGCTACGCAGCTATTATGAGGCTCCAACGAGCTCAGATTAATAGTGAAGATGTTCTTATATCCCTCTGAGTCAACCACAATAAGCTGTTAGCTACCAGTGGCACCAAATTCCTCTGGCATGAAAGGCTGGAGCGAGTTCCACCTAATTTAGGATAAGGATTTTCAGTTTAATCTTGCCTCATTCTGCTGTAATGAGGATCGTGACACAACCAGCCTCATCTTCTCCACCTGGACACCCACATGGTTTTCAGAAGGAGTTACAATAAACCATATGCAGTTGGAAACTACAGAAGACATCACCTTCCCTGACTGGAACTGCTGGCTGGAGCTCAGTTCTCTTGTGGCAGAGAGCAAATATGAAACATCCAGACAGTAACTACAGCTATTTCTCAGTCCCCTACGGTGCAAAACTTGAACTGCTGCCGATTCAGGGGCTACACTCCCAAAATAGCTGAGAAATGTTCACTTAGGAAAAAATGAGGCCATGCAAAGTGGCGCTAGGAAAGGACAGGCTCCAAGTTACGTTTCCAATCACAACCTGCACAACTCAGCTCACCCTCGGGGCATTTCTAACAACTCTTTCAAACACACTTTGTGTGCAAATGAAACTTGAGGTGCTGCCTGTGAGCCAGGCCTGTGCCCAGGTCCGGGGCCAGGCAGTCAGTGCTCCGCTCTGGAGCTGGGAATCGCAGGTGCGGACTCACCACTGCGGCTGCCATGGCCGCGGTCTGTGCCGCGATGGCAGTGCCCTTCTTGGCGTTCTGGAAGCCCTCGGTGCCGCAGGACGTGCGGGAGAACGGCTGGTTGTCAAAGCTGACCACCTGGATGTGGGTGCTGCGGAAGGACAGGGGCAAAGGGAACAAGCAAGCTGGAACAAAGCTTTGTTCTCCAGTTTCTCGCTCGCCTTGCTGGCATGGCTGACTGCAGGACTTCTGTGTCCCTTTCAAAGTATCCCACTTACTCAAACCTGCTGCAGAGACCACCCAGCAGTGACCTTCTGGGCACCTTACAGACCCAGGCAGGAGCTTTCTGAAGGTGGGCTTTACCTAAGTACACCTCAGACCCCACTCAGCCCTCTCAGACCCACCTCTCACTGCATTTTACCTTTTCAATTAAAAAAAAAGAAAATGCACAAAACACTTCTAAGAACTTGAAAGAGCCTTGAACAGTAACATATCGCAGGAGGAATCACTGATGAAACACAGCTGTCTCTCATGGAGAATATGATAATTTTTCAACACCTGTACAGAAAGAGTGCTAGAGCAGAGGGCTGGAAGTAACCTGCTGTTAAAACTGTCAGCATCTGATTAATCACATCAGAATGTAATCAAAATGTATAAAAACAATCTTATTGCTTTAAAGACACTCCAAGGACAGTTATGCTCCCTGAACAGCACTGAAGTTTGAAGCACTATCATCTTCCCAGTCATGAACACCTTGGCTGGGTTTTTTTTGAGCCTTTAGATCAAGATGATGACAGGCCAACCCCCGGGTTCTAGGCTTTTATTTCACAAGAGAGCAGGAACGGAGCAGCTCATTTACTTACTTGTTGTACGTTGCTTTGATATGAGCTATCGGGACCTCTTCATAAACCTTGCCATCCCATCTCATGGAGTTCCTCTGCAGGATTGAAGAGCTGAGGAACAAAACAAGAGTTACCAGGCCTTGCTCTTTAAATATCACAAGGCTTTATTTCATATCGGGAAACAAAGAAAGAAGGGATCAAGCCTCCGAAAAACACAAGCTGCGTTTCTGATTGAGTTAAGTCGCTCCCTCCCCTTCCTCGGCTGAAAACCCACCGAAGGCGATAAAACCTCGCAGCAAGCAGCAGATGGCAGCGCCCTCCCGGCGCGGCCTGGCCTCGGCTCTCACCTCTCCTCGGTCGCGCTCTGCTTCTCCGTCTCCTTGGCAGCCGCCCCCGCGATGTCCTGCAGCCTCGGGGGGCCGGTGCGGAGCCCGCGGCACAGGGCGGCGGCGCGGCCCCTGAGGGAGAGAACCGCCGGTGAGCGCTGGGGAGGCAGTGGGGGAGATAGGATCTAGCAATAGCGGGACGCCCGCAGCGAAGGTGACCCTCCCCGCTGTTCCCCCGCTCCCCACAGCCCGGCCCGCCCGCTCCGCTCACCCCCAGCCCAGCACCCGTTGCCCGGCGACCGCCATGGCCGCGCTCATGGCGGCGGCTCCGGCCCGCGCTGGGGAGCGGCGGCCGCGGAGCACGACGGGAGCGAGGAGGGGACATGGCGGGGCATTGTGGGGCGCGGGCCATGGCGGCGCCCCTGCGGCAGCGGGCGGCGGGCCGCGCTCGCTGGGTTTGTAGCGCTGCCGCGCGGCGCCCGTGGAGGCTTTTTGGGGCGATGTGCTTGTTGAGGCTTCCCCGCATCACGCAGCCTCTGGAGAAGGAAGAGGAAGAGATGGCGGCTCTCATGGAGCAGGTAGAGAGGGGTGCGTGTGTGTCTGCGTGGGGGTGGCCGTGGGGAATGGCGCCCTCGGGCGTGAGGGGAGAGGGACATCAGGGGCTGCTGGCCTTGCAGGCACCGTGTGTGATGTTGCTCCCCAAGCGCTCTGTGTGCCATTTGCACCACATCTCTTGGGTGTTGGTGGTGTTTCCGTGGTCTTCCTCCACGGCGTCGGTGTCCCTGTCACACCACCACTGTTTGCTCCTGCTGCAAACAGGGAAGCCCTGCTCAACCTCAGGAAGTTCCCATTACCTTATGTTTGGTGAGCTGGAAATAATTTAATTCTTCTTGTTAATACCTGTAGATCTTGTAGCTTAAGAATTGTTTTTGTTGCCCTTCTAGATAGAGCTGGAGAAGAGCCACTACTCAGATCATGAAATCCGTAAGCTGGAGGAGGAGGAGCGGCTCAAGAGGCGGAAGGAAAGCTTGTATGATGAGGATGAAGCACATGGCAAGACCGTCATCATGGCTCAAGACCTCGAGGAGAAGTGGGAACAGAAGTTTCTGCGGTTCAAAGCTGCCCCACGGATAACAGGTACAGCCTGGAGTTTGTGGTGGATGAGAACACCTAGACTGTTTGCCAGAGTGCAATTCAGTAGAATGAAAGCATTTTTGGGTCTTTTTTTTTTTGTTTGTTTTAAAGAGAGTCTTGACTCTGTGGCAGCACTTGCGCAGTTAACTGTCTGACAGGGAAATCAGTGTTCCCATGCTGCAAAAATGTGTGTGTTCACTAGGGCAAAATGATGAAAATAGATGTGGTTTCCAGACAAGAGAAATGTTTGGTCATTTGGTTCCCAAGCTCTCCTTAGTGCTCTCGTTGATTTTTGTCAAGGTAGAGATTCAGGCTGCTTATTACAGATTTTTTCTGGAAATGAAAACAGCAGCTGGATCTTGTGAAGACTTCCAGAGTGACTGAGAGCATTTATGTCTACATTTTTGTCTTTTTCTGTATATCCACATTTGTGTATTGTTGCTGGGCATAAGACACAGAGGGTTGATGAATCGAAGGGATCAGAGTTTGCTGCTAGGAGACTTTGTTTGCAGCACGTGTTGGTTTTTGGCAGATGCTGATAAAAGCAACGATAGGACGTCATTGAACAGGAAGCTGGACAGTAACCTGATGCTTCTGGTGAAACAGAAAATTGGTAACCAGGAGCTGTGGCTCCTGCCTCAAGTGGAGTGGCAGCCTGGAGAGACGCTACGAAGCACAGCTGAGCGAGCCATGGCTACGTTTTTGGGTATGTAGCTTGACCCTCCCTCTTGTTTGTCCCAGTGGTTTTCTTCCAGTGCCCTGTCTGAGGGATATTTGCCATCTGCTGTAGTGAAATCTTCTCCCATCTGCTGGGAGAAGGCATTTCATGGCAGAGGGCTGGCAGACTGTGGGTTGGGTGGGTCTTTTGCCAGCAGCAGCAGCAGCAGCGCTGTGTCTGGCCATTGTGGTCTGATGTTGGGGCATCGCCAGACACCTCCTGAATGTCTGGGCTTGCTCTGGGCTTCTCTTTCCCTCTTGTTGCCCTGTAGTAGCTTTTGTGGCAGATGGGCGATAATGGCAAACCCATGTGTCCTTGCTTTCCACTCAAGACTGGCAAAGCTGGATACCCTCTCCTTCCTCCCTCTCCCACTCTGAGAGGACTTGCTGGTCTCCAGACTAGCTGTTTTTTCATGAGGAAAAAACCAGTTTTTTCACAGTTGTCAGTATTTCTGCCAAAGAGGGAACAGTCAGTCCCAACCACATACAAGGAGTGACTTATGCTGCCTTTTTGTTGTACAGGGGAGCAGTTATTGTTGCTCTGTGTTCTTATGTGTTCCTGTCTTTCTCTCGCATTGCTGGCGTCTTGCAGGAGATCACATTCAAGCCAAAGTCCTGGGGAATGCACCGTATGGGGTTTACAAGTACAAATTCCCCAGGGCCATCAGAACTGAGGATAACGTGGGAGCCAAAGTCTTCTTCTTCAAAGCCTTCCTCCAAAGCAGTGATTTGTCCCAGGCAGAGCTGAAGGCAGATTACCTGTGGGTCACAAAGAAGGAGCTGGGAGATTACCTGAAGTCGGAATACCTGAAAAAAGTCAATCGATTCTTCCTGGACTTGTAAGCAACGGGCTGTGCTCCAGCAGATGGGGAAGATGTGGGACGTGGCTCCAGGGAGGAGCATGGCTGCTGCTTTGCATGGTCTGTGTGTATGAGATGTTCACTTGGGCTCTGGAGGATAATTTGCCTTTGCCTTATTTCCCAGTTCTCTTCACTGGCCCTGTACTGAATAAATATTAAAATTTATACTCGGAAGTGAAGCTTTCCTGAGGGAGTTCTTTGCTCTTGTTGAATTCTCCCCCTCCACCTCTTTGGAAATGCATGTTGTGATCCTTTCCTCTCCCAAGAGTGTGGTTCCCTGGGGCTGTGGTTCCCAGAAGGTTTGCTTTGCTCTCCAGACTCCTGTCACAGGCTCAGCCTCAAAGGGTATCTCCTTGCAGTGGCTGATGCTGATCTCTGGTACGTGCTCTCTGGTAAGAGCAGCACTGGAGGGTTATCTGTGTGTTCAGGTGGGAACAGACCCTCCTGAGCAGCAGCCAGGACAAGGTGAATTTCTGAGGAAACATAAGCAGAGATATTCATAGGTTATTAACTTTAAGTGTTAGCTGCCTCTGGCCTTGAGTCTGTGATGCACAGTGGCTGTGGAGGACACGCATCCATGAGGAACAGGCAGCTGCTCTCCCACCCACACTGCCTCTCCCTGAGCCTCAGGTTACAGCAACAGACACTGAAGGAGGATAGCAGCAGCAGCAGCATCTCTCTGTCTGGGCTGGAAGGCTCATTTTTCCTGCAAGGGGAAGGCACTTTAGCATTGCTGCCTTGTGGGAGCAGCCTCAAAAGTGTCCCTAGGGAATTCTTGGCTCTTGCTGCATCAGGCCAGCACTGCTAACCTGGCACAGCTGGGTCTGCCTCAGCTAGCCTGACCCTATTACCCCAATTTCTTTATTAGAAGATCTATCCTGGGTGTATGTGGTGCAGCCTTGGCCTTCTGGGGCTGGTTCTGTTGCTGAAGGTTTTTTTTCTGGTTGTAAATGTTGCTGTTCAGTAGTCAAGAGTGCTGCTGGACCTCGCAGGGAATCAGCTTCGTCCTGCAGCAGGGAGAGAGGAGGAAATAACTGTCGTTAATCATCCGGAGAGAGTTCAGCCTCCAGAGGTGGAACTGGAGATTGCTGTATGTATTTTATCAATCCTTTGGGAGCTGTTGAGCTGCAGGCCTCAAATTAAAGTTTTCCTTAATCACTCTGCAAGCAATTGGGGTGGAGGGTAGCACAGCAACCTTGTATTTTCTAATGCTGGACAGTTTGGGAGCTGCAGGTTTGCCATAAATTACCAACAACGCTTGGTTCCTGGAAGCATCCTCACAGGCCTGGCGAGGAGGCTGGGTCTGCAGCAGAGAGCTGTGGAGAAGGGGAAATAAATGTGGAGCAGAATATGTGCCTGAATGACTGCAGATTTTTGGCTGCTCTCTGAGGTCAGCACTGCTGAAGGGGGGCCTGTTGCCTTCTCCAGGACTGGAAGCTCCTGCAGCAGGGGGAGGTGAGTCCTTCCCCTCTTGGGGGTGGCCATGGGTGCAGTCAGCACCGGTTTAGGCTTTTCTCTGCCACTCTTGTTTCAGGCTGTCACTGGCCCCAGAAGATGCAGCAGAGCCCTGTGGCCACAGCCTTAGGGCATGCCCTTAGCCAGTCTGCCTTGTTTTCCACACCGAGGCAGGTTTTGTACTGCTGGGACAAAACTTTCAAAGCATAGAAAACGCTGTTTAATCTGGGCTTGTTCCCAAAAGCAAGAGCACAAATGAAAGAAAAGGCTGTACTGAAACCTTGCTGATCTTCAAACCCAGGCAGTTCTTATTTCTGGATTACTCAAGCTGCAAGTCTTTGGGCGTTGTCTGTGCTGAGAGATGTGTAGCTCCTTCAGCAGTGGAAAGGTCAGAATCAACAGCATCCTTCATTTTAAAAATATTTTTTCCTTGTCCTCAGACATTCTTACAGGTAGCAGGTCTGTGAGAAGCTTTTGTGGAAGCTGAAATTGTTTTCTCATCACCTGAAACACAAATTCCTGCTTGCAGCCTGAGTGGGAACCTTTTTTTTGTTGAGGGAGGCTGGAGCTTGTTTGCACCCAAACCCTGCAGGGTTTTTCTCACCTTGACAAAGGCTCCCTCACGTGAGATCTCTGCCAGAGCCTGAAGCCGCAGCAAGTTCCTGGGAAAGAAACTGAGTTTGCCATGGCTCTTAAGTGCAAGGCACTGTGAGATCAGTTGAAGAACTCTCCTGTGAAGTGTGCACTGGAGAGAGGAGTTTTGGAAAGGGCCTGTAACTCCTTGCTTTGAGAGCAGCAATGTGGGGCTTGTGTAAGAAGTCCAAGGTAAGATCAGCACTCCTGTTACGCGCTCCTGACTGCACACACTGAGAGAGGAAGATTGAGAGGGTCAGGCTGCGGAGGCTTTCTGCTCCTCAAAGCCATTTTTGGTGTAAGATGCTTCCATTCTTCAGGGTCATACACAGAAAGCCTCATCCTTTTCCTCTCCAAGAGGGAAGGAAGCGTCTCGAGATGTTCTGACCCTGGTGTGATACAGTCCAGCAGCTGTTGCTGAAAGTCTGTGGTAGCAGACACAAACTGAAGGAGCGTTTGCATTCTAAAGCACTGGCCTCTAAGCCATTGCTGAAGCTGCCATGTTAGAAAAGAGACATGAAGGTTTTCTTTGTGGCAAGTTGATGCCTGCATTCCCCTCCGGTGGAGGAGAGATAACAAGTCCTAATAAAAACACTTTTCAGCTTCACAGATACAGTTTTCCTTTACTTTTACAAAATTGTTCCCTAGCTGTGTTAGTTTTGGGGGTTGGTGCTCTCTAAGCAGAGCCCTGCTCATATGTTTTGTGATACAGTGTGAACTGTTGAGAACCTCACGCTTTCTCCCATAATGGGAAGCTGCTGTTTGTTGATCCTCCTCGCTTGCCCCAAGCAATCAAAGGCTTCAAAATTGGAAGACAAATACATGCAGAGCCAGGAGAGGCGTTTGGAGACACAGCTACACCTCTTCCACTCTCTGAAAACCTGTAGGAGGAGAGATGCTATTCTCCCAAATACAACCATGAGCAAGGAGAGCTGCTGGAGTGCAGGTAGCATCCTGAGGCATCCCTGACTGCCAGGGCAAGGGGTGGGCTGGCTCAGGGAGGATGGGAATTGTGCTGTCTCAGCTGGTGCAGCCTTTGGGCTCACTCCCTCTCCTGGAGCATGAAGCATCTCCAGCACCATCAGTCCCTTTGCTTTTGTCCTGTTCAAGCTCCCATTCTCGTGTTGGACGGGATCTGTCTTTTGGGAGGGAATTTTTCTGCCGGTGCTGCCCTTTCCTGCTGTGCTCTGCTGCCTGCAGGGGCTGCAGCATGGGCTGCTCGTCTCATGGCACCCCAGAGACCCAGCAGAAGGTTGTGTGTGAAATCTGCTTGAGGTCACCCATGACATGAATGGTCTAGATCCCATCCTTTTGTTTTTCAGGACACCTTTTCCCTCACTTTTCTTGTGAAACCCCTGTAGGTTGGTAGAACTAGCGTGCTGGGAAGACACAGAGTGGGGCAGTCAGGAGGCAAGGCTTGAGTGAATCTCTACAAATGTAAGAATAGATATAAAAGAAGGGGTGCTGCTGGGAAACTTGTACTCAGGGTCAAATTTTCCCAGAAGCTTTGTTGATACTACCCAATCCTTGACACCAATCCCTCAAAAAGGAAAGCCAGGAATTTGTGAGGTGAGTATGAAATGCTGACAGCAGGAACTCCCTTCAGGTAGTTCTAGCTACACCTTTGCTGTCAAGGCTATTTCTCCCTAACAGATCTTGTGGGGTATAAAATCCTTTGTCAGGACTTCATAGGCAATGCTTGGAGACCCAGAGGCACTTCTCAATTGAATTATGAAGGGTCTTTCAGCAATATTAAAATGAAGCTTCAAAACCGAGGAAAGGCAGCAAAGCTTTTATGGAGCGAATGTGAGGCTTTAGGACTCACCATCACAGCCCACTCTGGGAGCAGGACTGCGTGCTGCCAGCAACTTGCTCTTTACCTGGCTGCCATGAACATCCAGTCTCATAATTAACTGAGGCAAAAGCTGAGGAAAAGATTTTTCAGTTAACAGTTTGGAGTTTAAGCTGAACTCTGTTGCAGCTTAAGGTGAGAGCTGATGTCGAAGGCAGATCATCTTCTGAGGGACTGCTCTCCCTCTCAGGCATTTGGGCAGAGGGAGAATGGGGACATCAGGACATGAGGCATGGGCCAGCCCTGCTGCTGCCTGCCTGCTTTCTGCTTTCTCTCATCTATCAAAGTAATTATGCCCATTACATTTCTCCTCTCAGGTTTTACCCTCCCAAATGTTGTTCCACAGCATTAAACCTGTGGGGTGAGTGAATTACTGGGGAAAAAAAACTAGACAAAAACCAGGTTTAATGGGCACATAGGAAAAAGCACACTGGATTTGGAGGGTGGCTCAGCCAGCGCCCTGCTTCTGCAGGCAAATAGAAATTTATCTTGATGTGTGTATATATCTAGTTTCGTGATCTGTGAGCTCTTAATAATTGGTTTGGTGACCTGCTGGCAGTGTTCTCTGTCTGTAGAGCTTTCCCCAGCCCCCAGTTAATATAATGGGTCACAAATCCCATTTGCTTTTGAATTCTGAGTAATCCTTTTGTTAATGTCGCCTATTGCTTTTCTGGAAGCATTGGAGGAAACCGGAGCCATGTGCTAATCAGTAAATCTGGTTCTGCGTGTTCGGGAGCCGCTGCCCTGCCCCGCCTGCCCTTTCCAAATGCCCCGTGAGGCCCATTTGTGTCAGACCCAAAGCCCCCCTCTGCAGAACAGCAAGTGCTCCCCAAGCTGTGCGAGTGGCACAGGCTGCAAGTGTTGGATGAGCTTGAGGAAAGCAGCGGGATCTGATGGGGAGTGGGGCAGCCAAGCCATAAGGGGTTTGGAGAGGAGGGAAATTGGGCATTTGGGGTGTTTGATCCCCCCAGTCCCTGTGTGGAGGGGCAGTGAGTCCCCTGCTTCAGGGGGTGGGACAGGCACCTGCTGGGGGTGGCACCCATGGGGACCCACTTTTCAGGTGCAGGAGGCAGTGAGCAAGACAGACATTACCTGTCCCAGATCTTTCTGGATTTCGTATCCCTTAATTTTCTCTGCCTGGAAACAGGACTACGGTGAGCTGTAGCTGTCTTGCCTGCTCTGTCCTGCCTTTGTGAGTAGGTAGTCATCTGTGTCCTTTCAGAGGGACAAGAAGCTGCCAGACACCCGCTAAGGTGACACCAGGTACATCCTGCTGAAGGAAGGGGAGGGAGAGCATCAGCTCCTGATGCTGAAGACATGTAAAACACTCAAAATCACCAGCTAGGAGGGGTTGGTAGGGACTGTGTTCCTGCTGCAGTGGGTGCCCATGGATTGAACTGGGCGGGAAACTTCAGAGGTGTGTCCCAGCGCCAGAATATTCCAAGTGACAGTCAGTGTTTCTTGATTACTTTTGTTTGTTTCCTGCTTTTCTCTTAAGTTTTCAGTCTCCTGTGCAGCTGATAAGCCTCACCCTTCACCCCTTTCCCTCATGCTGCCATTTGTCTCCCTATTTTTAGCCTGTCTGTGGCACTCTTCACACAATGCCTGTGTGCGCTGCTTTGATCGGAGCTGCTGACGACGGTGACGTGACCTTGAAGGCAGCAGCTCGCAGCAAGTCGAGCTGTGTTGTATTTAGTTAGCTTCTTGTAGCTGGGCATCGTGTCACAGCCCAGGCAGGCACACAGCATCGCCTCTCCTCACTCCCATGCTGTTTTCCCTGATAGGTCCCACCAGGATTGGGGCTATTTGGCTCCAAACCCATTCTCTGGCTCCGGCCCCGAGTGAGGAGCACGGCGGGGCATTATCAGTGCTGAGAGCTTGATGCTCAAGTGTGGCTGGCTCTAATCTAACAGCTACATCCCCCCGAGGATGCAGGTGGACGCTGCTTGCTGCCCGTGGAACAGCTCAGAGCTAGGCACTAGGTGGCAGGCAGTGACTGGGAAATCCTATCAGTGGCGTTTAATTTCCTTTTCCCCTTAAAATAACCTCCTGCTCCAGCTCTCGCACGCTCCAGCGTGGGAACCTGGAGCACGGAATAAGGATCAACAATTTTTAACTGCTGTGTTCAAGCTCGTAGCTCGCATGTTGAGGGATCCCAGGGACTGGCAGACGGTCGTCTTTGCTCCACTGAGGCTTGACAAGTAGCGGGCGAGTCCAAGGAGCTTTTAGTGCAGGGAAAAGAGGCAGGGAGCAGGCAGGCAGCATCTGAGGATCGGGGGTGGATGGACGGCAGGTGCTGAGGACTGCCCAGGGCATTGTGCAGGGGTTGGGGAGGGATGGGGGTGCATCCATATGGAATAGGGATAGAGGCAAAAAATGATTGTGCGTGTTTGACGCAAACAGGGAGAAGTCAAGAAATCCCTAAGGATGAATTTCCTATAGGCTTCGTTGTGCAGCAGTTGCTTTGGAGAGGGCAGTGCCGAGGTTTCAGCCACGTGCTGTGTGAGGGGAAGGGTGGTCACCAGACCCTGTCTGTGGGGCTTAGTTACTAGGGAGGGCCTGATCCTCTCTGCAGATTGGCACAGCACGCCTTTGATTTACTTGGGTTGAGCTTTGGGGATTTATCCCCAAAAGTGCACATAAAAGTGGACTCACCTAGAAGAATATATGTATAACCTGCTTTACCCCAGCCATGCAGCGTGTGCTCCCATGCACTGTTAGGAAGCAGGAGTGGCAGAATCCCTTCTTTATTGGCCAGGGGTCTGAGTTCAGCGTGTCCCTGGACCCTGCTGTGTGCTGCTCCCACCTCTGTGAAGCTCAGGACAAGATAACCCCCATGGTGCTGGGTGCCTGGCTGTCCTGTTCCCAGGCACCAGCACAAAGCCACAGCCCCTGTGCCACACTTTGGGTGTCGTAGGTCCTCTGTAAGCACCTTCCAACAAAAAGGGGATTATCTTTAGCTTGTTAGAGTCCTTGCAGGGAGGGAGAATAAGGCTCTTTGCTCTGAAACGTTCTCTTCCCTGGGATTACAAGATAATGCATATGAAACGACATTAGCTCAGCCAGGTTTATGGATTATTTGAAAATCAAATTCTTTTAATCTCATCCACCATCTGGCACCAGCGTAACAGCCAGCAGCCAGCTCGCTGCCGCCTCCACCCTGACTGTGTTGGAGTGACTGAAGTATCACAGCCAGTGAGGGGACACCAGCATCCCTGGCTGTCACCGTGCATCCTGGCACCAGCACCCAGGCCCTCCTTGTCCGGATTTCTTCCCAAGACAGCGTGGAGATAACGTGTCTCTGAGGAACTGGAGGCTGTCCTTGGCATGCACTGGGAAAGAACAGACGGACGAGGAACATTTCACTGCTTGTGCCTGTGTGACCATGAGGCTCAAAGCCAGAGGGGTTCCCTGGCCTTGGATAAAGGTTAAGATCAGAGCAGGGGAACTGCCAGTCTCGCTGATGTGATTTGCAGTGATCTCCTGGCTGGGCAGGGAGGGATGAGGGTGCAGGATGCTGGTGCAGAGGTTTTTCCAGGGAGGTCGTGTTTCCCTGTGGATATTAACTGGGAGCTGCCAGGCTGCTTCTGTGCTCAGTGGTGGGGCTGGAGCCTCTGTGGGTACCAGAGAGCCAGCGAGCAGTTGTGCTATGTGCCAGGGGCAGGAATGCTGTCCCCGAGGGGCAGGGCAGGGTGAGACAGCCAGTCAGAGGTGCAGCATGGAGCACTTGTGAAGCATCGCCGTGGACAGCACCACAGAGCCCAGCCTGGCTCACAGGTCAAGGAACAGATGGGACTGGAGGGTGGTGAGGGATCCCTGTGGGAAGTTGGAGCTACCAGAACTGGGGATACGTGAGTGAGTGAGGGGTGTGTGCTGGGCACTGTTGTCCCCACTCCACCCCACATCTGATTTTTCAGATGCCAGGCCAGCTGGGCTGCAGAGCTGCTGGGTTCTCCTGTTTTTGGTTTCTGTGCTGAGCCTCAATACAACCATCCATCTTCTCCTGTCTCCTCCAGAACACTTCTGTACCTACTACCAAGGAGCGCTCTAATCTCAGTACCCATTTAACATGAATAAAAAGCCTTCTGGGACAATAGGTCACGGTTATACAATTTAGCTCAAGTAGAGAAAAGGCCTTTATAGCTGTGAATACATGAATACTTAAAATATATATATAACATTGGTTAACATCAGGACTTATAAGCATAATATATATATATAGCACTAGGCTAACAGTCTGTGCCTTAACTCCCTCCACAGAAGGCTGTAGCTGTTCTGCCTGTCAGCTCTGGCCCTGTGGCTCTTAGTGGCTGGAGTCACAATTTGCCCTGCTGCCCATTTTTTGCAGGACTCTCGGTGTGGAGAGCAGTTGTTACAGACAGAGGGAAACTGGGGAGGGAGTTCTGTGTCTGCTGCTCAGTGGGGATCATGATGGCAGAGGTGAGGATACAGCACCCCTGCCCACAGGTAAGAATGCACACAGAACCAGGTCAGTAGCTGCTGTGCCGTGCAGCAGTTTGCTCCCATGATTTGTGTGCCCTGAAGACAGTTGCATGCAAATAAAAAGGAAAAAACAAAAAAGAAAAACAACAAGAAGAAAAATTAATAGCTTTAAAGAAAAGAAAGTGTCATTTCTGTCGGTAATTAATCAATTACACTAATCTCAGCATTGTCTGTATCATTAGAATTACTTGTTTTTTCAATACGTTGTAGCTTTAAATAAACAAATCCTTAGATTCTTCTTCTTTCTCCTCCTTTGTAACACGAAGTCATTTTTTTGAATAGTGCCAAAGAATAAACAAATTGTGTAATTAGTGACTATTACTTTGTCCCTCCTGGAAGGGTTATTTCCAGGTTGTTTGTATGAAGTGGCTGGAGAATGGTTATGAAATGTTGTTTGATACCAAGGCTCCCTGGAAGCAGCTGTCTGTGGCTGGGGGTGCTGGTGGAGGTGGGGATTTGGCAGTGCTGGGACACAAATGGCAAGAAGGGGATGCTAGGGCTGGATGGAGGAAGCTGTCAAGCGCTGCTGGTTATCCCCTTGCTTGTTTGCGTGCCTGTGAATAAATATATTTAATTTTGATGCAGAAATGCCCTCTAGAAGACATCCTCAGACCCTCCAGAAAGGAGGCAAAGTGGCAGTGAGGCTGTGGCTGCTTCCATGTGGTGCAGGTGAGGGAAAAACCCCAGGGGGCTGCGAGCTGGTGGGGATGGCATGTCACCCCCTGCCCCACCACGTGCAGGGGACACTGCAGATTCCGGGCAGGGAGAGGGGAATTTAGCATGCAGCTAGTGATAGGGTCTTAATAGATCTGCACTTATTATTTGGAAAAGAAAATCAGGATTACAGGCTTATGGAGGATTAGCAGGCATGAATGCATATTTCTGCATATACTGCTCCTTTTGTAAACCCATTGTGCCATTAGGCTGATATAGAGTTATACCATTACCAGCATGACATCAGTGTCTCAGATAGTCTTGATTAGAAGATCCAGCAGCTGTACAAAGCAATGCAGGGCATTCCTGCCAGCCTGCTGATCCTCTCCTGTTTGCACCTCATGGCTTGTCTCAAAAACATTGATTTTCAGACAGCATCCACACCACCAGTATGACAGACACCTTGTGAGCACTGGCCCACCTCCTGGGCCTGTCAAAGTGACCACATTGAGGCTTTTAGTGTTTCAGCCGTCCCATCCTGTGGGTTTTAAAGCAGCAGCAGGAAAATGGATGCATGAGGATCCTCAGGTGTCTGTGCACTCAGTTATGGGGGTGGAGAGAGATCTCGGTCTGCTCAGAAGAGCTTGGATCACTCATGGATGTATGTGCAGGGGTCTTTCAGTGTGGCTGAAACTGCATTTCTGGTTTTGGCTGAAATACAAAAAGATCCTCATAAAGGTGGTGTGTTGCTGGCTTCAAGTACTGCGTGTCCTCAAGGGCAGCAGCTGCCAGGTCTTAGCTCTGGGAGCCCTGGAGGTGTGTGGAGAGCATCAGCTCCTGATGAATTTGATTCTAATGCAGAAAGCTTCAAGAGCCTGCCTGTGTTTCATGGCCTGCAAGTCTTGGCCCCACATGACTGTCAATGTGGGAAACCTTAGCAAACCCAAGCCCTTGGCTGTAAGCTTCCCTAGTGGTGGTCTTTGTAAGTAGAGTTGTGCTGAGCAGGAAACTTGGATGGAGGAGCAGGGAACTGAGTGGTTATGAAATGTCAGAGCCTCTATGTGTGTGAGCACAAGTTTTTTTTATATTTTTACTAAATATTTTCCTCTTTAGTTTAAACCATTGTTTCTTTTTTCCAGGGAAACATAATAAGACCCCATGTGTTTCTAACTAAATGGCAGCCTGTGCTTAGTAAACAACGCAGGGTCCAGTTTGGATTGGATCCCTGCATTGATGTTTCTGGAAATGAAATAACAATTGAACTAAGGCAGCTTGTTCCTGGAGCTGCCCAGAGCTGTTTGTTTATCGGGCCAAAGGGAGTGAAGAGCCCCTGGAGCATGCAGGTCTGCAGGCAGCTCTGTGGGACAGCAGGAGGTCCCCATTCTGCTCAGACCTGGTCCTTCCCCTGCTCTCTGTCAGTCACTGTAGCAGACAGCATGCCAGGAATCATCCCAGTGCCGGGGGCAGCCAGCTCCACCCATGGGCTCCCCTTAGCACTCCTACCTCTCCCTTTGAGGGTGATTTCAGAAAGAAAACTTGACTTTACCTCCCTCTGTGGTCCACAGCATGCATCCACCTAGGGGCATCCCATCTCTGTGCTGGGATGGAGAGCATCCCTTCAGAGTGGGTAACCTGCTGTTGCCAGATGTGCTGGTCCCTTGGGCAGCCACTTCCATTTTGCCTCCTCTTCTTGCTGCGGGTTCCCTCCCCTCCCATTCACTGATCTCCTGCAACACCACTTCACTGACATTTTGGGCTTGAACTGAGACCAGTTTCCCGTTTGTCCTGTTGGCATCCTGGTGCCTTTAGAGCTCAGACCACTTTTGAGTGTGAGATTCCAAAAGACGTTGAAATATTTGAAAAACAGCGTCCATTTTTTTCCTGTCCATTGGAGCGTATGTCTGTGGGGGTTCTGTTATTTTTTTCCTCGAACGTGTTTAAAGTTTCTTCTGACCATAATTTATTTTTGTGATGTAAGCGTTCTGACAAACTTGACCCTACGCTGCGAAGCAGTTCTGCATGAACGATCCAAGTGGGTCGGGCAATCTTCTCCTCCGCTTCCTTCCCCTGAAGTAAAAAATGACCCTACAACCACAACCCCGGCGCGTGGAACCCGGTGCACACCAGAGACCCTACAATAACAAACCAGCCTGCACACAGCCGGCTGCTGATGAGCGCTGACACGGTTTCAAAGGTGCTGATGCTCCTGCTGATGTGTCCTTTCTGAGGGCATCAGCGTCAGCAGCCCCGTTAGCTGTGAGACCAGGGGGGTGACTCACGAACCGCGCCGACGCCAGCGGTGTCAGTGCCTCCATCGGCCGTCGGGTTTGTAACCTGCGTCAGCAAAACAAGGGGCGAAGAAAGGAAATGAGAATGGCAGCCGAACCTGAATCGGAGGGGCAGGGAGCAAGGGAGATGGAAAATGCGTCTCCCTCTGAGGCTGTGTCCCCCCACAGCTCAGCAGACACAAGCTGCAGGGAGAGCCAGCTCCACAGATGGCGAGGTGTGAACTGCTGCTGTTATTTACAGATGCTGGAAGCATTGACTCTGGACAGGTTCTCCGACGGGCTTCAGCTTTCTTACCCTGCCGAGAGCCTTGGAGCATCTTCCTCACCTCTCTCTGCAGAGGCTTTTGAGGGGCTGATTCTTGTGGGTTGGCACCTCTGTCGTCCTGGTTTTGCCGTGAATATTTTGTTTGCTGGTGCAACAAACCCTCCTTTGGGTCAAAACTGCAGAGGGAAGCAGATGAGAAGTGCTTAACAGTCCTGAAGCTGAGCTGAGGAGGCTGGTCAAAGCGAAATTAAGATGCTGCGAACCTCATTGCAATGATTAATGGCTCTTTTTATATGAAGATGTTCAGAAACTGACATTTACTGAAGAAATGAGAATGAGGTCTTTGGAATAAACTAGGACGGGTTGTTTAGTTTTTGGGGTTTTTTTAATAAAAAGAGATGTTTCAGCCAACACAAGCAATTAAGCATTCCTAGGTGTTCCTCCCTGCTTGCAATCTGTAACGGAAGAGAAAACATGGGGAGACAAATAGCTTAGTGTGGATCAGGGGACAACCAGACTGGAGCATCCCCTGCAGCTCCCATGTAGCTTTCAGGAAGTGCTGAATGGGGGCGAAGAACCAGCCCATCCTCACCTCAGGGCACTGCCCTCTGTGCCCTTGACAGCTCTCTGAGCTTCCCACAGCTGCAGGGGCAGGAGATACCGAGAAGGCAAGAGACAATCTCAGTGACCACCCCTACCAGCAGCCTGGCAGCAGCTCCCAGCCCAGCCCACCCTCACCAGCAAGCAGAGCAGTCAGCAGCAGCATCCTCAGCACTCATCTCCGTACCTGCCTTCTTTGAGCCTTCCCCCATCAAAGCATGGAAAGCAGCCTGGAAAGTTGGGGGGTCATATCTCCCTAGATGCTCTCAACAGTGCTACCTCAAGAGCAAATCTGATATCACAAGTCAGTAATGAATTGGAGCTGGGCTGTAATGATTTTTAAAAATGTTTTCTAAGGCTGGCTGTCGATGCCACAGCTCAATCTTTAAAAGGATTTCACTGTTCCTAGAGCAGAATCCAAAAGAGCACTCTGCATCTGTTTACCATGCAGAAGAGTCAAAAATGGCTCTCCTCCCTCCTGGGTCCCTGCAGCTTCTCTGGCAGAATTAAAAGGCACATGTGGAGCTTCAGCACCGGGGTGAAAAAGAGTGGGAACAGAAAAGAAGAATCCTCTGTTTCATCCCACCTGCTCTGTGATGGTGACTTGCCCCGAAGAGTCTCAGGAAAATCCTGTGTAAATGGAACATAAATGTTTTATGAATTCAGCCCTGGTGGAGTAAATTAAAGGGTCATTAATGGCCTCATTAAAGAGCTTTGCACTTTGTTCTGAATTATGAAAGCTATCGTGCAATGTTAAACTAAATGGAGTTTTCAGCAAGATTTTAAAACTCTTTAACTAGTTCCTTCTCCCCCTCTGTCTCTATTATTTTCTTCCCCCCTTTTTTTTTTGGTCTCTGAGAAATATCTTTCGAGGGAGCCGCCTGTAGTGCTACAAACTAGATTTCAATTATAAATCTTTTTATGCTCCACTAATTGCCCAGAATTTTTCTCGAGAGCTGCCTGAGGTTAATGCTGATGAAGAAAGAGCCCTTTTGTCTTTCCTTGACATGGTGCCTCCCTCCCCCACCTCTGACGAGACGTCAAGCAGGGAATTACCTATAATGACACCCAAACTGATTTGGGAAGCAGAGAGCAGCCATGGGGGAAGAAAGACAGGTTTGCTGTGGCTTTGCCTTGGATAGTGGGGGAAAACCCTTTGGCTCCTCCAGTGCCTCCCAGTGTGGCTCTTTTTGTAGCCTTCCCCGTCTCTGACTCCATCAGCAGCTCCGCACTGGCCCTTGCCCTTGGTAGGATGTCAGCTGGTGCTCAGTGTGGTCAAGGGAGTGTAAGAGCTCACCCACAACAAGATCCAGCAGAAACCAGGGCTGTGAGGACATTCCTGAGAGCTATAACTGCTGCAGCTTCCTGGCTGCCACCATGGGGTCCTTGTCCCCTGCCCCAGGCTTGGGGGTGAGGAGCACTGAGGCCTCTTTGGCAGCACGGCAGTGACGCCACAGAAAGATCCATTTTATGCCTTTGTGAATGTTGCTAAGGATAAACAATTGCCAGGTTGTTTTGGACCAGGCAGGAGTTTGCTGGCCAGAGGGACTGGGTGTCCCCCGGCCAGGTCCTGCTGCTGCAGCTGGGACAGGGGCCCAGGGGATAAGGGCAGTGTCCCCAAGAATACGAGCCCAGTGCACTTGGAGAGAGAGACTTTGGAATCCACACTCAGGAGCCAGCATCTTCATTGCTGTTGGGTTTGAGTGTGTGGGAGTAAAGAACCACCCTCTGGTCACCTTCCTGCTCTTCCCCAGAGCAGGGGGGATACTGGGAACTCCACACCTCAGTGCAGAGAAGGGAAGACCCCCGTGTCTGGGGCCAGCAGCTTCTTGCTTAAGATCCAGCTGCACTGCTAACATGGGCAGAAATTGTTTGGCAAAACATAAAGCATTGATTTGCCACAACTTTGCCACCTGGACACAGCTACTGCACCACCAATAAAAGGTCCTCGAGCCTGGCCTGGAAATTCCTGTGATGCTGGAGGCAGAGCTGGGTGTCCCTACAGGACACGGTCGGCCACAGCTGGGGCACTTTCCCCTCCCCAGCCTATCTCTAGGGCTTGTGTCTTGGACTTACTGCCTTAGCTTGCCCTCTGCAAGTTCTTCACACAGCTACAAAACAAATTAAACCCCTTATTACCTAATTAAGCTATTTCTCCAACCAGGCAGGAAAGAGAGGAGGTTGTTATTATTTCTATTTTTAAATATCTGTGAGAGGCACATGTGCTTGGGCAGAGGCTCAGCCCAGGTAAGACACGAGGGGTGGACAGGGCCACCCAAGAGGCCCCGCTGCAGCAACAATGTCCCTTTGCTGGCTTAGCTGTTTAGTTTGCCACGTCTGGGACAGATTTTGGGAGTGAAGCTGGCAGCCTCTGGGCGATGCAGGCTGTGATGGGAGCAGCCCAGGGGACCCCAGGAGGATGCTGAGCTCCATCAGTGTGTGACTCCAGCAGGGAGGACGCAGGAGCCCCGGGGGGACCCCGCCGCCTCCGCCAGCGAGTGCCAGCTGAGCAGTGGGTTTTAACCCCCACACACGTGTCTCTGGAGGCTCAGACCCTCGGGCAGAGAGCTGCCATCCCACGCTTCTCCCATGTGGAATCGTCTGAGCCACACTTCCCCAGCGCCCAGCTCCCCAGAGCCCCCGCCATCCTCACTGTCTCCTGGGAACACTCACACACTTTTTTGGCGGGCGGCTCCCTCAGACATCAAGAGTCACCCGCCAGCAGCCACTGATAGGACCGGTCCAGCCCTGGGACATCCCAGTGTCTCTCCTGACCATCAGCCTTCCCAGTGGGAATCACAGCCAAGGGCTTTGCTGCCACACCGGGCTTCACGCTATTGAGGCTTGCTGGATGCTCTTCAGGAGCATCCTGGCTGGCTCCTGGCAGCCTGCACTGCAGTGCTTCATTGCCCAGAGGTTCTGTCTGCCTCGTGGCTCCTCTCCTCCGAGGTGGGGACGCTGTGGCTCCTTCTGCTGCCCAGCATGTGGGAAAGGACGGGAATTTTGCAAGAGCTCTGCTCAGAAATGCTGCTGCTTGCTGGCAAGCTCTGGCCTCCTTCCCTGCACCAGGACTGTGGCACTGGGGCAGGGAGATGCCTAAGAGCTGGGTGAAACCACTGATATGAGGGTTTTTTGGGCCTGGTGAGGGGGGTCAGGAACCACAGCTGCTTCATATCTGGCTTGATGTGGGCTCAAGCTCAAAAAATGGGGTGTTTGTCCTAAGGCTGGGAGTAGGTACTGGGCACGTCCTGGGGGAGCTGGGCAGAGTATTAAACAACAAAGAAACAAAAACAAACTAACAAAAAAAAGTCAAAACCATTACCACCACAATGCTCAGGGGTGGGGGGTAGTGGCAGCAGTTGGGTTGGGTGGGGAGCTTGGTCTGTGGCCATTCTACTTTTTTACTTCATAGAGCTGTGTAGCTTGTATTTTCTTTCCTCTGAGGGCATTGTTTGCTTGCTTGCTTGCTTGCCTGCTTGATTTTATTTTCTCCTTAATGCCTCCCTGCAGGATGTGCTCCAGGGGTGTGGAGAGGCTGACCTGCTCTCTGGCTGGTGTGGAGGTTTCCTTGCTGGAGGCTGCTCTTGGTGCCTCCAGCCTGTCACATCCCTGCCAGAGTCAAACTTTCCTTTGGTGCTGTTTGCTGCTGAGGGGGATCTCTGAGCATCTCTGACCTCGGCAGAGGGGCTGGTGCTCTGGAGAGGGATGGAGACCATTGCACAGGGTGATTTAGAAAAGCTGACAGGCAGCAGTGGCAGCCCTATAAACCATGTTTATGCTGATAGAATTAGCGGAGCCACGGCCGTGCCGTGCTGGAGCCCTGCAGCTGGAACGAGCATCAGAAGGGGCAAAGCCCTGCAGCAGCTGCCCTCAGCCGCCAAATCCCACTGTGGGGGGGCTGCAGGCAGTGAATGCCTGGTGATTTGTGAAGAGGGGGTGCAGTGGGGTGGTAGGGCTTTCGGGGAAGGTGGGAGGATGATGGGACGGGCCCTGTGTGGTGCCTTTGCCTGCTGGTGTCTGTGGACATGGGCTCTGTGTGGCTCCAGTTCCCAGCACCTGCTGGGCTGGGCTGTGGGCACAGACTCCTCTGCAGCCCAGTGCCACCATCCCCGGGGACACGCGGAGTGTCAGGGCTCGACCACGCGACACTTGTGGGGAGGGACCTGGCGGAGGGCTTGGGGTCGGTGCTGTGGCGGGAGTGCCTGCAGAGTGTGCTGTGGCTTCAGGGATGCTGCAACGACCCGCATCCCTGTCGAGTGCCAGGGACAGCAGGATCCTATGGGTTTTTCCATGAAAACTTCCCGCAGGTGCCGTGGAGGAGGGATGCTGGGGAGCCGGAGCTGGGCTCTGCTGCCTGCAGATTTGGAGAGCTCTGTTTGCCCCCAGGTGGGCAGGGGGCACTGGAGGAAGACCGAGGGTGCCATACCGTGGATGAAGCAGCAATGCTGGGATGGGAAGCGTAGAAATGCCAAAGCTGGTGGGCAAATCCAGGGCTTAATGCCACATATGCTGCCCTTCTCCCTGCTGCTGTCCCCGCGGGGCTGGTGGTGGTGCAGCGTGGCCCTGCTGCGAGCAGGGGGGTGGGAAGGGTGTGGCTGGGATGCAGAGAGCATCCTGCGCCACTCCCGGTCTGCACAAATGGAAGATGGAAGGGCAAAGAGAGCTTGACAGCTCCTCAGGCAGCTGCAGGCACAGCTGAGGAGCCCCAGAAATGTTTCACAGTTTCCAGCAAAGACGCTGATGGGGACTAGGGGAGAGGGAAGGATATGGGTGGGGAGCAGACTTAGCAAATGATTTCACTCTTGGTTAAATTTCTTCTGCACTAAGACATTGCAGAATTTGGGCAAAGAAGCACAAGTCTGCCATGAAAAGAATCCCACGTCCAGCTGTGGCCAGACAGTGAGGGGAAGGTGCTTGCAAAGTCATTGATGATGCAAAGCCACACCAGGAAAACGTGGGACAGGGCATGGCAAATCCCACCTTGTGCACACGCCTGAAAGAGAAATCTCTTTCCCCTGTCTAATCCATTACCACATGCTTATTCCTATAACAAATAACTGAGTCAGCGGGAGAAAACCAAATTCAATTTATATCTCAATCCAAGCAAATATGAAAAGGCTGCCAAATCTGACAATAAAACCGCAGTGATCTCAGATGTTTTCCTTCTATATATTAAGAGAAAGGGGAGCAGAGGAGATTTTGGCCACGTGGGCATAGGTGGGGGTGCAGAGGGATTGGTGGGATGCCTCAGAGCTCTGTCCCCAGGTGGTGAGCACAGCTTTTGCTCCAAGGGACACCTGCCAGATGTGCTGGTACAGATGTGGCTCCAGATCTACCCTGGGGACAGCAGGGGCTGGGAGCAGGCTGGCACTCCTGTCACCTTTCTGAAACTGTCTGAATAACCCCTGGTGGAAAAAAGTGGAGGCTTCCCACGTCGTGTTGCTCCTACTGTGTCGCTGTGGGATTCTCAGAGGCATCCGCCTTCCTGCTTTGCAAACACTACAGCTGTCTGTGCAGCCTGAGGGCACGAGGATTTTTCTTCAAAGTTTGTCAAGTTTGCCAGCCTTTCAATGAAAGCAGAGCCATGCAGTGAAGTGCTCTGTGCTGGGGGATGCTCTTTCCCGGGCAGGGTGGCAGCAGCACGTTGTCCTCTGTGCCCAGGGGGTCGCCTCTCTGCGCTGCCCAGCGTGTGATGAATGGGTGCAGCCAGCTAAAACACTGCTGTCCCTCTTGCAGGGAGAGTGCATTGTCTGTCCTCCAGCCAGGACTGCTCCACATGACTGGGATTTCCCTCGCAGTGAGGCAAACCCCTTTGCAAAGTCCCTTTATTGCCACCTGAGCTGCCCCATTGGTGGGGTGTTCAGCTCAGCTAGTCCGGGCTTGGCTGGAGCCTGGCTTAGCTCCCTGCTGAACCCAGGAGTGCAGTGGCACTGAAGGGATGCCCACAAAGCCAGGGGCAGAGCTGGTGTTCACCCTTGCTGCTCCTTCCTGGGCCAGGTGACCTCCCCAGACTGAGCTGTGCACCCCTGGCCCTTCTCGCTCAGGTGGTGCCCGGCCTCCAGCAGCGGAAGTAGGAACAGATGGGAGAGAGAGAATAAACAAAGAGTCAAAATAGACAGTTTGATTAACAATTTTCCTAGAAGAAGGCATTTAGCAAGCTCAGCTGAGCTATAAATATCCTATAATGTTCCTCTAATATGTGAGGAGAGCTGGGGAATGGGAAGGGGGGGGATTTTCTTCATGTAAACAAATGCAGAGAAAATAGTGGCAAGAGGAACAAAAGGAACTAATGAATTCAAGTCAAACACCCTGGTTTGGCTCAAAGATTAGGCGTTTCTTGGGCAGCCTGTGACCACATCCAGGCGGTTCATTAGCCTCTCCGGAACCCAAACTTGAGACTTTTTGTTCCCGAATGCTGGGGTTTTGGTGCTTGCCATTGGTTTTTTTTTGTTTTTTTTTTTTTTTTTTTTTTTTTTTTTTTTTTTTTNNNTTTTTTTTTTTTGTTTTATTTTGTCTTTTTTTTTTTTTGTTTTTTTTTTTTTGAGCATGAAAACCAAGTTAAGTAATGTGAGAATGGAATCAAACATTTCATGCTGAACTAGAATGAGCTTGTTTGGTTTTCAGCCTGAAAAGTTCACACGTTCTGAGCATTGCACATGAATAAGGGCTGGGTACAATCCGTGGGGGACAGACAGAGGATGGATGATGGGGGAATCCATGCAGGGAGCAAGTGGGGACACAGATACCCAGGGCAAGTTCTCTGTTAGACCTGTACTTTTCTCAGGAAAACCTTGTGCATTCTCCATGCTAATTTGCTTTTTACCCACTCAAACCACAGAAGAGCAAAAGGGCGGGGAAGGAATTGCTGTTCCTAGGCTATGTTAGGAAGAGTTTTGTCTCATTAAAATCTGCTTTCACCTGCTACTAATTTTCCTCTCTAATTTTCTTCCATTACAAAGGCCTGGGATGATTTGTTTGTTTGTTTGTTTGTTTGTCTGAATGAAGAGTGAAAAAGAGCTGTTAGAGGTTCATGGTGAGGAAATGACAGGGTGTGCTGGTGGGGGCACGCTGGGTGCTGAGCCAGTGATGGGCACGGGGAGAAAATTGCAGTGATGAGATCCTTCCTGGGCTTTCACAGCAGCCTGAGAAGGGTGGGAGAGAGTTTCAGAGGGAGCTGTGCTGCCTCCTCTGCCAGTGCAGGCAGCGATGTGGGCAGTGGCTGCTCCCTGGGGCACGTAGGAGCTGCTGTGGCGTGACTGCTGCCCCACGAGTGGTTTGCACGGAGAAAAATGCGCTGCTGGAGGATCCAAAATAGGACCTGCTTGCTCCTGCTGTCCTGCCTTTCCCCAGCTGTCCTTAGCAGGCACTATGGGCTCAGGGTTGGAGACATCCCTCTCTCTCAGGGAGGGGATATTTATGGCCCTGAAGCACTGCTGAAAACCCGCTCCCACCCCTGCAGCTGGCAAAGGCTCCCACCAGCAACACAACCCAGGCAAGAGCGGCCCTCCCGAGGTGTTTGTGCTTTGGGGAGCAGCGATGAGGAAATGGGAACCAGCAGGTGCGTGGGGAAATGACCTCAAAGGCTGAGGGGTGGGGATGCATGGCGCCAAGTCTCCATCCTCCCTGCAGGCCCGTGCATCCCGCTGCCTCTCCCGCCGGCTGTGCCTGCCCCTGCCTGGGCCAGGGAGTGCAGCACACGAGGGCTGCGTCTCGTTATTGTGACAAGTAATTAGGGTGACGCAAGATGCTAAAAAATTACTTTATTAGGCAAAGGCGGCCTGTAAACCTCCCGGAACAACCAAGCACTTCAAACATCTCCAACCCGTGCGTGCAGGCAGCTGCTCTCCCTCTCACTCTGGCCCTGCTCATCCAGACCAAAGGACGATCTGAGACCCAGGGAGACATTCCCCTGCTTTGCCCTAGCATCCTACCAGCTGGTGACATCCCCTAAAATAGGAAACCCAAACTGCAGCAACGACCAGGGTTGTGTTCAGCCTGTCCTCCCTCTGGTCCCCATTTTGTCTGACACCATCCCTTCCCTAGAAGCTCCCTAAAACCTCCCCCTGGGGGGGATGATGGGGCTTTGTGGTGCCCTGGACACAGCTGGCAGAGCACGTGCCTGTGCCTGCTGTTGGCACTGGCCAGCGGCCGTCAGGGATGGGCTCAGTGTTAATAAATCCACAGCGTCGGTACTGCTTTAGTGTCGCACTAATTGGAGCCATAAAGTTAAACTCAGCCTCTTAGGGTTCTGCTGGGAGCTGGGGCTTCCATTTGCAGGTTCCCCCGTGCCGTTAAAGGGCACCGTGCTGGCTAATAGGTGTTAAATTGGTGCATCACTTTTTAATAAGCCTCTTAATGGCATCGTGCGGATCCTCGGCAGCCTCGGGATGAGGCTGCGTTAGGATACCTGCATGCAGGGAAGGCAGTGCTGGGAACTGAGCGCTGGGGAGGCTGGGGGGATGTGGGAAGCGCTGAGGTGACCCACGTCCTGCTCTGCTGCATCGATCTGGGTCGCTGCAGAAAATCCAGAGGGTGGCCTGGCCTGAAATCCGAGGTATAAGGACAGGCCAGGAGATTGCACTGTGTGGCACAGCACAGGGTGGCGTGTCTGGTCCTACAGCATCTGCTTTTGGGTGACTGGGGAGGTTCTGTCCAGGAAGTGGCATTGCCTGGAGCTGGATACAGCAATGGCAGTGTCCCTTTGGCTAATGGCACAGCCACCAGCTGCATTTCCTTCATTGGGATCTGCCTTTTGGGGTGCTGCTGCTGAGGCGTCACATCCAGGGGATGCGTCTTTCTGCCCCTCGCCTACAGGGATCAGGGTCTCTGTCTCAGTGCTCTCACAGCAACCTCACTGCAGTGTTTCTCATTTACTGAGATGGTTCCATAATTTCCCAAACCCCCATCTTCCCCTTGCCCCTGCCCCAGGACAAAGGGGTTTCTCTCTTCCCTCTGTGTGGTTGCCCACCTAGAAGTGACATCATGGATGCGATCAGGAACTCTCCCGCAAAACAGACATTGAAGCCACCCAGGCTGCTTTCACTTGGGTAATGCTTAGAGAAAGGACTAAGATCCCAAGAAACAAGCACACTATTTTTATCTAATCCCTCTGCTTTAATAACTGAGAGTTGGAGGGCTTTCATTATTCGTAATTCAGATGAGGCTATTTTGAAAAGTCCCTGGTGGGTTCTGTCTTCTGCCTCCAGCTCTGCTCACGCCTCGGTCTCCTCCCGCCATGTGGGACATGGGGAAGCATTTGGTGAGCTCATGATCACATCCAAACAGCTCCCCACTGCCCAAGAGCTTGGTATGTAACCCCACACTTGCTCTCCAGGCTCATCAAGGTCTAACTAAGAAACACCCACTGACAGAAAACGCTTTGTCAAACTCAGCTCCTCACAGCATCATCCCCCCGGCACAGGGCGGGATGGATTCGCTGTGCTCCAGAAGGGAGACAGGGTGGGATTTGTCACCTCCAGGCCAGGCAAATTCGAGGCCAAAGCAGTGGAAGAGAATGAATGCAATTTTTGTCAGCTCCATCCGTGCCGGCAAATGCAGATCATGAATTACACACCCGCCAGATGACAGGCTGACATTTTAGCTCCAAACATTCTCCTATAATTAGAGAATCTAATGCAATACAGGGAATGGCTCCATTTTACACACACATTATCGTAATGCCTTTAAATAAGATAATTGATTATGCCTCTGCATAAGAAAGTAAAATATTCGGTGTAATTAAAACCGACATTCAGATTTTGGCATGCTGACAGGTGAGGCCATGTGTCATTTTATAAATCCTTAAAGTGATATTCACACCCACATCCGAGTTCCCAAAGTTTGGGGAGAAGAAAAAAAGAAGGCCTTGTCGCTGAGCTGCTTCTTATCCTGAGTTCAAATGTGTCTCGAGGAGGGATTTCTCTTCTTCTTTTGCTCTCATTTATCTTCATTTCAGCCTCAAATCATCAGCTGACAAAAAAACCCTGAAGTCGTACTGCTGTGAGCAGGGATGTTGGTAGATCCCATCAGACAAGCAGGGTTTGGCCAGCTCTCTGCTTGCAGCAGCCCCCTCCGAGGCACTCGCCCTGCTGAATTGGCAGGCAGCGCCTTGCAGCGCGCGTCTGCCCCGATGCCGAAACCGCCGCCGGCTCTTTGTGGGCTCTCCTGGAATGGAGACGTTCACGTAGAAGGAAAACGCTCTGTGCTGCAGCAGCTGCCAAAAACCTTGAGGTCCTTCCAGATGAGGGCTGCCTGGGTGGATGTGTGTGGTGGGGGACGAGGAGGAGAGGACAGGTTGTGGTGAGCCCGGGGACCTGCGCTGGAGGATTCAGTAGATGCTCTGTCCTTGCCAGCTGGGCTGAGGGGCTCTTTGCCCTCTATCAGTGCTTTTATGCCAAACACTGAGGAACACTAATTGCTTCTCCCATCCGTTTTTATGGTTGGAGCTGCCTGTGAGGACTGTGTTTCTGATCCAAAGAGTAGGTGCCAAAACCTGCTTAGAACCCTCTGTAAAAACTCCTGTTTGGGACTTCATCCTGCTGCTGATGGACGAGGTTTATGTCACAAATCACCACTGCTGCTAGGTAGTGAAGCCTGCCACTGCTGGTCATGGTGTCAGTGATGGGGTTTGAGGTCAGGGCGCTTCTGAGGGGATCTTTAGGCCTCAAGAAATCCTCTAAGTCAACACAAATGCTGCTTTGCAGCCTTGACATTTGCTGACTGTTACATCTCGAATCTTTGCAAACAAAGGCTTGAACACCTTCAGCATCCCTAAATTTGTCCCTGTTGTCCCATAGCATGTTCCTGGTGAGATCTGGGCAGGGTTTGGGTGAGGGATCTCTGTCCTCTGGATCCCTCCCTACCCCCATTCCCTGTGAAAACAAGGCTCCTCTAATCAATGGGAGTGCCAGGGCTGCTACCGCTGAACCTGCCTCCTGCCTGATAACATGAACTTGAATTATGGAGCTGTTTAGGTTGGAAAAGACCTCCAAGACCTTCAAGTCCAATGGTTAATCCACCACTAAACCATGTCCCTAAGCACTACATCTACACGTCTTCCTGCCCTCCGTTGCCAACAGCTTCCACTCTCATTTCCTTCCAAACAACCAGAGGTGGTTCCTCCTCTCCAGCCCGAGTCACCTGGCAGTGAGCTGTGCCTTCCAGCATCCCCATTCAGCCATCCAAGGCTCAGGAAATCTGCCAGGATGAGGTGGTGTTTCCAGCCCCATGTAGGGTCTGCCTGGTGAAGTTTGCAGAAGGAAAGGTGCAAGAGGGTCCCATTTGATGGCTCATACCTGCCTGTGGATGCACAGTGTGCAGAATGGCCCGTGTTAGGTGCATTTCAGTGACACTTGCTCTGTAATATTGCTCCCAAAACCTTCAGCAATGACCTTCCCTGTTCTGTACCTGCCGGTCCAGCCTCCTGCCTATCACTCTTTTCCCCATGGGCTCTATCCACTGCACAGGTAATTAAAATCCTCAGTCAATTAAGTGGCTCCCAGCCTCCAAGCTGGCTGAGGAGGCCTGATCCTGCTGCCTCCTCACTACTGCGGGGCCTTGTGTCCCCGAGTGCGGCTTGGATGCAACCAGCAGGGCAAGGGCAGGGAAGTGAACAGCTTTGCTGGACTCAGGGTGGGATAGGTTTCCCCTGGCCTGATCCTGGTCCTATCTACCCATCCATCCCCATCGGGCTAGCAGGGAGCGTGGTATCCTTGAGGGAGAGAGAAAACCAGACCTTCCGAGCTCCCCCTCTGGGCTCGGCTCTGGCGAGGGGAGGAGGGCAGCGCTCGCAGCCTGCTCGGCTCGCATTACTGCGCTGCTCTGGCTCTCTCCGCCGCTCTTTAGCCCATTACTGCGGGCTCGCCGGGATGCGGTTGGCAGCGGGGGCGCCGGAGCCCGCTGGGACGCCGGCAGCTCGCCCCTTCCTCCGCTCTTAAGTGGGCTTGTAAAAACCAGCCCCGTGCCTGGGAAACAGAGGGATGCTTAACCGTGCTGGTTAAGAGAACTGCCCGCCCTCCCACGGCACAGCCTCCCTGCAGCCGGCCGGGTGACAAGGAGGTGCATGGGAGTGACGAGAGGGGGCAAGGACTGTCCTGGCCGTGTGTGGGTGGCAGGAGCGCGGCAGGATGGGCAAAAGCGGGCAGATGTGGCACAAGCCCACAGTAGCGGTTCATGGCTGCCAGAAATGATACGAGGCACCAGCCTGAGCGGAGAGCAGATCCCAGAAGTGTCGCAGCTGTTCTGCCTGGCCTCCTGCTGTTTCTCACGTAAGAGAAACACTGGGAAGAGTCTTCCCAGTGCGCCCAGTGCTTCCAGCTCCTCCACGTCTGTGCCCCCACTGGCTCTGGGCGAGCAGGACCGTGGGAGCGACGTCCCCCTAAGAAGCGCCACCTGGACATCCCTTTGCATCCCCAGCTCTTGCTGTGCCCGGAGAGGCAACCTGGATGCCTTCAAGGTCCCCGGGCTGTCCCCGCCTCCCGCTGCCACAGGCAGGCTCCTCCAGCCCGTCTCGCACTCCCGCGATCGCGCTCCCCCCGCTCCGTGCGCTCTCCCTCACCCTCGCACTCCCACGTGCGCCGGGATGCTGCGTGCGGAGAGCAGCGCTGCCATCAGCGTTAGTCACCGCTCCCGTGGGAGGAGGGCTGGGAGCGGAGGAGGAGGAGCACAGCCACAATGTAGGGCAGGACCACAGTCCTAGGGACAGCCACCGGCTTGGCTCAGTGTCGCCGCTGACTGCCCTGCTCCTTGTGTCAGGAGCTGGAGGGGTCAGAGAGCTGCCTGGCTGGGGGCTGCGAGCAGGCTGTTACAGGGCACCGATGCCGACACGGCTCCTATGGAGTAGAAAAAGCACCCTGAGAGCACTGCAGCTGCCCAGGAGGCACGGAGTTGCTGGTGTGCGTCTGGCATTAGGTCGAGAGAGGGGTAGATTCACAGAAGTGTTTCGCTGCAATGGCACCGACACGTTTCTGAACATTCCTTTTTGGGGAGGAGGAGCTAGATTTGAGTGATCGTGAGGGCAGATGGATAAAACTGGGGGAGGTGGACTGGAAAGGGAAAAACAGGGCACCCCAGGGGGGTTTGGCTGAGTGATGTGGGTGACAAAGCAGGGCAGGCACAAAGCAAGGCAGTTGCGGGGGTCCGAGAACCATTTATGTGTGCGTGTCTGCGTCAGAGCCTGTTCCTGCCTTGCCCAGTGTTCACTGGGACACTGCACACCTCGCTCGTGCCTATTTATATTTTACCTTAGCCATGCACTGCATCTGGACTCCTCTGTTTACAGCTGTGAGCTCTGCTTTCATCCTGCACATCATCAGGTTGTTGGGATTACTTTTCCCACGGTGGGCTGGATCATGATGGGATTAAAAAGCTCATCTAGAGTGGGGGAAAGAAACTGTGTTTTGAGGATTAACCATTGCACCAAACTCCAGCTCTCTTTTATTTCCCACCAGGGATGAGTTGCCAGGTTCCAGCTGGCCTTTTCCTTCCGGAGCACCTACAACTTGCCAGCAGATGAACACAGGGCAGCACCAGCTTTCAATAAGGGCTGTGGACCCTGGAACACCAATACATCCATAGATGACTAATGAATCACAACATCACTTACGCGTTAACTTCTTTGAAATGCAAAGCACTCCCTTGATATTTCAGCGTTTTCCACCTAGTCCGAAGCAAAACCCAACAGGCAGAGAGGAGACAAGTGGGAAGCTGAGCAAGGTAACGTTTCCACCTTGCGTCTGTTACAATGATTTGCATCAGCTTTAATTACAAAGGGACTTTCTGCCCTTTAAAGCAGCTCTGCGCACGTCGTATTCTCAGCTTCTCTGCCTCCGGCTGGCTCCGGCGCTGAAACAGTTTCTTTCATGCATTCAAAACAGTTTGTAATTAACAATCACATTGTTTTCCTTTGAATATCGATGGAGATACAGAAAACAGAGATTGGGAGCTGAGGTGCTGATATGACTGGCTATTATTCTGCTTCCATGAAATAACTTTTCTCATTTTACAGAAAATTTTGTGCTGGTGAAAGATTCAGGGTAGTGGAGACATTTTGCTCACCAGTTGGCCCTGAAGCTTGGGAAGCTGGCCCTGAAGCTTGGGAAGCTGGCTCAGACATCTGGAAAATTTCCTGCCATATCTATGGGAAAGAAGGAAATTTTGGGTCTAGTGCCCTGTAATCTTTGGCCCATGCCCAGTGAGTGCCCATGAAAAAAAAATCCATGACACCATTGTTGCTTTTACAGAATATCTCTAAATGGGAAACCAGCAGAAAAGAGTAAGTAAAACCAGGAGTATCTCAGCTCCACCATGGCTCCCTGAACTACTCAGTCAGACCAGAGGGGTCTTAATTTGAAGCCTTGGCTCTGTAAACAAGAACCAGATTACAAACTTCTTCAGTTCTGGTGCAAAGCTCGGATGGGAGGATTGTTCCCTCCATCTGTTCTTCTCATTGACAATCTGCCTTTAAAGCCATCGCTGCATAAATCTGGAGGAAGCGTAAATGCAGGAGCACCTGAATATTGTTTAACAGATGGGGACACACATTTTTCAAGCAGAGATTTCCCTTACATCGCCCTATTTATTTTGCAGAGTGTTTTTCAGTACTGTCCTTGCAATGCCATGTCTGCCTTGGAATAAGCTGGCACCCCAGGCCGAGGTTTGTGGCTAGCCAAATTGATTTTCAGGAGGAAACTTTACTGCATGAACACTGCTGTGACATTTTTTTGGTTTGCTTTCACCCCTTTCAGTGTAATTCCCTTCTGACCAAGCTCACATTTCCCATCCAAGCCTTTCGGGAGGACTGTGTTAGCTGTGAGCACTCCTTGTTTCCCGCTCCCACCCTGGAAAGGCTTGAGGAGATCATCCACGCACTTCACTTGAAACTCATTCTGGCATAAACAAACAAAAGCCTGCAGGAATAAACACAAAGTCAAGTTTTGGACCCTATGGGTCCCGCCTTCACATATCCTTCTCCTCTTTCCCTGACAGGCAGTCTGGCAGCTCCCATCCTGCTGACAGCGCTCTCTCTTGTTCTTCCACCTTCCATCCCACAGGATCCCTAATGCATTTAGCACAGTGGCTTTCAGCTTCGTTAGCTTAAGGGCCACTACAAGTTTTCTGGCAGCAATACAAACGTGGACTGTTGAATGTCAGAGAGGAAATTGCTTTTCTTTTCAACCTTTTCACAACTCCCTGCAGTCACTGGACCTCTGGGTCTCGAGGACCACGGTTTGAAAGCCACTGACTTACCAGGCAGCACAAGGAGTTCACATCAGGTGATGTCTCTGCGTGGGAATGGGCTAGCCATCAAATTTAGCAGGCAGCAGCATTTCGTGCAGATACAGGAGGGAATAAGAAAGCTACTAAAATTGCAATGGGACTTCGGCTGTTCCTGACGGACTCTGCCCTGCCAAGTGTCCATCCTTGTAGAGAGCAGAGTCTTGGCTGGGAGACACAGAGATCTGCCTGAGGAGATGAGCCTGAGTCTTTCACCTGCTCCCCAGCACAGAGGCACAACAGATGCTGCACTGCTGACCCCAGACACTCAGAGTTTGCCAGTCTGGTCTCCGAATTCAAACAAAGATATTAAGTGCTGTTTTCTTTTCACTTGCCTTCTGGCTCTGGAACCAGTAGGTTGCACCCAAATAGCACTCACAGCTTTTATTTATTTTTCCCCAACCACAAGAACTAGGACTTTTCCTTTTTTTTTTCTCTGTCTAAGCCAAAAGCTGAGAGTCTTGCTGAATCACTTGTCTCCATGAACTGGGGCTTCAAGGGAAGTATCCAGTATTGGGAAGTGTGCAGTGTACGAGTGAGACTTGGCAACACCACCGGGGGACAAAACCCAAACATGATGTCATCCAGCCACGGTGGGAAGGACAACACGAGGATTGTGTTTGGGGTGTAGGCTCAGCCCCTGCTGGCCTCCCCCCTCCACTACCCCTGCTCCTACCATGGGAGGCAAGGCGCAGATCACGTCTTCCAAGAGAGGTGGGCGGTGCTGTAGGGTGCTGGACCAGCAGCAAGGAGATACAGGATGGTGCCAGAAGGAAAAGAGGATGAGAGAAGAAGGGATAAGACTTGGAAGTGGGAGAAACACACGTGCAACAGGCAGGTTGTCCCCAAGGCAACCTGCCTTAGATCTGAGCAGCTGCTTGTTGTCTCACTGACCCTCATTCCTGCTGATCCACAGTCCTGGAGTTGGGGAAATGCAGCAGGAAACACAAGGCAGCTTCCTGTGGTTGGTGACGTGCTGCAGCATGCCATGGGCAGAGTCCTGTTCTCCCCAGGCCATTAGATCTCAAAATCCAGCTACCAGGAGAAATCTCAGCCTAAGAAGAAGGAAAAAAAAAGAGGAGAAAATGTGGGCACAGACGATGGAGCCCCAATTTCTCAGCTTTCATGTCACTTCCCCTTCCCCCTCCTTCCCTGTTCTTCAGTCGTTGTATTCTTCTTGGGAGAAAGTGTCTGTTGGAAAACAGAGAGAGAAAACGACAAACACTGCTGTGGAATTATTTAACGAGCCAGAATGAATTGCATTTGAAATCATTTAAATGGGATCTGGGAGTATTTAACTGCAGCACAGGAACTTAACAAGAGTGGGAAAGGATTTTGTGCTAATTGCTGGCAATGATATACCTACAGAGAGAGAACATGCAGCAATTAGTAAGCAAGGCTGTAATTTCAGCCCAAGGTCCCTGTCTGCCCTGGAATATGGCATGGATTATCTGATTGAAGGAAGGCAGGGGCTCTGATCCACAGATGACCAGAGAAGGGAGCAGATAAGATTCTCATTAAGTAGTCGTTAACCAAGTTTTAACAACCCTGGGATGCAGGAGATGGGTTTGGTCAGACCCAGACGCCCCTTTGCACCACCTCAGGTTTGAGTCCTGATCTCTTGTTCCCCAACCTGATTGGCAAAGCCAAAATGGAGCACAAAGCCTCTTTCCAACCCACCTGTTCTTGCCCACCCAGAGGTGGCAGGGACTGACCCTGCACTCAATGCCTGCATGGTGGGGCTACAGCTCCCAGTGCGGGGAGCCTGAGGACCAATTCAATCATTCCTTGCTGAGAACTCAGCAGCTTCAGGGCATCCTCAGCACTGCTGGATTTGGGGAACCAGCAAGATAAGACCAGAGATCTGGGGCTGAGACGTTGCTTTGATCATAGCGTGCATGAGGGCAGAGCTGGGGTGTGCTGGGGCCTTATGGTGATGGTGGGGATGAGATGGGATGAGGGGGAAGGAAACGAGGCAAGATGAGGTGGGAAACTTTTGCAGGTGCAATGACAAGCAGACAGGAGCCTGCACCCACCAGAAACACCCCAGATGGCCCCAGGTGTCCTGCCCTTCCTACAGTGATGCTCACAGAGGAGAGACCCTGTGGTCCCACTCTGCTGAGTCCACAAAACTGGGGTACCATTGATGCCCAAGCCCCAACTCAGAGATGAGCTGCTGTGGCTCTAGAAGGGACAGCCCCTGCTGGCAGCAGCCCTGGGAGGGTGTCCTCACTGCAGGGGAAGGCAGACAGCCGGCAGCTCTCGTCCTGACGCCCGGCAGCTGCAGGCAGCCTCCGCCAGCCTCTGCTCATTGTTCCCTGGTCCTGCCGCTCCCCATCTCCATTCTCTCCCTGTGATGTGTCTGTCTGTGACTTTTTGTCTTTCAATCAGTTTTCATCTCAGTAATTCCCATTCAATGGTTAGTCCCTGATCTTTCTAATTGAGATCAGAGCTTCGTATAATAGGAATGGGGGGAGGGAGACTATTTTTAATTTGCTACGTTCCCATTAATAACAAGTTCTAATTAAAAACCCTCCATCTTCCATCCTCCCAAGTTCAGAGGAAAACTCTCTACGACTTCTGTTGGAATCTTCTCCTGATAAATTGGTACCACAGCCTCCTAGAACAGCTGGTCCTCTTTAGCAGGCATAGTAATTAATGGGAATAATAAATGCATTCAAAGCAGGTTCATAACCCTCCTTTCTGTGCACTCAGACATCTCTTCACATTGCAAGAGACACACATCAACATTTCCACTTACAAAACAGGCCCAAAAGATCTGCCTACGTCTAACAAGCCTGGGTTTCATTAGCACTCTCTGTCCCGTGATAAACCTTGTGATACAAAGGTTCCCCACGGACAGGGATGTTCCCTCTTGGCTGGGAATGAGGTGGATGCACAGAGCATGAACTGTACCCTTGTAGCATCTCTGTGTCTGCTGAGGACTTTCTTCCAAGCCTGAGTTTTGTCACAGCTGCCCAGGATCTGTGGGGAGGAAAGCCATGTTCTGCCCTCCCCTGGGAGCCTTCCCCAGGTTTTACAGGGAATAGATCCATGCTCAGATGGGTGGGGTGAACACGGGGACAGCTCTCCTTGTCCTGAGCTGCTGTGCTATGGTGCCAGCCCAGCCAGGACCGGCCCCACCTGTGCCTGTGCTCCTGGGTGGTGCTGTTCTTGTGGCTATGGCAGGGGAAGGCTAAACGAAAAAGGATCTCAGGGTGCTTTGCCACTTGCACAAGGAGGCAGGAGATCAGGATTTTCCCTTTCCTCCAGCTTCCGTTCTGCTCTGCTGTGTCCATCTTCCTGCCTACCATGTGTTGGGGTAGGCAGATATCACTACCTTGCAACATCCTCCAGTGAGACTGGCAGAGAAGGGGGAGTGGATGCTAAGTGAAGGCTGAGGTCACACCAGGAGCTGGACATGACACCCTAATGTTCCGATTTCCCTTCCTAGGCACCAGACAAACAAATAGGGACAATCCTGCCCAGCAAAGGAGACAGCAGTGGCCACATCCACAGGGAAGACACAGGGAAGAAGAAACACGAGGTCTAACGAGCTGCATGCCCTCTCCTCCCTTTGTGCAGGTCTCCATTGACACCAGCTGCTGATTTGGGCTTCCTTGGAAGTGCAGATCAGCTCTGCTGGGGATGGATGACCCCTCGCTGTCCCTTTCGCTTGCTTTTGTTCACCGCTGCCGAGTTAATGGACTCATCTCAGGAGTGGCCAAACCAGGAGCCATCAGTGCAGATATCCCTGAGCCGAGCAATCTGTCCTGAGCAGTGATTTCAATTAAAGGGTCATTAGCGTGAAATCTTATCCAGCCCAGCTCCCATTTGCCAGCAGGAGGTCCTTCTCCTCCCCATCCCAAGCCCTGCTCTGCGGTTAGAGCGCGCTGCTCCTGCTGGAGTCCTCCAGCTTTGCTAAAACACAGCAGCTGCTGCTAATAAACAAACATATTGATCATAGAGATATGGGCTGTCAGGGACTTAATTCATGAATGAAATGGGCTTAAGAGAGCCCGGTAGGCAACGGCTCTGCTTAAAGAGCTCCTCGTCAAGATGGTGCTTGGAGCTGGGGACCGAGAAGCCCAGCAGCCACCCAGCACTGGGATGTCGAAGTCTGGCGCTGGTGTAAGGATCTGGGGATGAAATTCCTTTTTGGGACTGAAAGCCACGTTCTTGGGAACGTTTCCCCCTTTAGAGCAAGTTTCCCCCTTTACCACTGTAGGCCCATGCCAACAGGGATGTGGTACAGTGAAGGCCTCTGTGCTTCCTTCCTGCTGTGAGCAAGAGGCTCCTGGTTCTGCTTCGTCCTGAGGGCACCACCTGGGCAATCCAAAAATTCAGGGCTTTTGAGGAGCAGACTGTCAAATATCTCCCCCAGAAGTAGTCCCTCTAGTTTTTGTGGGTCTGGAACTGGTAAAAAAACCAGAGCAGGAGGCATGCCTGCCTCCTGGAGTTTGTGACACCCATTTCAGGGGGCAGATGCTGCTGTAGCATCACTTAGAAAATACGTCAGAGCCAAGAAGGGGAGAGTATCACAGCTCCAAATTGCCAGCATTTCTATTCTCCTCGCAGCAAACAGGTTTTCCTGGTTTTTGATCAAATTTTCCTTCCACAGACAGACAGTAAAACTCTTCCTGCACGTAAGACCAAGGCTGTTTACATCACTAATGCTGCCATTGTTTCTGAATTGTCATCGTTGTGTGGAATCAGACCAAAACAAGGTAAAATCAGCTCAGGAATGGATCCTGCACAGCCAGGGACTATAATTAAAACAGAAGTATATTTGAATATAGTCTTTATAGGTGCAGTAAATTACACCACAGTACGTGAGGATAGAGGCTGATCTGTAACTGGTTTCCACCCTTTGGTATTGGCCACGATGAAAGCAGCTGCTAAAATAGGTCTTGGTATTTATGGTCCTGGGATGTGAAGGCCTTGCTGAGAGTTTGATGGATGAACTTTCAAGGACAGGAATAGTTGTCAGCCTGAAATATTTATCAGTCTGAAATCTCCCCGCGATTCATGCCATAGTTTCATACTTCCATTTTTTCTTCCTCTTTTCTAGCCCAGGTTTGCAGCTGAGGTTCCCCGGCCAGAAGGAGGGTCTCTGCTGTGGGGCAGCAAACCCCACTGTGGTGATGTTATCTGTTCTTCCCGTGCCAGCACTGGCTGCTGTTTGAACCAGTGGTACCCTGAACAAGAGATCCTGTGCTGCCGGGCTGCTCCTGCTGCCTTCCACCCCAGGGGCCATATTCCAGGGCTTGCCAAAGAGATTCCTGCTCCTTGCACAGCAGGAGATGGAGAACGTGTCTGGACAAACTGAATGCATCCCCTCGTGTGTGCGTTTGGACACTCCTGCTGTAACGCCTTTGCCTCCCCCATTCCTCTGGCCAAGGAGAGGCCAGGGGAACTCAAGGCCAAAGGGATAAAATGGGATCTCCATCACTCTGCACCTCATTTCTCCCTGAGAACAGCACAGCCCCGCTTGCTGCCTGATCTGCAGTGTCCCCTTGGCCCCTGGCATCAGCAGGGACTCCTCTGACAGGGAAGGCAGCCTGGACACTTTGCTGCTCATGGCCATGGGAGGGGAGGGGCTGTACGGTTTTACACCAGCACAGACGAACTTTCCTCTTCTCTTTTGCAAGCACAAATCCGCACTCAGTGGAATGTGTTTCATTTCTGGCCCATCTTTCTGTGCTGCTTTTATGAGTCTTCTGTGCTTTGCAACTAAAGAGTGAAGACCACGAGCAGTGCACAAGGCCGCTGCAGAACCACATCCCACTGCAGGCCCCTGCTGAGGGTGAGAGGGGCTGCTGAGCAGGGAAAATGCTGGTTCCACAGGGATCCACTGCCTGAGAATACACTGAGGACCGTGACTTCAGGTTTCTAGACTCCTCAGGTCTCTGAGACACCCAGAACCTGCAAGTTAATAAATGCCTAGACCTTGTCCCCTGAGAGAGGGGATGAAAACTCCCTGTGATTCACCTGCAGCAAATGCCAGCAAAGCACATTTGCTTGAGGTTTCTTGAAGCTACCACTGAAAGGTCAGATCTCTCAGTGAGACGAAAAGCTCTCTTCTTCCTTCTAGCTGTTCCATCAATACTTGTTTTTCCTCTCCATTTACTTTTACCTTCCTGCTCAGAAAAACGTACACAAAGAGGGAAAAAGAATGCAGCTTCCCATGTCAGCAGCTAAGCAGCTTCTGCTGCCAGAGGCCGGAACAAAGACCTCAGTACACCTTGGGGACAATAGTGGAGACCAGTGCTGACCAGGGCCTGTGCAAAGGCTGGTGTTAAGCTGAGGTGCAGAGGGCACATCTGATCTTTTCCAGCCAGAAGTGAGGCATGGTCCTTGCCCTCTGTGTGCTCCCTTCAGCCTGGCTGGCTCCAGGGTCCTTTCTGAGTCCAGGGGCAGGGAGATGCTGTGCACAGAGAGAAGGGAAGGTGGGAACAACAGGAAGCCTATGTGCATCTTGCCTTCCATGGTTTTATGACAGCCATTGCTTTAGGCCTCACAGAGAGGCAGCAGGTGGGAATAAGGATCCAGTTTCACCCTTTCAATGATTTCTCTGAATATAGTGACCACTGTTGTAGCCTTCAAGAAGATGCTTGTAACCCCACTGGGGGGAAAGCAAATGGCTCTCCAAGCCTTTGGACATCTGCCATGGAGGTCACTGTCCTGGTTTGGATGGCTCCTGCTTCCTACAGCCACCCAACACAGTTTGGCCATGGGCAGCCAGTGCTCTTCGAGGTGGGAAAGGAGACCTCAGTGTCTGGTGTGGGAGCAGGAGCTCTGTGCAGAGGACTGGAGCCCTCTCTTGCTGATGGAGTTAATGGCTCTCCACTGAGTTATTCACACAATGCCATTTGGGGATAATATTCCTTAACCCACCGCTGGGCCCTTTGGTGATGATTACTCCAGCTGCAGCCCACCTCTCTTCCACTTGGCACTCCCACCCCTCCCTTCTCCCCCATCTCTGCCTTGTTTCTCTCTCTTGGTCATTATGGCCTCCATCCAACAAAGCACTTAACCAGGTGTTTCACGGAACAAGTAACCTGGCCCTCTCCATGCGGCGGATCCGGAAGCCTGAGGCAGGAGGCATCTGGACACCTTTGCCCTCTGGACACCTGGGGCTCTTGTGGCGTGGAAAAGCTCTTGGGCTGTGGGTAGAGGAGCTTAGAAAACCCTTGGGTGGCCCTCCTGACCTGCTGGCTATGATCTGCAGTCCTGACATCTGCTTGTGTGTAAAGAAGGAAATAAATCACTGAGGATTTCCTCCCCGGGCTTGGGGAATGGGAGCAGTGCTGGGACAGGGCTGGGCCATCCAAGCTGACTGCTGGAGAAAGGCTGAGCTTTTTGGAGCTCTGCATGGGAGGAAGAGGAGGGAGTGATGGGTGCTGCCTGGCCATGGTGGGCAGCTGGAGAGCTCTGGCAAGGAGCCCAGGTAATGGTCCCCAAATTTCTCAACCTCCGTAGCTACTGCAGGTGCTTTCTGTAGGTGTGTTTGTTATTCTCCAAGGACATTCCCACCCATCTCCCAGTGCACACAGTTTTGCACAACATCCAAGTTGGAGAATTGTCCAAGCCCACAGTATCAGAAAAGGTGGGACATTAATTTTGGTGCCACAAGAAAGAGAAGTGTTTCTGTGTGGCTGAGGAGTCTACCAAAGAGGTAGAAATATTTCCTGTGTGACCGGGACCAAACCCTCTGCCTTTTGCCCCAGAAGAGTGAGACTCAAGGTTGTCTTCTCACGCTGGTGCAACATCTCTGCTGCTCAGTTCCGTAACAAGCCATGGATAAGACAGTGGGGCTTACATTTCAGGACTTAAATATTCAATTAATCAATGGAATATTCCATTAGTGTAATAATCACTTGGCATCGCCTGATCTATAGGTACATCTCAGCTGGGCCTCACAAATTGATTTCTGATGAAGTTCTAATTGACTGCACAGGCAGAAGAAGGCCGGCCTGAGCACGTGGCAGCAGGGCTGGTAAAGGCTCTGGCAGCACCACCTCCCCCCAAGGAAGAGGAAAAGCGGGGGGAGGTGTGATTTATGCCCCATTTATCACGACAGCCTCTACCCTATCCCGTTTTATTGCTCCCAAGTGAGGCATGAGAGCTTACAGCTTTAATGCAGAAATTCGCAGGCAGCCGGAGACCCCTGTAAGCTGCTGACAGCTGCTTGTCACTTATGCAGTGGGTGCCAGGGGTACCCTAAATCCTGAATCTCCTAACACAGGATGCAGCAGTGCCACGAGTCCTGTGGGGAGGTCTCAGGTTTCCTCTGGCACGTGTGTATTTGCTAGCTGGGCTCTGCCACCCCTCTCCGTGAAGATGTGGGGGTTTCTTCCTGCCAATGTAGCTCAGAGCACGAGGGGATGGATGTGCCTGGAGGGAGGCAGTGGGTGACCCACACCTGTCCTTCTTTCTTGGCCATCCTGCAGCCCCTCATCCTGAATTCTCTCCTTCCTGGGTTTGGAGGCGGTCCCTGAAGGAGTGTGGCAGAGCAGGAACCATCTCTGTTGCCAGAGTTATCACAGAATCATAGAGTAGTTTGGGTTGGAAGGGACCTTAAAGACCATCTAGTTCCAACCCCCCTGCCGTGGGCAGGGACATCTTTCACTAGACCTCCATGCCAAGGACCTCTAAAAGCTCTGGCATGGACCTGCCATGTCAAACCCTTCCCGTGTTGGCAGCCTGGCTGTGAACGTCCCTCAATGGAAGAGCTGATGGTCATGGCAAGCCCCAGGAGGAGTGTGTGACTTGTCTGGAGGTGCAGGCACTCGGAGATCCCAGCCCCCTGGTGGGATGGGATTGCCAGCCAGGTGCTGTGTGCTGCACCAGGGGATGTTTTGTCAGCCCGAGGCCACTCCTGACTGCCACAGTCACACACAGAGATGTGCACAGAGGGGCACGAATGACTCAGCACGAGCTGCTGTGGTGGTGAGCACCAGCACACCACCGGCTTGGGGTGCAACACCAGCCCTTCTAACAGCCCCCTGCTTCTGCCCAGACCCTCACTGCTGGCTCCCTCTGCACTCTCCTGCTAGAAGGGAAGGTTTAGGGGTTTCCCACTCTGAGCATCAGTGGTGGGAAGGGGACATGACACCGGTCCCCAGGCACTCTCCTCCTGCCTGCGTGGGGACTCACGTGGCTGAGCTGGGTAGGGGAAAGGTGACAGGGAGTGATTTCAGGAAAACTGCAAAAACCAACATCAACGAAACCAATCAAAGCATGTGTGGCTGGCTGCTGAATTTTAAGAGAAATGGCTGCATTTTCAAACATACAGGAGTGACTGTAACTTCCTCTCCATTCTCTGCCTGCATTAACTTAAGAGACAGCCGGGTGCTTAAAGGTTACTTTGCAGGCAATGACTGTTCTGTAAAGGGCTACTCATCTCTAACAGAGATAGGTTTTCTTTTATTGAACATCAGGCAGAGTGGATGAAACCTGATAAAAACCACAGAGCGATAGCTTTCTTTCTCAGCCCCCCCTTTTGCAGTGAGGAATAATAACCAGCAAAATAAAAAGGCAATTGTCTCACTGTATGTCTGTTTTAAGCAACGGCTTTGTGAGGCTGGAATGCAGCTTAGGTAGATGCCCAATTAGAAAGATTTTGTAGGAAGACCTCTGAATCATCAGATCTGAACCTCTCTCTGCACCATCACCATTTCCATCACAGTTATTTCAAGCCTCACCTACTTACGGTACAGAAAGGAGGTTTTTTTTAGTTGAAACACCACGTGAGGAGTTTACGGGACAAAATTGTCCCCAAGATCATTAGGGTTGGGTGGGCAGCATGGTTTGGAGGGGTGGTTTCCTCCAGGCCCTGGGAGTCCATGAGTCACTTTGGGTTGTGTCTCCTTCCTGTCAACAAGGAAAGGTGCTCTGGGATTTTTGCAGCTCCGCCTTGAAGAGATTTTTGGCTCCAAAAAAATTGTAATAGCAGCCTCCTACATGGGGAAGATGATTTTCCCTCATGCCAAACCCAAGGTGGTGGGCTGTGAACCAAAGTCTCTCTGTGGCTGTAGCTGCTGGTTGCTTCAGAGCAGTCTTGAGTGATGAGGTTTGAATTTCTAGTTTGCTTGGTTTTGCTATTTTTTAAGTGACTGTTTTTAATTACTTGGTGAGCAGAGACAGAAGTATAACCCATGCTGGAAATCCAGCTGAGAGGAGCAACGCTGTGAGTGGGGAAGAGCTCAAGGAGGTGAAACCCACACCTCTGATGTGGAGGGACCTTTCCAGCAGCTTTGCCCTTCCACTCTCTCCACCTGACATCCTGTCAGGAGATTCCTACCCCACCCAGCCCAGGCACCTGGCAGAGAAACCTCCTCCCAGCATGAGTGCTCACCTTGGGAGACATTAAGACTTCCATCCTCGAGGAGGGAAACCCCTCTGGGGCTGTCCCCAGACTTCCCTCTGTGTTTTCCCAAGCACGGGACATTGTTTGGTGGCCATCCAGCTTGTTAATGGGCTCAGCAGACTCACAGGGTGTCTCTTGGATGCACATTGTCTCCTGATTGTGCTTATTGCCTGTACATGGAGCAGACCACACATGTGGCTTCAGCATGGCCAAAGCACAGCACTCGAGAGCTGAGCATCCTCGGGTAACCCCAGCCTGCTCCTGGTTACTGCAGTGGCTGAGGGATGACCATGCAATGGACATAGAAAAGTCCTCTCTGACCCTCCAGGACAGGATTTGACCATAACCATGAGTATCTGGTGCTTATATCCACTGTAGAATGAGAAGATCTTGATCTCCAGAGCTGTCAGCCCTGATTTTATCAGCGACATGAAATTTAATTAAAATTCACATTATTTTTTTTTCCAGATTGCTGTTTGTTTGTCCCCCTCATTTCTTTGAAAGCTGCACAACATATGGGGCAACCACGCTGCGTGTGCTGAGAAAGCATGTCCAGTCCTGCATGTGTCACAGATTCCCACACAAATATGGAGACTATTAGGCAGAAGTTATTAAATGTCATTATTAGTACAATGGAATGCGATGGGAGGGGATTTATTTTTATGCCAGAGCCTTGCACGTATGCTCCCATCATGACAGGGAGGAAAGGGAAAGGCGAGTTGCCCGCAGCTGAGGTGCTGAGCTACAGCATGGGTGGGGCTGATGTGGTGCCAGGCTGGTTGGGTGCCAGGTCCATGGGAAGTGCTTGGTGAAGCCTGCTTGGCTTTACCCCGGGCACCTGGTTGTGGGGAAGTCTGAGAACAAAACCACCACCAGGAAGACAAAGGCTGGTTCTGGGGTTTCTGTCTTGTCCACTGAAAAAAAAAAGAAAAAAGAAAGAAACAAAGAAGGAAGGAAAGAAAAGCCCCTTTAGATAGAACTCTAAACATCTGATTCAGAGAGAAATGAGCAATGGAAAGAACTGCTTTGTGCAAGTCCTGTAGACAATTTAATCCTTCCCCCTGGGCAGGATTGTCCCTTGCCTGTTGTCTCACACACTCTCTGCTGCCCCGGCTACGTCTGGCTGAGCTGCTTTCCTTTCCCCAGCATCAGAAGGGCTCTGCCCTCAGATCCTGCTGTGGGTTTTCCCCATCCCTGTCTCTTTGAGATGCTCTCCCTGCCACGTCCCACCTTTGGCTGTGGCTGGGGAGCATGTCTGGAGATAATATTTCTCATCAGAGTGATTTTGGCTTTCCCCTCACTGTGACTCCCACTCAGACCCTTCACCTGCTGTTGTCACCAGCATCCCTCTGCATCCACGCAGGACATCCTTTTCTCTGCCTCCTTCCCAGGAGATGAGTTCCAACCTCTCAGAGAAAAACGCTCTTCCTCTCCATGTTCTTCATTGTTTTCTGTGCAATGAAATACAGTTTCTCTCCTAAACGAGGCTAGAGGCAGTTTATTAGCTTCACTAATTAACCCATAATCAGCGTTTCGTTCTCCTCTAATCACACCCTCGGTTCACGGAGTGCAGCCCTGCTATAGCACATGTATTTATAAAGGGGGAAAAAAACCAGTGTGTGACATGCCACGAGCTCTCTTTGCAGGGATCATGTCAGTTCCTTGAGGCACGTGGTGCGATCTGTCTGGCGCGGGGCACTGGGGGCTCAGGCGACTCCAAGGGCTGACAGTGAGCTCTGAAGCCTGTCACCTTCTGAGCACAGGTTCAGTGGCCACTCAGGTCACTAATGGCTGGCTGTCAGTGCTGGTCAGCAGTGGCTTGGGAAGCAGCGAGGCTGGAGAAGAAGCAGGTTGGGAAGTCTTGTGATCTCCATCTCTGCATAAGCAGAACTGTTCCCCAGGGGGTCATTTTTTTCCCTAATGTTTCCAGCTGGGTTTTCCTGCCCATCCAGCAGGGATCTTACCATGAATCTGTCCCAGATCTGCTGAAAACAGAACATTTTGGGGAGTGCACCTGTGCTTTTTAATTTGTTACTTTTTTACCTTTACTACAGCAGGCACCACCTTCCCCCAGCACCTGCCTTTTGCCCTTCCCATCTTTGTGGGTGGATGCTCAGTTCTCCACTCTAGCCAAGTGAAATGGAGTTAGCTTTTTTAACATTTCCTTGTAAATCAGATTTCTGATTATTGCTGCTGCCCTCTGAACTCCCTCCAATTCGTCACTCTATTCCTGGTGCTGAGCTACGCCGACCATGAAGAGACAATGTTTGAAAACATCCTCAACCCGGGTGGCGATCTAATGAGACAGCATATAAAAATATCGTTACATGGTGAGCTGAAGGCATTGTGCAGCTCTGTAATCATTTTCAAGATGGTAAAATCATTCTGCAAGGACAGCCTGTCTCCACTCTGATAAAATCAGGGCCAGAAAGGCAGTCCAGCTTGGAGGAACAAATTGCAGAGTTGTTTTTTTTTTTTTTTTCCCTTGCTTTTTTTTGCTTCTTTTTCCCCGAGGATTTATTTTTAAGTAAGGGAGCTGTCACAAAGTGGGACAGATGTTGAGAAGAAGCAAAACCAAAGTGGTGGTGTTTTAACCAAGTGGAAAGGGGATGGTTTAATCCCCTGCTCTCCCTTTGGTTCCCTGGCTGTCCCTGTAGTGCCCTGACACATGGTGACCCAGGTGTCCCCAGCCACCCCAGGCTGCCAGAGCTCTCTCTGAGCCTTTTTGGGCCCACAGCTGAAGCCGCCCCCTGCTTCATCTCCCACAGCAGGTGGGTCCTTCCCACATCTCTCTGCTTCACTGTGGAGCTGCTCTGGTGTTTCCAGTCTGCTCTCCCTCAACATATCTGTGAGACTTGCTGCGTGTGAAGGGAGATGAAGAAAATGGACCCGGCCAAGAAGACACCAGAAGAGCCAGGTGAGGAGGCTACACCTGTGCTAGAGGTGGGTCTATCCTGCTGTCCCCCAGTTTGCCCATCACTGGGGCACCTGGATGTTGAAGGCTCCACAAAGCAGCCCCCAGTGTCCTTCCACCTTCCAACCCCATGAGCACCACGGGCTTTTCTTCTCTTCTCCCTCGGTACCTTCCTTGCCTTGTTCATTGCCATCTTGTAAAGGTGACTAATCACAAGCTAATGAAACTCACAATGCATTTCCTGAGCAATATGATTTAGGAGAGGGTACTTCTGTTTACAGATCCTCCTGGCATTGGTGGGGTTTTTTTGTTCCTCTCTCTTTTGCCTGGTAAACATGTATTGCATAAATCCTTGGCATGTTCGTGGGATGCTCAGAACACTGTCCTGACTTGCCATTGTTCGGGTTAATTTATGCTGGGTTAGACCTCACCCTTTGGAAAGGGTCCAGAGTGCTGGTGATGTAAATCTTCCTGATTTATGTCTCCCCCTCTCAAGAAAAAACAAAAGAAAAGGGAATTTAAGGAGTCCCAAAGACAGGAGAATTCAGGACAATTCACACCCATCAACTTGCCCCTGGCAAGGAAGGTTGGGATGATTTGGGGTTGGTAAGCACAGACCTTTCATCTGTTTGTAGAAGGAAGGAAAATTAAATCTCATGGCCTGTTTGTGAAAGGAAATTGCCCAGAATAGCTCTGACAGAATAAGCTATTCCACAATAGCTCCCCATGTGGACACTCAAGCCACTTTGTTCCAGGCTAATTAGCGTGCTTCCAAGCGGAGTAATTATTCTGGAAGGGAAATCTCTCTTCTCCCACGAAGAGCGTCTACATGGAGGTAACTATTTGGGAATGACACAAGTGGGCCATCTGAAACCACGGCTGCTCCACCGACCAGCGTTCCCTCGTTGGGCTTGGAAAGGTCCCACCATTTGTGGGTGGGATGTTTGGGGGTGTTTGGAGGAGGGCTGGGGAAGCAGGGGACAGTGTGGGTGTATCTGGCTGGTCACCCGGGTCAGGTGAGCTTGGGTGAACTCCCCCTGTGTGTGCTTACAGGCCCCAGAAGAGGCAGTGATTCAGAAATAAGAAAGGATTGCACCAATCCTGTTATTTCATTTAGCCCTTTTTTTACTCCACTGTTTTATGACCACGCTATTAAATGTCTGCTCTGAGGGCTTTTTTTCTTCTCTCAGAGCATCTCTTTTTTTTTTTTTTTTAATTCTAAAAGCATTCCTTTTTTTCTCACCTACTTTGCTACTGACTCACTGGAGAGCCTAGATTTAGTCTGAACGTTTCTCAGGAGACTGCCGGGTGTCTCATGTGGCTCGTTCCCCACAATTCACAGAGAAGTTCTTCTAATGAAAGATGAGGACTTCTGTCAGCAGGGAGCTGCACCCGAAGGGGCGACCACTTTGCCAAAGCACTGGATGGGTTTTGAGTTCCTGGAGGTGGCTCTGCCCTTCTCCACGCTGCTTGCACCAGGCTCAGTGGAGGCTGACTCAGGTTACACCTGAGGTCAAGTCTCCCAGCAGCAGCCCATGTGAGGATCTGTGTCTCTCGGAGCAAACCTCCACTTGCCTGGTTGCTCTTTGAGTTGCTCCTGGCAAAATATTGGCGATGAAAATACAGCAGAAATAACAAAGGAGATCCTTGGATCCATCTCCATCCGATCCAGGATCCTGGAGATGTTTTATAATCTGCTTATATTCAGGCTTGATAGATACGGCTCAGCCCAAAGCATCCTTGCAGCTGCAGTTTTGTCTTGGAGCTGTGCAGAGTCTCAGCTCAGTCTCCTGCTCTTCACACATTGCTTTTGGAGAAGGGAGGCAAAGTCCTGCGCTGTTTTTCTAGCTTTTATAGTCCTTTACTGCTTGGGTTACTCTTCCCCCAAGGCTTAGCCCTGAGCATGGGGTGACCTGGTATTTGGAGGGGCAGAAAGAGGGGCTGGGAGGGTTGAATGACCCACACTGGATCTCTTCCTCCTGGATAAAGTTCAAAACAACTTCATAAGCATTTTAGTGTTAGTCAGAGAGATTCTCCACGGCCATAAACCCTGGCATGGACTGTAATTACACATGATCTGCCCACTCTGGAAAATTGATACTTACATGGTCCACTGGGCCTGTGTCCCTGTCAAAATGCAGATCAGCCATTCCCTGTGGGACAGAGCACTAAATGAAAACGGATGGGAGCATTTTTTTCATTAATGATAACTTCTATCTCCTTAAACTCAGACTCCGTGGGGTCCCAGAGAGACTCTGGGGGCATGTGATGAGAAATAAAGTGAGTTTCTTGGGTATCTGGCTGGGATGTGTCCCTTTTCAAAAGAATTTGGAGTGGACTCACTGCAGACCACGGACTCTGATCCTGGGATCCCTCCTCCTCCTTGTCCCTCCCTCTCTTCAACGAGAGAAGAAGACAAAACTGGAGAAAGCAGTGCCTGAAAGAATTAAGAGAGGAGGCTGATAAGAATTAGGGGCTGATGTAGTTCCTTGGTAGCAGAACTGATCTTTGTGACCCACGAGGCCCCGGCCAGGCCCGTGTCTCCATAGGGCCTGGGCAGGGCATATCCCAGACTGCAGCAAGGACAGGGAAAGTGTCCCATGGAAAAGCAGGGCAGCTTTGTCAGCAGGTAGCAAAGGAGCCTGGGGAGCATCTCCTGTGGCCAACCCAGTCCTGGCCCTGCCACACCGGCCCCAGAGAGGCAGGAGAGACTGTTTGAAGGGAGGGAGTGGCAGCATTGGGGGATCCTCAGTTTCCCTCCATCGAGGGGGGAGAGGTAAAGCAATTGCTGCCACTGCACATCAGTCTGACACCTCTTCAGTACCTGCAGTGACTGATATCTCCTTATTCTGAGAGATAATTATCTGAAAATAACTGTGCACCACCAACTACGAGATCTTGTCTCTGCAGAGCAGTCCTCTCCCCTCCCAGCAGCAGGCTGGAGCAGGCACCCCTCAGTAGGCAATTGGGGGGTTCCTTTGTGCCCCAGCCTCCCCAGCCTGGTGCTTTCTGCAGCCACCAAACCCAGCCAAACCCCAAAAGCAGCTCCCAAAAAGACAACACAGGGAGCAGTGTGGCCGGGGCAAGGCCGTGGTGACAGCTGAGGAGCAGGAATTTGGTTTGAAGGAGCAGGGGGGCTTTGCAGTTGCATGTTTTTGTGATTGCATCAGGGTTCATAAGCTGCATCCTGGGGCTCCCACCTCTTTGTGGCAGCAGCAGGGCATCCCACAACCAGCTCTCCATGTCCTGGCAGAGCCTCACTGAAGCAGCAGCTCCTCGGGAAGCCCGCGTCTGGCAATTTATCTCCCAGACATCTTCTGTGTCTCTGTATCTTCCTTCCGAGCTGACCCCTTGCTCCAGCTAAGATTTTTCTCCTCCTGAATTATATTTCATCTGTCGAATCTGGAGAGATGAGCCGTGTGGAAATTTTGCAGATCTGCCTGGTTTCTGCCACTTCATGCAAGCTTCACCCGCTTCAAAGGGTGCAAACGCAAATATTGGCGAGTTCAATAGAACAACCCATCTAGCAGGCAAACAGCTAAACAGGCTGTCTAATGAAGGGGTGCAGGGAAGGCACCTGAAGAGAAAATCAGCGTTTTTAACCTATAGTTACATGCTGGCCTCTTTCCTAAACCCTAAATAAACCTGAAATAGGGGCACAGGGAATTTTTGCCCTTCCTCAGCCCTTCCCAACAGCCCTTCCCAGCCCATGTGAGGGAAGCAGCTTTCCCCTTGGGGTTGGAAAGCCGAAATCCCCTGTGTTTACTGAGCTCAGCACTTCCCATGGAGCAGCATCAGTGATAACATCCCAGGTCCCCCAGCTGCCCCATCACTTGGCAGTGCAGCCCTGCCTGCAGCCATCCCTTTGCTTGCTGGTACCTGATAGTTTCATTCAGCCCTTCCTTAATGACTTTTGCAAAGATTTCCACTGGAGCAGGATGCTGGCTGCAGTTTCCACCCTGCTCCCAGCCCAGGGGTGTGCTCCCCTCATCCCAGATCGATCTCCAAATCGGAACTGATGCTGTTTGATCAGCTCATTGCGATGCAGGGGAGGGGAGTGAGTCCAGGGAATGAGCCTCTCTGGAATTAAACCTCTCTAATATGAGTACAAATGGCTGTTAACCCTCATACCAATGTGAAGGAATGCTGTCTAGGGGCGGTGGGGAGAACAAGACATGAAAGTTCCTCCTGTCTCTGTGCTAAATGAAAACAAGGGGCGCTTGTTACCAGGATTAATTAGGCTTCCCCAGGTCCCTCACAGGGGGTTAGGGTAGTTATTTCATATTTGCAAAGTGCTCTGAAGAAGAGAAACGTGCTGTAAATGCTGCAGGTGCCAGCACCATTGCTCCCAGTGCTGTTTTGCTCAGGTGAGAGGATTTGAGCTGTGAGACATCTTCCACCCAAGGATTTCCCAGCACGTCTCCTCTGTCAAGCAGATGCACAGGGTGCAAATATTATTATTGTGGCATTTTGGAAAATGGAGAAACAGGGATGCAGAGCGCAGGGGAGCTGCTGAACATCTCTCATGGAGCTGGGATTAGGAAGGAAGAGTCCTATTCCACATGCTGTTGTGATGTCCACCTGGGAGATACTTGGACTTGAAGACGGCGGTGTTTCGCACGTACTGACTGACAGTGCTGCTGTAGGGGCACAAGGTTCTCTTCGGAAGCAAAGTTCAAAACTTGGCTTTTTCAAAAACCTCCATGCATGGTATTGGGGTTAAAATATTGTCTGGATCGTTGGCTTTTTAGTCTGAAGGACCCAGGAGAGACCCAAGTGTTCAGCTCTGGCTGTGTGTCTCTCCCCCTAATCAAGTCAAGCCCCAAGCTAACCCACCTCCTCCTCCAGCATCCCCCTGAGCCTTAGGAGGAGCTGGACATACAACAGGTGATGGGGATATTTCACCCCAGCAGTGCCCCTGGTCTGGATCAGAGGACCCTGGAGCTGTAGTTTTGTTGGAGACACCATCTCCACTCCACAGGGCTGCCCAGGGCCAGGAGGGGCGGCTGCCTGGATGCCAAGCTGAACATTACACAGCAGACTCTGATGAAAACTAATTTTCCCCCAACCTTCCCATTTTGTCTTCACAGCAGAAACGTGAGGCAGGCTGTACAGAAAATAAGAGAGCTGTACCAGAACAAGCTTGGCTTGGTTCCCACTGCCAGTTTTGTTCCCTCCATCAACAATCAACCAGGACAGGAGCATCTGCTTCACTCAGAAGGGCTCTTAAGCATCATCTGTGCACCCCAACACAGAAGCCATGAGCCTTTTCTCCCCAAAACTGTTATCAGTGCAAAACTCTTTTGCCAGAGAGTGCCTGCAAAACCCCTTCTAGCCTTAATTTCTACAAAACTCCATGACATCCTTGGCAGGATGGAACAGATGGACAGGTGGAACCACTGTCTCCTGAGCTGAAATGGGGATATCTGCAGTGCCCAGGGGTGTCTCCAAGGAAGATGAGCAGAGGGTGGGAAGGCACCTGCCCAGGATGGGCCATGGAGGGCGGGGACAGCAGAGGCACAGGACATTCTCAGAGCACAGACAGTAACAGCCTTGTCCATGCTTCTCCTTTCTCCCTTGTGACAGCTTGACAACCTAACAGGAAAAATGAAGTCAGTGAAGGGAGAAATGCTATCAGGAGCCCCGTGCTAAGAGGGCAGACAGGCCAGATTGGAGGAAAATGAGAAGCTGTCCGGACTAATGCAATCATTTATCACATAATCTTGCTCAGCAGTTGGGCGGGGAGCCTGGCAGTGCCTGGCACTCAGAGGAGGCTCTCTTGGCCCCTGGTACCCTGCTCCAGTTGGTGAGGGTTGTTTGCCTGGATTCTCCAGGGCCTGAGGTTTCCCTTTCACCACCTTGTTGTGCTTGTGGTACCTACCTGCCTCATTTTGCTCTCAGTATTGTCCCCCACACACTTCCCTCCTCCCCAGAGCCAGACTGGGGCTTATGCTGCATCACTGTGGGCCCTTTTTCAGAAAGGATGACACCTTGTTGGGTCATTGCTTGTGCTGAGACATTTCATCACCGGGCCATTTTGGCTCCACGCTGTGTTAGCCACTGGCCTGGAACCTGGATTTACTGCTTCCTCATCCCTGCCCATAAAATGAGGCATTGCTGAAGCACCACTGCAAAAAGAGGTCAGCATGAGAGCGTTACCAAAAGGAAGCAGCAAGGGAATTTCCCTCCCTGCTCGTGTTGCATCTTAGGGTTTGCTCCGCGTTTGGGCCATATGTGATCTGCACCCCAGGGGAACGGCCGGACATCAAAGGGTGACTTCTGGCGAGGATGAGCTCATTTGCCCCTGCTCGACCCTTCCTGCGAGCAGGGGGGTGGGAGCTCTGTGACCACCCAGCAGCTCTTCCCTGGCCAGGACTCTGAGTGTCTGGGGCAGGAACCTCGCTGGCTGCAGCTGCTCTGGCTCTGTCAGGACCTGCTCTTCCTCCCCTTAATCCTGCAAATCGAAGGAGGACCTACACTTCCCGTTAGACCCGTGAATCCCCTGTGCTGCCAGCATGGCACTCATCACCGTTCAGTCCAGCGAGGCAGCATTTCACACTGCGGGTGGGTTATCCAAAAAGTTTGCACATGAAATTTCAGCACCTGGCTGTGGGATGGGGATTCCCGCTGAGCCATCTCTCCTCTGCAGCTGATGGTCACGGGCTTTGCCATTAACATCATCTTCTGGATCTCTGGGACAGTGATGATGTGCCAAACCATGCAGCTCGTTTGCACAACCCCTCACAGCCGAGCACTTAGCTGGGTAATTACCACAGGACGAGAAAGCCGATTTCAGCACCACTCTTGGGTTTTGTTGTTTGTTTCTTTTCCGAGGAAAAGCAAATCTTCAGGCACTGAGAGATGAGGGCTGGGCTGGTGTGAAGGGCATGGCTCAGGGCTGGGGAGCAGAGCTTCAAGTCCTCTCTCTGCTTGAATTATTTTCCCTCCTGGACATTTCAGCATCCCATATCCCTCATGCTCCATCTGCAGGCCCTCTCCCTTGTGTCCTCTCACCTTTCCTGGCTGTGGAAAACAGCTTGTTTCCAAGAAACATTTTGGCTGGGACAAAGCTTTCAGCACTGTTGCAGCCAGGTCCAGCAGTCATTCCTCCTTCAGCTGGACTCCTGGATGGGCCCCTCCATGTGTCCAGCTTCATCGCCATCTCCTCACCATCTCATTTCAGAGCATCTTCAGCTTGTACTTTTGATGGGGAGCTGCTCTTGTCTGAAAGAGCTCTGTGCCCTTTCTTCCCCCCAGCACAGCCCCAATCCAGCTGGAAGAGGCAGAGCCCTTCCATGCCTGGTGAGGTCCTCCTCAGACAGAGCTGATCCCCCTCCAGCCTTGGCACTTCCCATCCACAGAGCCGTTCGCCACCCAAACAGCTCCAGACCTTCCCTCCCTCTCTTGCAGAAGAACCATCAGGAAGAGAACTGGGAATTCCAAGGGAAGCACAGCCCCTCTGTGGCACTGATGGAGCCTCCCAGGGTTTTCCAGCTCTGGCTGTCTGCTGAGGCAGTGTTGGTTCAGGTCCAAGGAAGCAGGGCAGGTTCTGTCAACAAGTGCCCCATAATGGGGATCCATCAGGCGTGTAACAACATCAGCCACCTCTTGTCTGCCTTAGCAATGGAGAAACAAAAGTTTTCGGACTGCTGCCTCCTCTAGGAATAGGGAATGTGTATTATTAATGACACCCTGTGACTTTTATTATTAGAAATTCTAATTAATTGGATTATTACTGTTTGCTCTCCTGAAGGTGCTTGGGGGTGGCACATACAAGAGATGGACGTTGTTTTCAATACAGAAAAGGGAAAATAGGGAACTCAGGTGATGTTATTTGGATAATATAAAGTGGCAGAGGTGAGAGGAGATCTGGGAGACTGGTCCTAGAGGGAGCAGGGATTGGCAATGCCGGCACCAAACCCTCCACAGGCTGGGTGGTGCAATTCAATGCGTGGTTTTGCTATTTTCCAACTCTAAAGTCATAAAAGACTAAAACTAATCCTTAGTCTCAAGACTCCTTAGCTCTTTGTGCTTGAATCAATGGTGAGTCTCTCCAGGTTTTTGGACAGGCAAGGCTAAGGCCAGGAGAAAACTGGCAGCAGAGAGTCTCTGCACATGGCACAAGAGTGCCTTTGTCCCCAAATCTTTGTCTCATCACACTCAATCAGAAAACCCATGGAGATGCCCAACACACCTGTCCATCACACCAGTTTCTCCTTGCCTTGAGCTTGGCACGAGATGGTCTCCCTTGTGGTGAGACCCATCATTAGATGTATGGCACAGCACCAGCCCACCAAAAATAGCTCTGAAGAGAGAGAGCAGCGCGCGTGGGGCCCGTGCGCGCCTGTGTCCACAAACCCATTTGCTGCTTAGGTGTCAGAAATAAATTTTACCACTGGAGTCTGCAGCATCTGATTAGTGAATTATTCAGTTTGGAGATTGCCTTCTCCATGACCTCATTAGTAACCCCGAGGTGAGCGGGACGCATTAGAGTAACCACCAGGCTGTCACTGAGGAGCAGAACTGGGGCATTAAAATGGATTAAAGTGCTTTACCAAGAAGTGCGGCACAACTCATAAAAAAAAAAAAAAAAGAAAAAAAGAAAAAAAAGAGAAGACAACAGGGAAAAGAGACAGGAGTAGAAGGGGGAGAAAAGAAAGAAAGACCAATAAAATGAATAAACAAACCATCTTGTTAAGCTGGCAGCCTGAGGATAAACAGGCAGGCAGGTGGAGGGGTGCAGGGGTTCCAGTGTCTGGCAAAGCATGAGCCTTCTCTCCGAAGCCAGGGCAAGTCTGCGGTTGGGAAGAGGCATCTGCAGGGCTCTTCACTGTCTGCTCTGCCAAGGGAGCCCAGCATCTGCTCAGTTAAACCAGCCCTTCCTGCCAGCCAAGTTCCCCTGGCCACCCAGGAGAGCTTCCTTTTTGACCCCTGTTGGGCTGACGCCCAGCCTTGGATCTCCTCTGCATCAGAGAGGTGATGTGGGGCTGAAAAGAAGGTCCTCACAGAGACCTCTAAGAGCTGGTGCCCATGTTGGGGTCCTCAGTTGTTCCATGCTGCTGGCTGCAAACAGGAATCTGGTGGGAATGTGCACGTCCCCCGGACCTGCCCATTTGTGGCACTTCCTCAGCTGACATGGGGAGGAAGTCGTGGCCCATGGTGGTCATTCAAGGACCACGGTGACCCCTTTGGAGGGGGCACAATAGAGGGAGGTGGGGTGAGATACCCCATTTTGTCCCTTCCTGACAAGTCTACAGAAGGGAAAGGGGGATGGGTTTGTACCACACTCCCCCAGGGTCAGCTCTTCTTTCCTGGGGGGAGGCATTGGCTGATGTGAACAGCTTTCATCTGGGGATGGGCCCGGTGACTGATGTGGTCGCATTTGTTTGCTCAGCAGCAGTTGCAAATAATGGATGCTAAAAGGCTTTGTGGTTCATTGATGGCCATGCTCATAACCACACGCTCTTCATCCAGTTCTGGGGGAGAACTGCAGTGCTCTCCATTTAACTTCTCAGGTCCTTAACCCTGCTTTCAACTTGATGTGGCCTTGGTCCTTTTGCTGCATGTACAACAGATCCTGTTGGTGAGAGATGCTCCAGCCTGGTGGCTGGACCCTGAGAGAAGATCATCCAAGGGTCTCTTCCTTCATCCCACCACTGCAGCTGCTAAAACCTTGGACTTGCACCCGTGGAATGACCCAGACCTTTATGGGGTCTCTCCGTGGCTGTGCCTGTTGCCTACATTTGGCCTCTCCCACTTCTTTAGTGACAATATCGGGAGCATCTTATCACCAGCTCACACCAGAGCTGGACTTGTAAAGGAGATTATGGGATTTCCTTGCACCATCCAGTCCTCAGAGGCATGGTGAGCTCCCAGGTTACTTCAGTACAGCAAGTGTTTATTTTCCATTTAGCTACATTGGTTCAGCTTGGGCCTATCTGTAATGGAGAAGACCCCTATCCAATACTTTCCCCAGTTGTCCCAAGCTATCCACCCCAGGCAATGCAGGAATGGGCACTTGCTGTGTGTCCCTTCTCCGCTGTAGGATTTTGGACATCTGGCACTTTACAGAGCAGGGCTGTGCTGGCTGACCCTGCCCCATTTGAATCCATCAGGCATGCCCCGGCCTCTCTCGGGAGGCTGTAAGAGCAACAAGACGGCCTAATGAAGGAAGGACACAACTACCTGAGTTTTATTAGGTTTAATTGTCCCTACTTTATTATATGTGAATGCATAAAGAATGTTAATCGAATCGATTTCAAATACCCAGAGCAAACGAGCCACTCGATAGAGACAAGCCGAGAAGGGAGCGATTCAGCCTGTCTGTTCCCCGGGCCTTTCCTGAATCCTTCCCTCCTTTACCCACCAGGCGAGTACGGGAAATTTGTTCATTTATTGCTGCTTAATAATATATACCCACGCACTGTGCATCCCCAGCTGTGTGCATCGTCAAGCCATGTGCATCGACGCGGAAGCTTCGCTCTCCCCTGTGGTGCTGCTGGTGTCGTCTCTGAGCGTCTGCCTGAGGATGGCTTGATGGAGAGAAGGCAAAGATGCAGCAGAATTGAAAAATGGCTTGGGGAGCCCAACCAGGGCTCTCTGTCACCGTCCTGAGAATTGCTGGGCTGTGTTAATTGAGCATCTATCAGGGCCACGCGCAGGGGTAGATCCTCTCCCTGCAATTAAAGCAGCCACATTGGCTTTGTTTTGAAGGCCGGCCAAATTTCACTTCAGTGATTTCTAGGATGGTTGTCCTAGTGGCAATCTCATTGCCCATGAAGAATTGTCCTTGTCTCAGTTTAGCCATCTCCAGAAAATAATCAGCTTAAAACAGAAGAAAGTGCCATATCAGATAAATAGAACACTCCTTGAACTTCATTTTCCTTTTTCCAGCCAGCCCCTTTTGATCTGCTGTGCTGCCACAGACACACAGGGACATGAAGAACCTTTCCCAGGATTCACCACTGTCTCAACAACTCCCCACTGAATCTGTGTCTCTTGGCATCCTCGAACTTGGAGGCCAGGTTTATAGGGGGATTTTGAAGGACAGAAGATTTGCTCCGTTATCTTATACACGGGTTCCTTTCTTCCATCTGGTGTTTCCCATGGGAGCTGCTTGCAATCCATGTTTTCAGTGAAGAACAGAGCTGCACGTCATGTCTTTTCACAAGATTTCTCCAAGGCCCAGTTACTTGCTCAGTTACTTGGAAAACCCCTTCTAGCTCCCTGGTGAGGACACTGAGTCTCCTTTGCACACAGCTCCTGGCCAGGCAGCTTGACAGGCTGCCAGGTGCTGCATGCCTGCTCATGGGACACAGCTTGGGATGTGAGTGTAGGTATGGGAACATCCCTCAGCATCTCCAGGTGTACCCTCCTTGGCACTGAATTATCCGTGAGGAACCTTGCTCATCATCATGGATGGATTGCCCACCGGACTAAAGCTGCACCTTCCTCACCCAGTCTCTAGAGATGGGCCCTTTGCAAGGGACCAGTGTGAGAATCAGTGCAGGACAAGAGCCCAGTCCCATATTTCCTACATCCCAGCCCAGCAGGCACCAGCACCCTCCCCACACTGGTGTCTCCTCCAACTGCAATCAGCACCCAGCTCTGCCTCCAGCCCTGGAGCATCCTCTTCCCAGTTCCCCAGCAGCCAGAAGAGGGTGGCATCAATCCCTGCCTGATTTGTAAAGCAAGGCTGGAGTTTTCTCTTGGCCATTTGCTGAACAGCTGGAGTGCTCCCTGTATCCAAGGAAACCTGCCTTAACCTGCTGCTTACAGGGAGCCTTCAGTTGGGCAAGTTTCTCTCGGCTCCCAGGGCTCCTGGGTTAAGGTTTTGGGAGGTCTATGAGGTGAGATCTGCCTTTTTGTTGCCCTCCCAACCCGTTGTGCTCCCTGCTTTGGAAACTGAGCCTGTGCAGAACAGAATGGGAAAACCCCTGCTTTCCTCATTAGTTGCAGTTTCACAAAAACGGAGGCAGAGCCTGGAGGCTGTTTTTCTGCTTCTATTTCATTTTCCTTTCTTCTCCTTCTTCTTCTTCCCTACTCCCAACACTTCCAGTGGGCGAAGTGCAGTGTAACCACCCACCACAGAGATGCTCTGTGCTGCATCTTCAGCTGGGGTCAGGTGTGGGAGCTGAGCATCACTGGGAGAGATGTGTATGAGAACTTAGGAGGAGGTGGAAAGAATCAAAATCCAGGAACTCTGGAGAGGCTGGGAGAAACCTGTGACATTGGAAGTGTCTGTGTCTGTATCTGGGACCTTCCACCTCTCTCCCAAAGCAGGGAAGCTTGCAAGCAGCAGGTGGAGCAGAAAGCAGGCAGTGATCTCAGGTTTGGCTAGACCTTTTCTCTTCCACTGTCCTGTGTTTACTCTCCAGATGTGGTTGTCAGCAGCTCCTTGTCCTGCCAAGCCATTGCTGCAGCCCTGATGCTCCAGAGGGCAGGTCCCTGCAGCACTTGAACACATCCCATCCCATCCCATCCCATTCCATCCCATCCCATCCCATCCCATCCCATCCCATCNCCACCCCATCACACATGACGCTGTCAGCATCCCACACCCTGCATCCCTGCCCCTCCTGCTTTGTTCCTGCTGTCCCTTCTCCTCTCTCAAAGCAGCACTGATCCCAGTTCTCCTTCTGGAAGCTCACAGTCAAAAAAATTCCCCTTTTCCTTCCCCCATCTCTCCCGCTTGGCAGCTGGGAGCAGCAGGAGGGTAGGAGAAAACCATAGCCCTGAGGGGTGGATCAGAGCAGCTGTGAGCTCATCCTGGGGCTGCAGGAGGGGCTGCAGGGGTGAGAGAAGGTGGGCAAAGCCCAAGGAACGAACCCGGGGGATTTTGCCCAAAGGCAGTTTGGGCAGAGAAGGGCTGGAGGCCATACTGGCTTTTCCCAGGTTTAGAAGCAGCGTGCTGAGGAGAGCAAGGAAGAAAGAACTTCTGCCCCCTCCCTGTCCCCATCCAGCTTGGCCACCCCAGCCCCAGACAGATGCTGGGATCCCCCACTGCCCTGGTGCCGGCGGGCACAGCTCTGGTGCCTTGTTTGGCTCTGGTACCGCCTCGCTTTACACCGGCACATCCCGTCAGTGCATCTCTGAGCAGCTCCGGGAGGATAAATGGTGCTCTGGGAGCTGGAGGCTGCTCCTCTCCCTCCAGCACACCCATAACGATGGTGCAGTAATGGCTGGGCTGTGCTAAAAGCCTTTCCCTGCCCGCGCTGGAGCGGGGCCGGCGCTTTCCCAGAGCCGGGTTAATGCAGCGGCAGCTCCGGAGGCGCAGCCCTGAGCAGGGTTAACACAGCGCTCCCCCCGCAGCTCCCCACGCTGCCGGGAGGTTAAACCCTGCCTTGGCCTCGCAGGAGCTGCTTGGTCTTCAAGCCAAGGCGAGAGTGCCAAGGCTTCCCGCTCTCAGGTGAAGCATTTCTTTGGCTTTCCCTAAGGTGGCAGTGCGAATCCCGGCAGCGCAGCATCCTCCCGCAAACCCACGCCTTCGGCTCCGAGGTGTCCCCCTGCCTCCCAAAGCACTCAGCGCGGTGTTTCGTGGCTCAGGCTCCATCCGTGACATCCCGCAGCCCCGCCTCGCCCCAAGCGGCTGCTGGGGGACCCAGGGCACCGCGGCACTGGTGACATCGACCCACCACCGGTGGCAACAGTGACACCCAGGCTGCCCCGTGGAGGAGGATGCACTGCGGGGCTGGCAATGAGGAGCAGCTTGAAGACAAGGTTGGGAGGGTTGACAAACTTCCAGGGTCTGGTCAACAGGAGGAGAGTTGCTGGAGAGGCATAGAAAGCTGTAATAAAACTTATCTCGGTTTTCCACTAATAGAGAGAAACAAACGTTATTGCTTTGTGTTGGTGTGGAGAAGCTTTAAAGGGTGATAAGAGAGTGTCAGGAAGCCTTGGAGGCAAAGAAAGGACACTTTGCTTGCCAGCCTGGTATTTTCACTCCTGGTTTGCAAGATCTGTGCTCAGCATTGCCTGTGCATTACAGTTTGACTCCGGGCTGGCCAAGGGAATGTGTCCTGCAAGGGCAGACCCTGGCTGTGGCAGCAGGCTGGCTCCTTCACCCAGGGAGCCCCAGTGCCACCCTGTAGCCCTGCAGCTGCTGGGATGCCCCTTGGGGTCTCCTCCACCTGTAGCAAAGGCCCAACCTCTTGTAGAAGTTTCGATGTGTGGTCTGTGGACTGATTGCTGACTGTGATCCTGTGGCCTCCCAGGGCACGGTGGCGAAAGCAGGTTAAAAACTATCTGGTTGGCAAAAATACCCTGTAATTTCCTCTCTCTCTGATCATGAAGTGCCCCCTTAGGAATGCCAGACAGCCCTGGGCAGCAGGCACAGATTTGGATTTACTCCTGTTGTTCAGACCAAACAGCTGCTAAGGGCGTCAGTTATACAGACATGATGAGGTTGTCACTTTATGTATCATTTTTATTTCATTGCTCTCCAATGTGTGTAATACCCGGGAGCTCAGAAGCTTAAATAACAGCTCTCCCCATATTGATTTTATCCTTCGCCATTTGGCACTCAGTCATTCCTTTCCCTTTGAGTTCCTAATAACCGGGGTTTTAGCTGAGCTGCATCCCTCTCCTTGCTCGGGCAGTGGCTGTGGCCAGCCAGAGATGGCAGGGGAAGGGATGGGAGCAGGACAGTAGTTTTCTCCAGAGATGAGGCCAATGCACGTGTGATGCTGCATTGCCTCTTGGACCCCTCCTTACCAAAAAACCCAAAGTTAGCACCATGAACAACGTTTTCACTCAGTTGCAATAACTCTGAAGGGAGTTGTGTTTAGGATCAGCCCTCTCTGGCAGGATTTTGGGGATGGAGAAAAGAACCTGGTGGTGCTGAAGGAATTATTCTGTAACAAAATATGTCTTTTCATCCCAAAGCAAGCTGCCTGTGAAGTGACCATGCACTCTTCGTGTGTTTTCCCTGCATGGAGGTTTGCTTGTTGCTCAGCCTGGGGCTCCTGTGTCTGAGACGTGGGAGATGGACACTGGACCACACAGAACCTTGTGTTCCTGCTGTTTTGACCGGGATGTGGTGGTGTCTCTTGTGGCAGGACTGGTGAGAGAAGGAGGGGTCTTCTTGCCAGTGTTAATAAGCAATAGGTGGAAATATTTACCTTAGCTCGGTCAGATGCTCTGACATCACTGCGGGAGGTGAGGGAGCGAGGAGAGCCCTGTAGCACAATGAAACAATTGCTGCTGAATCTGCCTGCTCAGCACAGCCAAGTCTGTACACAGACAGGTCAGACTGGCACAGACTGGTCTACAGGCTCAGCTTATCTGTTTGATTGTAGAAATTCCATTTGAATAACCTGCTGGACACACCTCTGTCATGATGGGAAGCAGAGGTCTCCATCAAGATGCCCTTCATTAGAGCACCAGGAAGAACTTGGTGTCATTTCAGATCTCCTTGGTCATTTCACCTTTGGGGGCCACCTCTATATTTCAGCTGTGTGCAGTGTTCTGTGTATTTGCAAAAATAAAGCCATCCTTTAATATTTAATCAGCCGTTAGTCACTTTTGTTTATTTTACACATCTGAACTGCATCACAAGTGTTTCACTGATAGTTATTCATTGTTGAAGCTCTTTGCTGGGGGGGAAACTCTCCATTGTTGGAGAAATGGGACCAAATCAGCTCTGTCTGGCAGAGATCTGTCTCCATCCCTCCTCAGGGCTTTCCCAGAGACTTCCCAGCACACTGGGAGGAGCAGGGCTGGCAGGGCTCCGGTTAATGCTGCTCTGGGTCCACTGTTGATGTGCTTGGCTATCACAAACCACAGCCTTGCCTGGCAGAGGGAGAGGGTGCTGAGCCAGGGGAGGGGGGAGTGGGAAGATGGGCTCTGGGGAGCCCATCCCGCTGAGAAGGTGGGTTGTGTTTCACATTAGCTGATGCTCCTGTGTGGTTCCCAGCACTAGCCCAAATGCAGAAGCTTGTGGCAAGCAAGCTTGGATGTGCAGTGGGCATAAATCATGTCAGCCTTCCTCTGTAAGGACAGGGAGGGCCTCTTTTCAGACTGGTGGGGTGATGGGGGAATTGCTCAGTGCTGAGAATTGCCCAGCCTTGGGCTGAAAGGTGTGGGCACTTACCCCTTTCCATAGAAACAAGATTTATTTGCACTGTGAGATCTTGGGCTTCGGCTTTTCCCTGCTGGCATTAGAAGTGTCAGAGCCGGGGTGATACAGGCGCCAGTGTGGAGAGCAATATGACACAGGTGCCCAGACATCTTCAGGGCTTGCTGATGTCCTCCTCTGCTTTTCCACCCTGCATTGTGTCCCAGATGAGCACGGGGACCTTGAGCATCTGCTTGCTTTGACCTTGCTGGTGCCTGTCACCAATGAAAATGACACGAGAGATCGATGCAATTATTTGGCGTGCTGCTGCAAATGCCTGCAGCCCTCTTCTCCTTGGCCCCCCTATGGTTCCCCCAGCTGGCTGCTTCCCACACATGTCCCTAATCCTGCAACTTGCCTGTCCTCCTCCTCTTGGTCTTCCATTTTCCTCCGTAATCCACACCTCATCCTCCTGCAGCCTCATTGCAGGCCCCCCGCCTTTGTTCACCCCACACACTTGGAAGGTTAAAATAAGCTCTACCTGGAGCGTGTTCAAAGGCTAATGTACATCCTCCCTTAATTATTGATCTGTTTATTGCAGACACTTTGGCAGGACACGGCCACAGCTCACACACCAGGCCCCTGCCCTCGGTTCCCCTCCCGGCTCACGGGGGCGGAGGGCAGCGTTAGGGTGGTGACCTGGGCACCTTATGCCCCACCTTGAGGACAACATCCCTCTGTCCACACCAACACTCCTGCGTGCTCCAGGGTCTCCCAGGTTAACCCCTTTAGCTCAGTCACGTGGGAACAATAAAGGGCTTTCCTGTGGAGCCCCCCTTCAAGCCCCTCTTTCCCCCCCAGGTGACCAGAGCTCATGAGAGCTCTTTCCCACAGCAAGGCCCCCTCCTGTAAGGTGGTGTCAGCTCCCAGTGTGTGCCCAGGAAGGCTGGCACACGGGATCAAAACACAGTTATGCCACTGAGCCCCAGCTGCTGACATCCCCGGGTAGGGAGAGACGAGATGCTGCATTAGCAGGATTGTTAACGACTCTGCAAAGCCCGTGTCGAGAAACAAGTGTGGAGAGGAGGGCTCAGAGGCACAGTCCTGCTGCTGGGGCTGCTGCCAGCCTGTCACCTTCTGCTCCAGGAGCTCCAGCTTTCAGGTGATGCTGGAGAGGCATGAAAGTAGGAAAACGCAGATGCCTCCAGCTGCCGAGGGGGAGCAGCCTGCGTTTGCTTGCTTTTCTCCAGAGCGAGGTGAGGTAGCTGGGACAGAGCCCTGCTTGTTTAGCCCAGCGCTTCTGGCTAAGCCAGGATTTGTGGGTCCTGGTTCCTTTGGGTTTGGTGTGGTCTCTTCTCCCTGCACGGTAGGCTGGGAGTGGGACCAGATGTTTCATTTACACCCATCATGGGATGAGGACACATTTTAAGCACTGTTCTCAAAACAAGCTTGAAAAAAAAGCTGAAGGCTTGTGGCCTAATTAATCAATGGATTTTGATTAATTTTAAAATCTAGAGCAGTTTTTCTTACACCAAGATCCTGCAGTGTGGGATTTCCAGGCACTCTGTGACCCCACTGCAGTCCCACACACTCCCCTCACCCGCTAAGAGACTGAACTAGGAATGTGGGATTTTTGAACGAACAGACTTGATTTGGGGAAAATCATGGGGGAACATGATGGATGCTTCTGCTTCTTTGTCCTGGCAAGGGTTGTGTCTTTGACTGCATGTCCTGGCCGCTCACATCAGGAATTTCCTGACTGGTGCCCACAATCGAGCAGTTCTGAGCATGTAAAACGCCCCGAGAGAGGTGCAGATGGCAGGACATCAGAGCAACAATGCTGGGACTGTAATTCCCGTTATCTGCCTGCAGCATGGCCATCTCAAGTGCCTCCTGGGACTCCTTTCCAGCTCCTCTCCCAGCTCCTCTCCCAGCAGCTGCCCTCAGGCTTTGCAGCCTGGCCCCTGCTTCCCCACCCGGGGCTCAGAACGCTCCTCTTTCCTCCTGCTGGAGAGGGACCGGCCCTGCGGAGCATCGCTGCCAGATCAAAGGGCTGTCTTGATTCCTTCATGGCAGCTATAATCTGCTCCACGTTATCCCTTTTCCTATTCCTTGGGCTTTCCAAGGCCTTCGTTTCAGTCCTTTATTTTAGTTTAATTTTTTAATTGCGGACATCCTCCCCGCACCATCTCTTGGACATCGCAGCCATGACCAGACCTTTTCCCTGGCTAGGCTCATGAATTCAGAAGCTGCCTAGGTGGGAGACTGGTTCAGGCCCCAGCACTGAATGCAAGCACAGCAATATTTGTTATCTTCGTGACAGGGCTGTTTCTTTAGAACTCACTTGAACATGTTTTCACCTGAATTTTTTTGTCCCTGATAGTTCGAGCAAACCGTTCTCAGTCAGATGCTTTTCCCTACACTTCGTCATCAGCCTTGCAGAGTTTATGGACAGGACATCAGCTGGAATGGCTCCATCCTGCTCTTGTCCCCACGTGTCCACAGCATGGTCAAGGTCAACCCAAGCTTGGAGACTACTACCAGAGGCTGCTCTCCAGTGACCTCCCTGAGCTGAGACCTTCACCTTTCATCACACATCTGTCACTGCCAAAAAATGATTGTCCCACACTCACCTCTCCTTGACCCCCTTCTCGCTCCTCTTCCTGCAGGCTCCTGGGGCCATGCTGACCCAAGTGCAGGACGCGACCTTCCCTGCTGCACAGGGATCCTCCTGCCAAGCACTTGCAAAGAAATTCAGACATCAGATCAAAAGATGCTTCCAAGCATTTCCCAGGGTGGTGGGAACGAGGAGCTCTGCTTCGGGGAGCAACACCTTTGATGCTTGTGTGCCTGCACGGCTCAGGTGAGAGGCAAACACCTCTTGGCTCTGCAGGGGCTGCTATTTTCCTCCTGCAGCCCATCTCAGTGACGCCACGGTGGATGCTGTGCCCTCGAACCAACCCTGACGTCCCTCCCTGAAAGCTGGCACTAGCACCTGGGCATTTACTCTGCAAGCTGGACCCTCTCCAACGTGTAGCTTTTGGGGTCTCTCTGCAAAGGGGTGCATGAACCAAATTCCCAAGGCAGAGCACAAACCCCTCTGCCTCGCCTCTCTCTCCCGTCAGAGCTAACACCCCGCTCCCTGCCCGCCCGGGGCTGGCTGCCTGTCAGAGGTGCGCAAAGTGGTCCCGCTCTCAGCGGATCTGCAGATGCTCCTGGACGGGAGGGGGGCTAGGGAAATGTCAGCTCATCATTTTCAGCGAGCGGGAGTGCTGTTCTGGTAAGAGGGAGCGGGGCGGCGCGAGCCTCAGCGCAGGCCTGCCGGATCGATACGGAGATCAGAGGCTCGAGTGGATGTCGGAGCTTGTGATGACTGAGCAGATATCGGACCACGGATCTCTCTCTGGTCATGCTCCCCGGGGGCTGTGGTGTTTGCAGGCCCCAGGAGGCAAGCAGTGCATTGGGCAGCCTTTACCTGGGGTGCGGGGTGCCAAGGGGAATGATTGTCCCCAGGGGGCGGCCAGCCCAAGAGTGAGAGCTTAAAGGCAGCTGTGCAGGTGGGAAGAGTAGAACCAGAAACCAAACAGCTGCCTTCACCTCTGTCTGTGGTCAGGAGCTCCTCAGGCACTTCCCAGCCCCGCTCTTTCGTCTGGGAGGAGTATTTCGGTAGCAACTTGCGTCCCCATGCAGAGGGCAGCTGGGATGGGGCAGCTGGGGAGCTCTCTGCAGAGAAACTTGTGTTTAGTTTTGGCCCAGTGCATCCCATGGAATTTCTGGAGGCTCTCAAAGGCCAGAGGAAACCCAGCCCCTGAGCCCCTGTGGGGCAGAGTTCTCACAGGAAGCGCTGATTTCATTCTTCATGGAGATGCTTCTTGAAAGAGCAATTTGCCAGCGTCCCTCACAGCAATAACGGCAAGGCCTCTGCTCGAGATACCATCTCTGCGCTCTGACAGCCCCATCACTCATGCCCTGCTCCTGCCTCCCTCTTCCACGGGGACAGGAGTGAGGGATGGAGGCAGGGTTGGAAGCAGGAATGATGCATTCCCACCATGGGCAGCTCCCAACTTCTCCCGTCCTCTTTTGGGTCTGGGTGTGCAAGTGGTAGCACTGCCCTCGCTGGGCATCATCTCCTCTCTGTCGTTGCACAGCTGAGGGGGCTGGGTGTGAGCAGGGGAAGCAGGACCAGGAGCCACCCAGTTCTGGTGCTGGGTGAAGGCTGGTGGCCCATCTGCCCTCTGTGGCAAGGACTTTGCTGTCACTGCAGCCTCTTCCTCCAGTGAACCTGCCAATTCCCCTGGCAGCCAGCGCCAGGAAGGATGAACAACCCCTCCAGTTTCTTTCTCCTGCCTACCTTCCACCTGCCCTCGGGCACCCAGCTGGATGCTCCTGCTCCTCCCATTCCCCTGCTTTGCCTGGCCACGTTTCCTCAGCGAGAGCAGATTCATCTATTAGTGGCAGAGGAAGACGTGGCTTGGCACAAATCCTTCTCATCAGCTGCTGAAGCAGGGCCTGCCTGGCACCAGGTGGCAAAGTGAGATAGGCAAGTCATGGCCATGGGTGGGCTCCTGTGTCCCCCACACCCAGGACAGCCGACCTGAGACCTCCCCAACTTTGTGGGTTAAACCTTGGCTTTGCAAGCAGAGGGCAAAGCTGGTGACTGGATTGCAGGGGACCTGAAAACCTCTCTGGGTTTGTGCTTGGTTAGCAGCTGTACTCTGCTCCAGGCCAAGGGACGACCCCGTGCCCTGGGGGACAGAGGGACAGGGTGCTCACGCGTGCAGCCCTGGCCAAGCAGTGCCACCCTGGCACCTCCAGGTGACAGTGGCTTTCTCCAGGTCCCAGTGCTGATCTGCCCAGACGAGAGTCTTGCTGTGTTGTGGGCCTGCAGTGGGTCCCCAAGGTGGGCGTGTGCCCCCTGAATGTGTCCCCACCCGTGGCTGACCCTGCGGTGACATGCCAGGGTAGGCTGATGGCCTCACACCCGTTTCATGTGTGATGGTGTGATTGATGTCAAGTGCCACAAAGAGCCTGTGACCCTGCACCAGCTCCAGCATAAAGGAAGCCCTGGTGTCACCCTGGGCACTGGTTTTGGAGGTAGTGTGACATCCCTGTCCCCTGTGCATGCTGGCTGGGCCTCGTGGGGTGCCTGGTGTTCCCCGTGGGCAGAGATACATGACATGGTGCCCTCCACTGATGACTTCTGCAGTCTGCTCACAGGGCTGAGCCACAAGAATGGCATCTCTGATACAGCTGGGGAAACTGAGGCAGGGAGTAGAGAACATGCCTGGGTGTTTTCCTCTCTGGTGCCTCCTTATAGGTGCCTGAGGATGTGAGGTGCTTACGGGAGGAGTGGGAATCTACAATCTACAAAATTCTCCCCTATGCTCCACTTTCCTGCAGTGCCAGGCTGCCCAGTGACCTCTTTTGCTCCAGGTGTTTGGGTAATTCGGAAGCAGGGGGGGCTCAGGGAGAAAACAGCTCTCCCACCTCGATATTTCTTCTCTAGCCCAATGCCTCTGCATCCCCTGGGGAGCCCTGGCAGGAGGATCCCTGGTGAAGCTGCCTGGCACCCCAGAAGACCCCATGGGAGCAGGAGTGATGCCCCGGAACGAGCAGCCCCTTGCACATCACTGCCACTCCCGGGGCTTCTGACGTGGCTGGGCAGCAGTGGGTGAGGATTGCCCAAGCAGGAGCCCTGCCCGTGTCCCACCGGGATGGGCTCCCTGCCGAGGGCCACGGGTGTGTGAATCCCAGTTGCAAATCCTCTCTGTGTGATGGAGTTTTTTTCCCCTCTTTCCCCCCAGATCCTGTCGCCTCTTCTGGAGCAGGATGGTTCTGGGTGTGCAGCGGAGTCTGAAGGTGTTGGCTCAGCCAGTGCTGTCTCTCCTCCTTGTGCAAAGCCCTGTGCCTGGCAGAAGCAGACCCTTGAATTATTTGGAGTCCTACACCTGTAATTCCTCCCTTTGCCCATGCTCCTGCCTGCAGCACCATCCTTTTATCGCTGTGTCTCTGTGCAGAGGAGCAGAGACATGAAACTATTGGGGAGAGGGAAGAAAAAAAAAAAAAAAAGGCATGCAGAAAAGCGCTGTGGAAAAGCAGAGCAAATTAAGCAGAGCTCTGATCTGCTTGGGTTTGTGCTTGCCAAAAATGCACCATGCATCTTAATTCGCTCTGCTGTTCAGCTCGCACTCACTGCTCTCCTGATGCCATTTCGGCGCTCTGAGCTCAGCCTTTTCAACACTTCAGTCTTCCTAATTCAGGATTTTTTTTTTTTTTTTTTTGCATGTCTGATTGCAGAATCTGCTGCAGGAGGGAACAGGGAAGCCAGAGGAGGGAGGACGGGAGCCTCCCGACCCTGGGTGCTCCTGCCTGCGCTTCCCGGCAGCCGGCTGGGTCCCCAGTGCATTTTTTAGGGGCTGGGGGGTGCATCTTTTCTAGAAAGTCCTTCCTGGGTGCTCTTCAGCCGCTTTTTTTCACACCCAGCCGTCTGATCTGCCTCTCGCTAGGATCCTCCAAAGAAGAAAAAGAAAAACATTTAAATTGCTGTAATCCACGCTGGCTTTTATTCTCTTCCAGTTCAGTTTAATCTCTCTTTCCTCTCCACCCTTATGTCCGGGTTGGGGGAGGAGGGGAGAGAACCCACCCGACAACCAAGCGAAAGGCAGCATCGTCCTCCAAAAGAGCTTGAGAAAGCAGGAACCGAGCCAGAGCCCCTCTGCTCTCCCCCACCACAAATTTAACCCCAGCTTCAACTTTTCCTCCGCTGCCGGGGCTGAGCTGGGCTCCAGCAGTGGGGTTTTTCCCCTCTCTCCCCCCCCTCCTCCTACACTGATTTTAGCGGAGAGGGAGGGGGGTGGGGAATCCTTTTTATTGCGGAGCCCGGCTCTCTTTGCAAGCCTTCCTCCTCCTCTTCCTCCTCCTCCTCCCCTGCTTTTTGTGCCCGCCGCTGCAGGGCTGGCCAGGCCGGGGGAGGGAAGCGATGGGAAGGGGAGATCGCCCCCTCCTCTCCCTCTGTCTGTTTTTTTTGCAGGTGTGTCAATTTTAATTCTGCCCAGTAGGTGGGACTTGGTGACTTTCGCACCGTTTTTGTTATTTATTTATTTCCCGGCTGCTTCTCTCCCTCCCTCCCCTCCCATCCCTCCCTCCCCAGCCTCCCGTTGCGATCCTCCGGAGCGGCTGCGGGAGCGGCGGGCGGCCGGGCCGGCATGCATCCATCCCCGCCCGCGGCCGCGGCCGCTGCCCTAGCGGGAATTACAGCCTCTCCCAGCCAGCTGCCAGCATGATTTCATCTGCTGGAGGATTTTTGCATCTGATCGCTTGAGGTTTTGTTGTTGTTGTTG
>VZRR01009911.1:1558-12554 GCA_013398015.1 Oreocharis arfaki | reverse complement strand
TATACTGCAACCCAGGACAACACCTTACTTCAATGTAGGTAGTCCATGTGGGTAGAGCTCTCAGCATGCCGTATCTCATGCCATTATAATTTGCAATGTCAGCACCATTAATATGGAGCATTTCCCATGTATAGAAATCCAATTGCATTGGACTCCCAAGGAACAGGTACTAATACCTGTTTTTCAAACACGGTAAACCAACATACAACCAGATAAACTCACTTGCCCGTAATTACCGAGAGCAAAGCAGCAGCAACTTTTCTTTTGTACCAGTCTAGCACTTCCGCAGCAGCAGCCCCGCTGTGATATCTTCTCCACTGGTTTCTGCCACTGCTGCCAGGCAGACAACGACCATACTTGCATTTTCATTCATTCTGTAGGTCCAGTTAGTATTATCAGACAGAGCCTCGGGAACATTGCTTGAAGATTTCCTCATCACTATAGTGCTCGTTTTTTTATGGCGCAGTAGTCATCTAGACTCAGGCAGCATTCCTCACTGGAGAGGAATGTACGTAGATAGTGACACATCAGTATTCTCCACAAACTCTCCACTCAGATTAGATCATCCCTTTATTTAATATCCCATCTGTCGAGTGTGACTAGTCGTTTATTTACACAGAAATCTAGGCAAAGAAATAGTACCGATGAAAAAGCATGCATGATAGATTGGGCTTTTAAAAGTGCAGTGAGAAACTAGGAGAATCGAGGTTTAGGTTATGCGCTGGGTTTGACTGGAGGAGAGTTAATTTTCCTCACAGTGACCAGTATGGGGCTGCGCTTTGGATTTTGCCGAACACAGCAATGGTAATAGAGATGTTTTTGTTATTGCCGAGCAGGGCCTACGTAGAGCCAAAGCTTTCTCTGCTTTTCATACTGCCACATTGGCAAGGAGGCCGGGGGTGAATGGGAAGCTGGGAGGAGACACAGCCAGGACACGTGACTCCAACTCACCAAAGGGATATTCCAGGCCATATGACATCATACTTAGTATATAAAGTGGGGAAGAAGGAAGAAGAAAGAAGGAAGAAAGCAGGCAGATATTTGGAATGATGATGTTTGTGTTCTGAAGTAACCATTATGCATGGTGAGGCCCTACTCTCCTGGAGATAGCTGAACACCTGCCTGCCCATGGGAAACAGAATAAATTCCTTGTTTTGCTTTTCCTTTTGCTTTCTCTATTAAACCGTCTTTATCTCAACCCACGAATTTTCTGATTTTTACCTTTCCAATTTGAATCTCTCCCTGATCCTGCTTGAGGGGTAGTGAGTGAGCAGCTACATAGTGCTTGACCGTTATCTGGGGTTAAACCATGACAGGTACAAAACCTTTTGCCTGAAGTACAGGCATACCTAAGCTGAGCACACATAAACTGAGGTACAAATCTGCCTTCTTGCCTTTTTTCCAGGAGCAGCCCTTGACACCTCGAAGGTCATTCCAAGCACATGGCTCATCTCTGCCTGTGGCAAACTATATTGTCTTCCCTGGAGTTTGTGCAGATGGCTTTTCCCAACAGAGGCCGAGGCCAGTGCCTAGATCCTTCTCACCAAGCCAAGCACGGTACTTGCCACGCAAGCTTCCTGCAGAGTGGCCAAAGTTCCAGCACTCGTGATATTCCAGCCCTGGACTTCCAATGGGGTAGTTTGTCATTCTTGCTAAAATATACTGGTAATGTCATAATTCAGACCGGAATGAGGCCAAATACTTTTCAAATTCTTGAATAGATTTGAATATATGCAACGTCTAAAGCAAAAGGCTGCCACAGCACATTCCTGAAAATTACATAGAGCTTATGCAGAAAAACCAAACCACAACAAATCTAGCCACTGCTCACCGTTTGACAGTTTCTTGGCTATGAGTCCAAGAAACACTCTAGTGACATGTTATAATTTTCATTATGTCCGTTCTTATCACACGTGCATCAGTGAGATTAAAAGCAGCAAAAGAAGCAGAGACACACAGGCTCTAAGGAAATATTTCAAAGCGAAGTGAATTCTGCTCAGTAGATGGAAACTTGATGGTTTAACATATGAAATGCATGCTCGCTGCTGTGTTTCCAGCAGTGAGGTCAATATTTTAATGAGACCATGCTTAACTACTGTCTTAGCTCTGTATTGCTGGGTCAGTTGTCTTTCAGAGAGGGGTTGGATATACTCTTCCTTTTTTCTGTCAATCACAGTTTGCTTAACCATTACTGAGGACAGAGATACTACTTAGGAAAGGCAAAGCTGCTCAGAGAGCAAGCAGTGTATACTGAACACAGAGATTGTAATCAGCTTGTAAAGCCGGAAGTGGGGAAAGGTTGGTAATGATATTGCACACAGGTTAGTGGGAGCTGAGGGCAGCTCCCCCAGAAAGACATCCGCAATCCAGAAAAACCAGTCTAGTCCAAAAGCCAGAGATTTACTTTTCATAAGTAAGTATATTAAGCTCCATGGATAAGTCAGCCTTAGCAGAGGACATTACAGAGGACTCAAGTAGGAAGAAAAAAAAAAGGTAAGCCACGCTTCCCTTCACTTTGGTAGCAAGAACTTGTCAAAGGGGTCTCCAGGCTCATAGGCTGTGAGCATTTTCATTGAACCAATGGCTGTTTTTATGCCTCCTAGATCCAGTGACATGGACTCATGTACATACTCATTTTTATAATAGTATGAGAGCATGTATGAACCGTCTGTATGGACTTGAGCTGTCCTTGAATGAAGGAAGAATGCAATGGTTAATATGTAAGCTGTGCTTCAGTAGCTCGGTAGGATAGGTCAGAAAAAAGAAAAAAACACTGATGAGAATGTCAATTCGAGGAACTTCTATGGCGGTAAGGATACCATAGCTCCTTCTAGAGGCACTAAGTCATGAAGTTTCAAAAATGAAATCTCCTGAGCATTTCAATTTCAGGAAAAATGAGAACTACATTTCCTTTATCCTCCCAATTCCTCACATACTAGGTCTTCACTCAACCTTCAGTTAATTCACTGATGCATTCATTGGTCTGGACCTGATATACACCTTGATGAGACAAAGTATTTCCTTTCTTTATGTTGCAATAATTACCTCAGACGGAATTTATTGAAAATACTCTTTTCATTTTTTTCACCTTAGTATGAAATTGCTCTAATAACATATACGTACCTCATACTTATTTTTGTCATCCCAAAAAGCTACTTGCCTCAGTGTAATAAGGTTTAATGATTTGGCACCCAACAGTTTTGTCTTTAGCTTGGTGCAGGCATTACGAAGCAAACTACCTCCAGACAGCAAGCAGCGTTCTTAAGCCAGTAATCCTATATGATGTTTTATATCCTGTCGATTCTTGAAGTATAGGCAAGTTGATTTATGCAGCAGACATTGAAATTCTCAGAGAGCAGGAAAGAGGTTATATACCTGTACCTCATAATGAGCTATAACAACTTGTTCTAGTTCGGAAACTTAAATTCCAATGACAGCACAAACACTGCACGAAGACTTACATAAGTGAAGTCAAGCTGGATAGGGAAGCACAGGTCATGCTTCCTGACCGAACTCCTTTTACCTTCATCAGTCTTTTTTGTTTATTTTACACACACGATGGTTGCTGAGGCTTTTGAACAAACAGTAAATCCCTTTCCCAATTAAATCACAATTAAAGTGATTGAAACTCATGCACAATTTTGAATCAACCATTCTTCAGTTTAATGCAGGAAATATTGTCTTGATTTGTAAACTGCAATGTGTATCAATATCTGTATGATTTTGCGAATACTTTTAAACCTATCCTTCCAATTACATTTTTGACTGACGTAAGTCTGTGCACAGACCCAAACACGGCTCCTAATGGACCGATTCTGATAATGACTAAACAGCAAACTTTTTATACATGAAAAACTCAAAATTGCTTTTAGACAAACATTCGAAGAAACATGTCATAGTTGCCCTGGGGAGAAGAACCCTGAGACCGCTATGATATAGAGCAACAAAATTCAATACAGGTGACAATAATTTGGTTACATAATTTGTGAATTTGTAGACCCCTGTGAGAAATTTTTGTAAGTTGCTCTGATTCTTGAAAGTTCTACAAATAAAAAGATGGATGATACCTCTTTATTGTTTAAAATTCATCATTCAGCAAAACACAGAGTAGACATAATATCCTGAAATCAGGGATTAACCATATGTGTATGGCTACAAAGTGTAATCAAAAGAGTTTGTAAGTTACCCTCAGGTGAAAACTGTTCATTTGGGAAAATCCACAAATGTTTATAAACACTCTGCATTTGGAAGTTCAGATTCACTAAAAAAATAAGTCAATCAATTAAAAGGGTAGATTCACAGTAAATATTATTCAGATTGTCTTTCCTCATGGTCCTTTTGAAGTATGTGTTCTTCTCAACTACGGTGCTTCAGGAAAATACATCAAGGGAAGAAGTCCTGGCTCAGCTAATGGTGACAAACTATCTATTGTCTTGAACAAATGTAAGTTTTCAGTTCCCGATATTCAACCATTAATATAGGCAGTCTTCCATTTTCTTCTGACCACACTTATTTTTTTCTGCCCATATGGTACAAGAGGCAGTACTCTAACCAACGAAAGCCTTTGTACATAAACCCCACCTAAGAGGTGCCCTAGCTCCTCCAATTTCCGTGCACGGTGAAGCCTTGTTACTCTAGTTCTTAATTGTTGCGCAGTTTTTTACTTTGCTTTTTAAAAATTTAATTTCCTGTTAATCCTATGACCTCCGATCACTAAATCTCAGAATACTTTGGATGCAATAACAAGGTAAGTGCCAAAGCAGACGGCATTTTCCATAGCTGCCAGTTGAAGAGCACCGATGCCAGAAAATTGATGTGCTCAGTTTCTTGCCGCAGCAAGTAACAGAAACAGTCTACTACTCTATCTGCTCGATCTACAGAGACTTTAAGGAAAAGCACTAGTAAATTACAGATGACTGAGAACTAGCATCCCTTTCCAAACAGCCTAGCAATGCGATATGTTAGCAGGATGGCAAACAGGGAATAATATTCCCCCGCTTCTGTACTTCCTCATTTTACAAGTGAAATTTCAGGCACCGCAGCACACAGAAGGGCCTGGTGAGATTTTGAAAGTAGATGATAACTGCTTACTTCCCTGAGTTCCTCCATGATCTACCAAATAGTTTTCCAGCTACTGCAGCTAATACACACTTAGAGGAGGGAGTGGAATGCTTTCTCTGAGGATGCACAGCAACAGTATTCTGAATTATTAAGCACCATACTCCTTAACAGTACCACAAATATACCTATTTCTGTACAAAAGCAGCCAACACCCCTTCATACTGGATTTTTTCAAGGCCCTAACATGGTTTGTAAGTGAATCTTCCTTTGTATATCAGCCAGTACTCATCACCCGAGTGAATTGAGCATAATGAGAACTTTGCACACTTGTCTGAAGACAAGTATGTTGTGAGGCAGGAATAATAACAAGGCAGCTTTTCGGCTTAAGGACCTTGTGAATCAAAGCAGTATGACTGGGGAAAGCTGACAGCTCTGAGCATTGCTTTTCATTGTGTGTATTTTTTTTTGCTGTTTTGTTCCGTCCCAAAGCTAGCCAAGTTAAATCCATCTGAAATGAAGTCTAAACTCTGCATTGCACAAGCTTACCAATACTATTCTGAATTATATCAGCCAGAAAGAATTTAGTCAGACTAGCTGGGGTCCAGAAATATGTGCATGTCCCATTGCATGTGAGATTCTTTCGTGATTTTATTTAAATTCAACGTAAGTTAATGAGAATTTGGAGAAACATGGGAGAACCTCACGTACAGTTTTACATCTCCAGGTCTTTACCAGACCCCAGGCATACCTAGCAAGCAAGCAAAACTACATATATCTAGTAGGTTATGGCAGATGCATTTTGATCACCCTCCAATCTTCACAGATTATGACAGAGGTACTTATTTGCTGACAGCCCAAACTGGACCGTATCAAGATTAGTTTTGCTATGGGGCGAGACCAGGGTATAAATACAAAAAACAGACAACTGATCGGAAGGAAAGAGGGTAAGTAAACTCAGTGGCACACTGAGCAAGAACAGAAATTTGTACCTGAGGCAGCTAAAGCAGTCAGGTCTCTTAGCTCCGAGTCCAATAACGTCCGCAGAAAGCCACTTGATCTCACAAGCAATAATATCTTTCCCAACTCTGCATTTATCTTATTTGCAAGACCTTCTGAGGCTAGTAAATTTAATCTAAGCTGTAATGTTCCTCCTAGCAAATAATCGGCTAAGAGGAAGCGATGGTCCAAGATTACTTCTCAACATATACAAAGCAGAGCATCCTTCCTGTGCTAGTATTTTGTAAGTAAGCACTGCAACTTACAAGTAAAAGGAATGCAATTAAAAGGAAATCAACACTTTCCTCTGCGTTTGTGGAGATTGACAGCAGGTCAGAAAGCCTGTCTGAGTCTGAATCTGACATTGATCTCAGCACAATCCATGTCTACCTGTGAGAAACTTAATCAAGAGAAGCAAGAAATTCAAAACAATAAAGGGAGTAGATGGTAAACACAGCTGCAGCTGGCTTCTGTTTAGATTCTTGGGATGTCTATATCGTAGATAACTAATAATAGTATAGTGTAGTTAAAATAGCCAATGAATCTGTTGTAGTAGTTAAGTAACCAATGGACAATGAGCACAAATTATAAACATACAAAAGTGTATATATACGGCCCTGGCTTTTGGAATAAACGCTTTTTGCCTGCACTGTACACTGGAATTAGTGTGTGTCGCGCGTCCGCCTCAACTGCGACATGTGTTATTCTCCCATTTAGTCAAGCTCAGTCTCTGAGAATGTGTTCATTAGTAAGATATGCTGTTCCCACTGCATGTTATGCCATCCGTTCCAGTGTCATAGACATCTCACTGTGGCTGTACCATGTAGGTGGTCGTTGCTACAAGAAGACAACAAAGGCAGCCAGTTATCAGGCAAATATAGTTTTGAAAGGTCAGATACACTTTCAAGGAGCTCTAGTCAAATTTCAATTTACCACATTACTGTTCTCAAAAACAGTATCTTGCTAATTTTAGACATACTTTAAATGCCTTCTCCCCCTCTTTTATTCACTACAGGCTTTTCCTCATTATAAACCTTCCTCTGTTACCACCATGTACTAGGAATTGCAGCGGACCTACAAGACAAAGATCGAGAACAAGCAGCCTGATGAAAGGAAAAGGCAGACTGAATTCAACCATCATTTTCCATTACTTCTGGCTATGGAATGCCTGAACTTAAAGGTTTCCCCCACCCCCACTGACTGAAGAGTATAAGATTTGTAAGAACTAAAGCAGTTTCATTTGTTAAGAGGAGATGAAATAATTCCAGGCCCTCCTGTTTATACACACTTATGTGAGTGCCCCACTCAGCAACAAGGAAAAATTCCTCCCAACCTCCTGCGTAACACAGACTACAGAAATTGGTTCCCTCACTAAGCCAAGCCCTTTGTGGCTGAGCAACAGAAACCCCATCTTGCCCTTTGGTAAACAGTTCACGCTGCAGAAGTGGGCTCCAGCTCAGAATTTGCTCTGCGAACTGTTTCCATGAGCATTCCTGCTGTCTGCTTTGAAAGTTAGTTATAATATGCTTTACAGGAAAAGCAATGGGTGATATGCTTTTCTTTTTTTTCCCCTATTTTTGTCACTTCTATTTTTAAAATCAATTAAAGCTGTAGAGAATCATCAAAGAGGCAATAAAATGACAGACTGTAGCAGCAGGTGAAGGCTGATAGAATGCCTCTCCTGCAGCTGTAGAATTAACTTGAAGATAGACTAAAAGAACAGCCACAGGATCTAGGCAGAACTTCAGTGATGTGATGTGAAAAGAGATCAGGAAGTTTTAGGTACTGTAAAAAGGATAGCTTGAAAAAAGGAATGATTTTGCTGTTGCCTCTAAAATGAGTGGGTGAGTCTCAGTAGGCCTAGTTCTTTTATTATCCTCAGACATCTCTACTAGCAGCTTACTATTTTTATGGATTGTTTAAAAATTTGTTCTCCTGTGATTTTTCTTACCCTTTAGTGTCTTTCCATCTTCGTACTTTCTACTACTACTTTATACTTTCTACTACCATATACTTTCTACTTTGAAATCCCGGAGTCGGTCGAACAGATGCTCAACACCCACGTTGGCAGACTAATATGAACAAAGAGCATTTAAATGTATTCTCTCCTTCAGCTTCCCATGTCTTCTGAAATTGTGCACAAAACTAGCCCCTGGGCCACTCTTTCAGTATCGTCACTGCTACAGAGCAGCACAGAGCCATTCCCCAGAGAGGTAGAAATAACTGGAATGTGGTTTTGATTAGTCCGTGTTCTTACACCTAACAGGATTAACAAAAGGTTAACTGTTTGTGGAGCCATCAGATCCACCAAAGAAAAAGCAATAGTGCTTTTCAAAATTCAGGACCAGCGGGCAAAGCTTGTGAAGAATTGAGTTTCAAAATTCAGAGACAAAAAAAACCCACAAAAAAATCCCACCAGTCAAAAGATTCGGTATATTCATTCTTACTAGCCAAAATCTCCACTATGTTATTTTTATGAATGACCGTACAATGATATATTAAAAGATTTGCCTTGGTCTTCATGACTCTGAGTATCTATACAGAGCCTGAGGCATCATACTGTCAGGAATGTTCCTGCACAATGCACGGGCTTACTATAAGTTATATAGCAACTTCACTCCGATTTGTGTCAAGCCAGCTAGATATCTACTATCTTTTTGTTACGAGCCGCAAGACATACATTAAAATATCAGTATTTACACCGCAAAGCAAAATTAGTTTGGAGCTACAGGAACCTGTGGTCATGGTATTCCTAATTCAATAACCAAGCTTTCAGGTCAGTTGAACTAGGCAGGAGGGCCGATATCTAAAAGTCGCTGCTGCGCATGAGAAGATTGGTCAGGAGATACTCAGATATTTCTTGACTGTGTCTGTGAATTTTAACCCTCAATTAACCCCTGTGCCACTAAGTACTTCATTTATCTCATCCTTTTTGGGTGGTTCTTGAAAGCAGTTTAGACTTAAAACTGTTGCATTTCAGTTTGCTTACATACAGAATCCCAGAATGGGTAAGGTTGGAAGGGACCACAGTGGGTCATCTTGTCCAACCTCCTCACTCAAACAGGGTCACACCAGAGCACGTGGAGGAAGTGAGAACATGTCAGGGAAACAACATGGAGACACCAAGGTCAGTAGAGAAGGAGGGGCAGGAGGTGTTCCCGGAGCTGGAGGCAAGATTCCTCTGCAGGCCGTGGTGATGACCATAGTGACGCAGCTGTGCCTCTGCAGTGCATGGGGGTCCACAGGCAATGCAGAGATCCACCTGCAGCCCATGGAGGAGGTGCCCGCACTGGAGCCGGTGGATGCTTGGAGGAGGCTGGGATATGGTGGGAGACCTGGTGGAGAGAGGGGCCCCTGCTTCCTTGCCGGAGCAGCCTGTCCTCGGAGGACAGCACACTGTGGAAGAGCGACCCACACAGCCGCAGCTCTGGGAGGACTGCGGCTCGTGAGAGTGGAACCACACTGGAGAAGCTCACGGAGAACTGGCGTAGCAGGGGAAGGACTCCTCTCCCTGCACAGTGCAAGAAGATCTCAAGTGACGAACTGACCAAAACCCCCAGTCCCTGTCTCTCTGCACTGGTGGTGGGAAGGAGAGAGGGGTTGCGGGGAAAAAAAAGGTGTTTTTAAGGTCTTATTTTTCTTCTCACTATCCTCCTCTGATTTTGTTAGTAATAAATTCACTTTGTACCTCTAAGCTGAGCCTGTTTTGCCCTTGGAGTGTTTTCTCCCGGTCCTTATCTCAACTCATGAAGCCTTCATTATATGTTTCTCCCTCCTCTGCCCAGCTGTGGCAGGGGAGGGTGAGCGAGCAACTTCCACGAGTGCCTGGCGTTTGGCCAGCGTCAAACCACGACAGTGCTTCACAATTAGCTGAGTGCTGCTGCCCCATAAATACTCTCAGGAAATTTTCAGGCACAAAAGGCTAAGGCCATCTGGCACCTGCACAGTGCACGTGTTTGCCTGCTAAGTCAAAACAGGGTGGAAACAATGTATTTGCTCATAAAGCAATGCATACCAGCAGATTTTCAGGCCTGTGCTCTGCAAGCTAACCAGCAGTGGAAATAATCATGACATTCTCTTGTTATACTATCAATATCACTGTCATTAGGTCTCCCCTCAACAGGATTTCTACTCAAACAAGGGGAACAGCAACTGTGCTGTGAGGAAGAACACCCCCTCACTAGTCCTTCACGCAGTTCCATCAAAAATTAAAAAAAAGATTACCTTCCTCATGCAGCAAGGATGGATGATCCAGCAACTCCATGATGCATTTGATCTCAGTATCCGGCTCCAGCATAGCACACCAGGCTAGCACATATGTCAATACAGGCAGGAAGTCATCAGCTCTATGCAGCCTCCCTGGGTTGAAGGGAACACAGACAGTGAGAGACAAACAACATTTTTCTTACCAGTCTCTGCATTTGAAAGGAAAGCATTCTTTTGTTTCTTCTCTACCCAGCATGTCTGTATTAGTCTAGAACACCCTAGAGTCACCAATGTGCAGCAAACAGAATGTCACCTGACACTCACCGGACAGAAGACGAGCTTCTTTCTCTCACTCATTGTGTCTCTCTCTCATTCACTGTGCATGTGGCTATGTTACAGCATTGTTCTTCGTTTTTATTTTCAGGAAGCAAAGCTGGATCTCAGCAGTCAAGGTCGAGTGAGTGAGGTGAGCGGTGACCAGTAGCCAGAACCAGTTGTTATTGCTCGAGTGCCAAGTTCTGGTACAGCTCTAAGCATCCATTGTCATTTGTGGTTTTGGGGCGGTCCACTTGTATTACGCCAAACCCCCTTGCCCCACCGGCCGCCCGACCCGGTTTGCCGCCCTCCTGAGGCCTCCAGAAGTATTACAGGACTTTGTGATGAAGCTTGTACCTTTTCCATTTGAAGGTGCAGTCTGGGTAGCCTTCGGCAGCTGCCAAGGATTTGCGGCGGG
>VZRR01009909.1:34706-82374 GCA_013398015.1 Oreocharis arfaki | reverse complement strand
ATAATATGTATTTATCACAATGTGATGTAAGTTTTCCTGCCTCGTTTCAGTGAAATGAATTTTTTCTTCTTGTCAATTCCCACAAAATTGTGGAGCATTATAGCAAAATTCCACTTCATAAGCTGGAATATTGGTTTCCACAGTGATATCCACTGTAGTAGAGAAATAATCCAGGATGGATTGTTCCACCATAGTCATGCTGTGATGAGCGTTGTGCCTTGTTCTCAGTAGTCAGAAAGTCTCTTGTGGAAGAAATGCATATCCTGCAAAACTGAAATTGTCATACATTTGTGTCCTACCGCACAGTTCCTCATCTCAGGCTTGCCCTGAGCTTTCAAACACTGTCACAGTAAAGGTTACAACTCTTAGTTAATAAAACCAACAGTTTTATATTTTATTTAGCCGAAGTGTTGGTCATCTAAAAGTGTAGAAATAACATCTGAAGTAGGGCATGACTTTGTATTTAGGCCAATGTCACCTTGTACAGTGCTATGTTGAAGTTATGGGTTGAGAGACAGCTACCATATCATCCACAGTCATGGCATCTGTGCAGCAAGCTCAAGATTTATAACAGTATTTGGAGAAATGTGGTTGTCTAACAACAATTCTGAGTATTGCTGCTACTGATTGATTACAATATATATTAACCTTGCAATGAATTTTGAAATGATTGAATGAATCAGCATATGCAATTAATTTCATCCTTAAGAATTACAGACTAAGAAATCTGGTGATCTCTGATAAATATTTTATATAGTGTAGGTAATTTGATAGTCAGAAGATGAGAGTAGATTATTCAAGAATATATAGATGGCCTAGAAATTCTTTGACCTGTAATCTAATTAAAGAACTCTGGTCCTAAAGATTGCATCTGAAGATTATTTGATGGTTAGTGATTTCAGTCCAATTTCTCATGGAGTACCTAGGAAAACATCCATTGGTATTCTAAACAGACAACTTAAGGATAGAATAAAATATCATTAAGCCTTCAAAGTAATTTTCCCAAAATATACTTCTGTTTCCTCAGAAAATTTCATCAATGAAAATTAAAAAGAAATTTAAGTCTTTGAGGTTGCCAAATTTAGCGTACATTTGCAAAACTGTAATACTTCTAGTAGAATAACTTTTCAGGAATGGCATCACAAGATAAACCAGTGACAGTGGTGACCACCTGCTGAAGACAGTGAAGAGCATGCCATCTCCTTAATTGTCTACACAAAAGAAGTTGAAAGGAACAATCAAGGGAAAGAAATAAAAATATGATACCAGAAATAATCCTGCTCATCCAGACATTGCCAGTAGTGTGCCACATTGCTTTTAAACAAGTGTAATATTATAATTTGAGAAACCAAACCCACACTATTTCAGTGAGAACTGTTCGGCAGTAGAGGATGTTATCTTGTTCATATCTGTGCAAGGCTGTCTCAGTAGCAGCTCTTATTTAAAAACCACAGGATCACAGAGCAGTTACTAAACCATGCCTCACTCTCACCTATCCATAGCATCTCTGTAGCAGGCCAGTACAGTGCAATACAGCACGAAGTAGCACAAGTAGTTCCAAACAAGCTGATAATGTCACCATAGCACATTAATGTCACTAATCACGTTGGCACACATTGTGCTGGGCCTAGTTGGACTTGCTGAGAAACAGGAATTTGTTCCCCAAGCTATCCCTGAATGGCTCAGCATGGCACATATTACAAAATGTAGGGATGCCTACATTTTCTTGTGCTATGTGTCCAGTATGTTAGATTCTGATATGACTGGAAGCAAGTCCACCCTTTGTGCTCTGAGAGAGAAGTAGCAGGAAATAACGTTATCACTCAAAAGAGACAATCCTTGTTCTAAAGGAATCTAAATCCAGTTTGTAATCTAAAGACAAGAATTAATGCTTGGGTTAGCAGTTGCAGCCCAGATACAAAGCTTGAAAAGTTGAGAAATTTTGTTTCAGAGCAGGTATTTCTTTTCTCTGAGATGTTTGATACTTGGTTGAAATTGAAATCTTCAGAGAAGCCAAACAGCAATGATACTTCTGTTGGCAACTGTGAAAATCACAGCCTGCATGAAAAGAAAGTAGGGATGAATTAATATTTACCAGAATATTTTCATTGTAATTAATTCTAGAAAATCACACTGCTGGCTCAGTTGCTATGTATTTAATTCCTGAGAAAATGAATACCATTGCTTTTTGTCAAGAGGATTTACCGAAAAAAGCCCCAAAGCCACACATACAAAAGTGTGTTTGCTTGTACATACCCTAGAAGGATCTGCACAGCAGTCAGGAAAGCTATTCATGGTTTAGGAGACAAGCAGTAAAATGCTAAAAACAATTAGTTGTGAATTCTTTTTGTGATCATCAGATATTATTAGAAATTATGTCTGTTTTTTCTTAACGAATATGATAATATTGGCTGTTCTGTCGTAACACATCATGGATCTGTTGTCATAACAAACAAAAATATTGCTAAGATATTTTATACTATACATCCATCAAATAATTTTAAATAATAAATATTTTCATAAGAATCTCACTAGCTGATTTTCAGAAATGCTTAGGACCTGCAAATCTAATTAGCTGCTTTGCTATACTCAGAGAACTATGACCTCCAAGGGTCCTGATGCCTGATTTAATTATTGTTTTTAGAAGGAAGTTAAATCTGATAAGCATATTGCTTAGAAGAAGCAATTCAGCAGACACTCAACATAATTTTTAATCTTTAATTTGATAATTATATATATCTTTAGATTTTTCTAATGAGAAAATGTTGTGTTATTCAGAATTTCTGATAAAAAAGACATCCTTATTTATGACAGTACACATGCTCCTACTACCAGAACATAGTAGTATTTGCTTAAGAAAAATTTCACCATGTAATTCCTACAGTGATGGCAAATAAACTCCTGCATGGTTTGATGTTAATGTACAAACATTATTTTCTAGAAAATAAAGCACTGAGAGAATCAGGCAGAATGTTGGACTCAATATTCCATTATGATACTTACGAACGATAACCTATCCAATATGTGGAACAATGTATGAACAATACTTAACCTTGAAAATTACAATTCCTTACATAAGATGGTGACCCAGGAGTACAGTTTCATAGGTGCCTGTTTATAGTATCACTATTTGATGCCTTTTTCTCATAATAGCATTTTGTTGTGTCATTTCTTTGAGTTTTCATTAGAAAATACAATGCAGCAAAGGAAATTTGCAAGCTTTGCATGAATTAATACTGCTTCTAATTCAAAAGACACAGTCAGCCTTACTCTTATCCTATATGGGGTTCAAGAATCATATTGTCATTACTCTAAAAATGAGATGGAATAGCATTTCATTCAAAAGAAGTCTGCAAATTGTATTCCTTGTATTCATTATTCCAATTTTTCAGTGTGTAGACTGTCAGCAGATAGCATATATGCAGTATAGTGCATATAAATAGCTGGGTTTATTGATATTGGTAGATAATAAATCATATGTATTTTTTAAAATATCTGTGTCTATGTGTTCGTAATTTATATAGATACTGTATATATATATCTACATATACATGTATGTGATTAAGAAAGGGGCAGAGAAATCTGCATGGAGGCTAAAGAATCCTGTGCAGATTCACATTGCTATTTCTTTTCCTCAGTCATTTTCACCTTAGATTGTCTCCTTAAAGTAACTCATGCTGATAAAGTGACCATGCAACATATCTCTGAACAGAAGCAGCTTCTGAATGAAGTTTGCAAAACTGTAGAAAATCATAGAATCATATAATGATTTGGGTTGGAAGAGACCCAAAGATTATCTAGTTCCAGCCTTAAAAGATCATCTAGTTCCAACCTCATGCCATGGCAGAGACAGCTCTCACTAGACTAGGTTGCTCAAAGCCCCATCCAGCCTGGCCTTGAACACTTCGAGAGATGGGACATCCACAGTTTCCCTGGGCAACTTATTCTCACCACCCTCACAGTAAAAAATTTCTTCCTAATGTCTCATATAAACCTCCTCTCCCTAGTTTGAAGCCATTAACTCTCGTCCTGTCATGGACCTCTTGTCCTACATTCCCTTGTAAAGCAGTCCCTGGCCAGTATTTAGGCCCCCTTTATGTACTGGGAGGCTGCTGTAAATTCTCCCCAGAACCTTCTCTTCCCGAGACCGAACAGCCCCAACTCTCTCAGCCTGCCTTCATAGGAGACATGCTCCAGCCCTCTGATCATCTTTATGGCCTCCTCTGGACCTGCTAGGTCCCTGTCTTTCTTGTGCTGAAGACTACAGAGCTGGAGGCAGCATACCATGTGGGCTTGATAGAGCAGAGTGGAGGGAGACAAACACTTCCCCTGAACTCTTCTGATACAGCCCAGGATGCAGTTGGCCTTCAGGACCACAAGAGCATGTTGCCAGGTCGTCTTCTCATCCACCAACACCCTCATGTGTCCTTGTGTATGTGATGGTTTGTCGCATTTGGCTGAACAATTTTTCTGTTGCTTCTTTCACTTTTCACCCGGTTTTCTGTTTGCTTTATATTGTTGTTCTTCTCTTGTCCAAAACTGAATAATTAACCTTCAATATTTAAAGAGTTGTAACATTGATCGAATTGAAGAGATATTAATTTTGGTGATACTTCTAAAAATATTTAGTATTTCCTTTTTATAGTTAAAGACATTTTTCAGAAGAAATGTCACCATTTGCTTTATGTCAGCCCTGGCTGACAGTAAAAACAAATTAGTGTAGTGGGTCTTTGATTTTACTTAAACACCAGAGCAGAAACAAAGGTAGCTGTTGAACCACTCATTTGGCTACAGTTGGTAATACTCCTTTGGTTCTGCTAGGAAAACAAAGAAGCAGGGCACCATCCCTGTTTCTGATGAGAGGTGAGAGAGAAGAACTTAATAAAAAAGCAGTTGTATGCTTCATTTTAGAGTATCATGGTAACTTCACCTAATGTCAAGACACAATAGGTTTATTAGGAGCCATGAGGAAAGACTCACTACTGGGAAATCATCTGTTAGTCTGTCACAGATTTATACAAAATCTGGTGTTGTATCTCCAGTGCTGCAATTAGACATTTATCCCCGGAAGTTATGAGCAGTCACTCAGCTTCTGTCCACGGTTTCAGCCTGTGTTACAGCAAAGTAAACCACAAAGGCAATTAAATATGAAGGAAAAATAAGAGTGGGTTTTTCTTATGTTATTCTTTCTTAAGAATCCTTTGTTCAAAGGGTCCGATTTTTAAGAGATCAGGTGTTTCTATTTCATTTTTGAGAGGAAACCTTTACTGAGCAAGGCCGAAATCTGTTTAAAGGTACAATACTGACTAAACTTCAGTCAGTCAGTGTTAGGACATTACTCTGCCATTGGGATTAATATTCACAGAAATTATTGATATACTGAGGATTTGGGGTTTTTCCCCTCCATAGTCAGGTCCACCACTTGGGATTTTACCTTCTCTTTAATTGTGTGCTACTCTTTCATTGCAGCTAAATTCATAGTTTGTAGGACTATGTAGGCAAAGACCACTGAGCCCACACCTGGTATGTAGGTGTAGGTCAACAAATTAATTTCATGTGCAAAGTCTTACAACTTTATTGCAGACATCATCTTGGCAATGGTAGGTTCAAGTTGTAAGATCTGAGAGATCTGATGTCAGATATCTTGAAATCCTAGGGTGCTAAAATCACACTAATAGATTAATCAGCAGAAAATATTCAGATGCTGTTAAAAATCACCCCAAATTTCTTTTGAAGTTAGAAACAAACAACTGACTTTTAAAATTTAGTTAATATTGGGAAGCAGAAAAATACTAAATTAATTTCTGTTAAAACTGCTCTCTAAGCAGCTCAATACAATCGATGTGTGTATTAATCCATGGACAAAAAGGAAAGAAACATACTGAATACTTGAAGTGATAATCTGAGTCCACCAAGGATTCTGGCGACACTGTCACTTTAACAGGGCGAGAATTGCAGTGTTTGTGCTTAGTAGAGGAGGACCAAAGCCCTGTCTCTATAAAAAATATTAAAAAGTCTGAAATTACATTAAATATCTCAGTACAGTTTCGTCCTGCACTGCATTTCGTAGCCATATGAGGAACCTGTACCTCAGTTAGATACAACCTGGTGTAATTGTTTTAATCAACAGTGCTGTGCAGATAACTGTGCCTAACTCTCTTAGAGAAGCATTGACAAGGGAGTCCCTTGAATTAACCCTTGGGCTTCCAAAACTGTCTGATTGTTGTTTCTCATACATCTGTTTTGCAGCTCCTTTGTGAACAGTGCTTGCTTTCAGTTGTATGATGTATAAAAGGATTTGTGAAAGACATACAAAAACCCCCAGAACTTTTGTAATTATATTTTTGTGGAATGAGAACTTTTAGAGATGTGGGGGTTTTTTTCCTCAAGAACATCTTTGACAAGCAGGATTGTTTAGGAATTTGAGTCCATACATTGACAGAGTAAGAAGCCTATTCTGCTGTGTCTCAGAGAAGACATAGCATTGTGGATGTCTCACTGTGGAAGTATTCAAGGCCAGGTTGGATGGGGCTTTAAGCAACGTGGTCTAGTGAAATATATCACTCCCCATGGCTGGAGAGTTGAACTAGATGGTCTTTAAGAGGCCGTTTCCAACTCAAACCATTCTGTGTGACTTTGTAAGTATCTTGTGGGATGAGTCCCTGTCACATGTTATTCCTGAACCATCTTTGAATATAATCTGAAGTAGCAGCATTTCCTAGAAAGGAGCAATCCCTCCCGGCTGGGGAAATCACTGGCAATTAAATAGTCTGTACTGTGGCACGCCAGTGCCTCAAGCTTGTGGCATGGCCTTGTTTTATTTCTTGACAAAATTCAAATGTATCAAAACCATAAATTGCCTTCAAATTTTACAATAATTTAAGAGGACAGATTAGCAAGGCCCGGGGTGAAATTTCTTACCAAAATTAGAAGGGAAAGGGATCTGGCTCAGCATCATGACAGTCACACAAGGTTTAAGGAAGGGATCCAGTTGTAGTATTTCTTATGTGTGAATCAGTGAGCAATTAGGATATTTAGGAGAGGGGACCTTGGACAATGGGAACCTTGAAAGGGGAAACCTGAATCTTATTTTAGCCATATCAGAGCTGCATGCAATAAAGAGTAGCCATGTTGTTTAAGTAGAGACAAGTGGATATCTTTTTCTTAACCAGACAAGAATTTATTTTGGTAAAAAAGGAAATAAAATCTTCTGAAATCTCAGTAAGTTTCTGTTTCCCATTAAGATTTAGCCTTGGGTCCTCTGGTAACACCCCTGAGGGCATTTGTTCATTTGTCCTTCTGGAACATTTCTCCCATCTGTTTTCCCTGCTCCATTTCTGGCTGTGTGCATGTATAGCACGCCATGTACAGTATGGTGTGTGACACACATTAATACATATAGAAAGCCTTCTGCTTCTGACCTTACGAACTGTCCACTTCAGCATTGTCATTCTATGAAATGTCCAAGTGCAGTCCAAGAAATGCATTTTAAATGTGAATGCAAACATTTCTATTACTGATAACACCAACACAGCAATTTTTGCTTTGCTGGGATTAGGACCTTGATAGTTAAAATTACATTGGAGTAACGACAGTCCAAGGTTGTGTCCTTTACAGACATGGCAAAGGAAGGGAAGGCTTTTGATATGTCTCTGCTGATAAAATTAAGAAGGATTATTTCTTGTGTTTGGTGAGATTATATTAAAAGTGAAAGAATATATTTGTTACCCATAAATATGTTAGGTCACAGAAACTGCGAGATGTTTACGTGTTGCACTCCATTGCAGTTGTATTTCATTCATGCTGAAAGTCTGATTTTAGAAAATAATTTGAAATCTGATAATAATGTAAATAAATGCCTCTCTCCTCAGTGAACAGCCATCTTCTCACACGAACAGGAAAGCAGTTGCCATTTAGCTAGGGGCACCTTAAAAACAAAACAAAACCAAAAAACCAAAAAACCGTTGTGATCTGCAAAGAGAGCCTCTCAGGAAATTTCAGCTTAGAAGGCTAACTCTGAATATGCTTCACCGTGCTTCACTTTCATGCTCCGTAAAATGGGGGTAATAATCTTTATTGATCTGTCTATCTTTTAGCAATGCATTAAGAACTTAAATTGTATCTTTACAGTCTTTTGAACAGTCTTGATATATGCAGCTCTTACACGGTAGAGCTTAGTAGCTGGGCTTGCCATTTTATCAGGTTCTCCCACAGGAGAGCTGTCCTGCTTTCCTTTATGGTTCTCTGGTCTTCCCATGTTAAGTCTTTGTAACTGGGCAAGTTTGGTAAATCAGTGATGACTTCAGCACCTACCACTTGTTATCTAAGCTGCCATAGCTAACCAAGTGCACTCTTCTTGCTCCAGGAGTCGGTTTGGGTTGTCACTTGGTACTTCAAGGTTGAGCCTACCTCAGGGCACATCACTGGGTGTGACTGCTGAAGGAGCAGTCACTCATTAGGACCCTGTCACTCAATGGAGTCATATCTTAGCCTAATAATGGAGAGGTTGACGGGAGCCACCTGCCCCTCCCGCTATGCCTGAATTACTTGGATATCTTTGTATGATGAATTTTTAAGAACTAATTTTCTGGGGGTGTTGTGTATCACCTCGGTTACTCTTCACCGCACACTTCACACTTGTGCTCATTTTATATCCAGAGCAAGACATTCAGTGTTGTCCTACTTTTGCACTTGCACAAAGCAACTTAACAGTCTGCTCAAAAAGCTTACAGATGTTTTCACTTAATAGTTATTTTAGAGCTAATTTTACACTGTATTGTAAGGGTTCCATTGATATAATATAAATTAATTGTTGAAATTAATAGGAATGTTATATGTTTCGTTTTATATGTTTGTTTGGGGAACAAACTTACTTTTGAGTTTCATCAGGAACACTTCAGCCTATTTTCATGAGGAAAATAGTCTGTGACTAATGCTATGTATACTTCTCTTTTTCTTGCCATGCACTCAGCTCTCCATACCTACTCGATGGCTTTGAATCAGCTGATTAATTTCTATAAAATTTGTCAGAAACAAAGAGATCTAAAAAGATGACTAAGCTCCTAAATGGAATGAGAACCAGCTGACAGACTTAGGAAAACTACCCTGTTTCTATCTCCACTGAGGAAAAAGAAGGAAAACTCAGTAATAATCCACCCTCTTTCTCAGCAGCCCAGTAGGCCAATATGTGGTCAGGTACACAGGACAATTGGGATAATACTAGTGGGAGTCAAAAGGGACAACGCAGTGTGGTGAATGCTGAGGATAAAGAGGAAGAAGCAAGGTTTCTGGAAAGGGGAGACTGGAACTCTTATAATGGGAAAATAGATATTTTCTGGGAGGCTATGATAAAGAGAGGGGAGATGCAGTGAAGGAAATAGAGATGTGCTATGCTTTTTTTATTTTTATTTTTCTTGTTGCAACAGTCCTATGACTCCAGCTTCATATGTTGCTGTTTGAAAAAAACAGGAAAAGTTTGGGTTTAGGCCCAGGTTTCATCAGTAGTTTATTTGAGATTCTCTAATACTTGTAAAAAGAATCTTGCAACAGCGTTAACTTTTTTCAGCCTAGCAGCTTATTGACTGACAAGCTTTCTAAAGACATCTGTTTGACATCTCATCCTTATATTAGTTTTACAGGCACATTCACATTTTACGAAATCACTGTATTCTCAAGTCTGAGATGTCACAAGTGTCTCTTTCTGAAGCTACTTGCCCCAGAAATGTTAGCTAATATATTTTATCTAACATCAGCCCCCCTGTTGTGTCATACTTCATAGTTGTCATCCAAAACCAGCTGCATTTTTATGGACGTATCTTAATAAGACATTCCCTGAAAGGTACCAGTATCCCTTTATATCTTCCTGAGATCACATGGGAGTAATAGGTGGTCATCTAGAGTACCAGGTATCAGAAAATCAAGTAAAATTACACAAGCACCACTAGTAATGTTATATATGGATGATGTAGAAAACAAGACAAAAAGACTGATACTTTTATCTATTTCACTTTGTGTTAAAATGAATAGTGGAAACAAACCATGATCCAGGGCCCAGAGTGTGGCCCAGCATTTGTTTCATACACTCTTAAGCCACAGCAGATTTGTTGCAGATGACAGTGGACAGTGTAAATGTACAGGTGATACGTGATGTGACAAATTAGTTGGAAAGTCCTCATCACCCCAGTAAAGGAATGACTGTTTCCCTCCCTCACCCTGTCTTACCAGTCTCTCTGTGCTTTTTTCACCTAAGTTTGATTCAACATGCAGAATATAAGGAATTACGTGTGGCAGGTATATGTGGCATGTGTGCATTCTCCCTGTGCTGTTTCTTCCAGATTATTGGAACAATCCCACTGATGCCTAATCCAGTCCCGTCCAGCCAGGCGGCAGGTGGAGCTCAGGGACTTCAGGTGCAGCCAATCACTCCACAGTTATTGACCAATGCCCAGGGTCAGATCATCGCCACTGTCATCGGCAACCAGATACTTCCAGTGATCAATACCCAGGGAATAACACTATCGCCGCTCAAACCAGGCCAGCAGGTAAAGTGTCTGTAACCCGAATGATTAGCAAAACAGACACACGGAAATTTTCTGCTCCTCACGGATGCTCTCGTGGCCTTTCTGTACAAACCCCCACTTCTTTACCATTTTTAATAACAGAAATTATTAATAACAGAAGTAATACACTGCCTAGTATATTACTGTATACAACATATGTAGTAATTAATGATGTCATATTATATAATTTATTTACACATTCAAGGAATATCCAGTTATTCACTTTCTTTTATTTTCAAGGTCAATGTAAGACCAACTGAGATTTTTTCTGCAGTGAAAATGCGATAGGAATATGATCCAGCAGAGACCCATCTGCCCTGTAAAGTTCAGTCCCTTAGTGGTCACCTCGCAAACTGGGGCTTGAAATGATCTCGAACATGCAGGGAAAACAAGGAAAAATATAAAATCTTATTAGATTTCCTCACTGGAAAATCAGATATGATTGTGTATAACTGGGTAGACAGAAAGTATTCTGGGTAATCTCAGTATAAGGTAGCCAGTAGTTGACAGACTTAAGGATGGATCCAGTGATCACACTGAAGTCCAAAAACACTTCTGTAGTTCTTCTTATAGTACTCTAGAGCCAAATCCATTAGTTTTGCCTACATCTGTAGAGCAAGGAATTGTAATCCCACCTTTTTTCTCTGAAAGAGAGGAAATTGAGGACAGAAGATATGTCAGATGTGATTACCAAAGAGGTACTTACAAAGATGTCCCTCACTTAAATATTCAGCTTAGAATTCCTGCTGCTGGTAGTGCTTGTTTGCCATTCCTGCTGACACCTCCAGGAACAGGGAGCAGCTTCTTGTATGCTGCTGAGAATCCCAGGCCACCTGAACTCCAAACTGATGATTTTATCTGTTTTGGTTTGGTTTTTTTTCAAATTTAGAAGTAGAGAACCAATGGATTTTTAAGTCACTTTTTTGTTTGTTCTGAAAACATTTCACATCCCATTGCTTACCTGCTTTTTTCCCATCCTATCCTCTGTGGTATCTAGCATAGGCATTTTCCAAAGCACTTGTCATTTATCTAACTCTGTTTTCTTTAGTGGGAGTGTACTTGCACTACTGGCAGATGCTTTTGCAATGGTGGCATAAATGCAGTTTCGAACAAAGCTGAATGGATCTGAGGGCAGGCTCCATGTTCTCCACCACAGGAAAGCCTGACAATGGAATTTGAAACTCAGCAGTTACATTTGGTTTCCTGGGGGTGTGTGGGATGGGATATTTTTTTGTGCCAGTCCCCTGAAGGGATTAGGCCTTTTCCTCCATTATGGAGGAAGCACTCAAAAATCATAGCAATCCTGAGATCCCATTTGAAACTCCTGAAATTTAGACATAAAAAGAAGGATAAAGGACCTGTATTATTGCCTGAGACATTCTCACACTCAGAGCAACTCACCTTCTGAGGCCGGCATCAAAGCAACCTCTTCCAGGCAATGACTGCCAGTAGTGTCAGTGGGCAGAGAAGGCACAGAGATGTAACAATTTCTGCACAGCTCATGGCACTGGGGTCACATAAAGGGACAAACTCTGAAAGCTGCAGTTTGCAGAATATGCAGGGGTGCAAGGCAGAAAGCACTATTTAGCCACATCGTGCTGTCCCATACTTGTTCACCCAACCTGTGTGCTCATGTGCAGGGATCAGCTAGCAGAAATATCCATCAGCAAAGAACCGGTTATGTCCAAGAGCCGAGGATGCTCCTCATTAAGCTGGTCTGCCCAGCAGTGCTATGGAGGTAGAAAACATTATTTTGCCAATACTATTTTCACAGGGCTCAGCCTCTGCCTCTTTCTTACACAGAATCCTGAGGTCCCAGGGGTTGCAAGAAAGGCCACCAAACCAGTCTCCTTACCTTGGATCAGCCTTTCTTGAACTTTAATCAAGACAATGTTTTTGATCAGGAAGGGGGAAAAAATGTAGTGCAAATACTATAGGAAAAAAAAGTACAGATTACCATTTTTATAGGAACCACAGAAAATTATTTCTATGTATTCATGCTCCCTCTACTGGCACTTCTGGTTTTACTGAAAGAAGTCAAAGAAAATTTTGCCATGAATTTCAGTGGGAGCACAAAAGATGTATGAGAGCTAGATTCCTCATAGGAATAATGGTGATGGACAGTGAAAAACAATTGAGCTAGTAATATATGAACAGTTGTATCATTTGAAAAGGGAAAAGATTTGCTCGAAGTTTAAGGAGATCCTGGATTTATTTTATAGCCTGGGTAGAGACTTAGATCAACTGTAGTATTTGGCTTAAGTCATAAGGTTTAAAATACAATTTTAAAAAGGACTGAATGAGTGCTTTAAATCAGAGGGCTGAGCAGGAATTCAAAATAGTTTTTGAAAATAGTGTCACACTGCATTTGGTGTCTTATAACTTAATGAAAGAAGCTTCAGCAGGGGGAAAGACTACAGCACAAGTTTGGGGAAAGATTTTAGCGTGTCATGAAGAAATAAATGCATGAAATGAATAATGTAGTAAAAATGTTCCAGTTACAGATAATCCCAGTTTGACTTTTAACTTGTCACTTCCTTGGAAACTAAGTACTTCAGGAGAAAAAGAGGTGATTACAGGCAATGATAGTGAGCTGCTGCTTGTTAGCTGAGTCAAAACAATTGAACCTTTGTAAACTGTTCCAGTTGCTAAGTAATGCATGCTAATGCTTACTTTTTCCCTGATGACTGAAAACTTAAATGCCTCAGATTTTGTTTTTAGTCAGCTTTACTTACGTGGACTACATGCATTATTTATTCACACAACTTTTTCAGACTTAGCAGACTAAAACCTCAATGTCTCCTCATGGAAATGAGTTCATAGAATACTTACATGTAGTGTAAAGCAGTTTTTCTTTTTCTGCGCTGTAAATAGGTTGCTTTTCAATGTACTCAAGTGAGTCTGATGTAGTCCTGTTCTTCCTATATTTAAGTATAAATAGATGGGTTTTGTTTTTTCTTTAAACTACCCACTGTAGGGATTGTTCCTCTTCAAATTACACGAAGTAGGTAAAACTTCAGGTATTTTACTATTTTCCAAGATTTTGCTAATCTAAGCAGCATCTGTGCATACACCAAGAATTATCCTAGAAGTTGCAATGGATTTCTAAAGCAGGCAGCTATTTGCACTTGTGTTTTTGTCTGTATCCATTTTATCTCTGTTCATAGACAAGTTTTTCTTTGCCTTTAATAAATTTTGCCATTCATCTCCCAGCCATTTCCACACTAATCTCCTCAGGATTTTTTGGTCAGAATTGAATGCCGTGGTCACAGTGAGGATGCATCCCTGTTTTACATAACATTTTAATATTTTCAGCATTATTTTCTTTCTTTATCTCAATACAGCCTAACATCCTGTTCTTTTCTATCTCTGTTCATTGAACAGTTTTACTTAATAAGCAATGTATCCACCATAATACATCTTCCCTGATTATTATCACGTGTGTCACTAAAATGGTTCCTTTTTATGTGAATCACTTTGCACTGATCTACTACCTGTCATAATGCTCCCCTCGCATATTCTAAACAGGATTTATAAGTTTTTCGTGATATTCTGTACTAACTGAAGAAATTCATGTGTTCTTCCTGCAGATTCCACTTTACCATTATTCACCGTATTTCCTTGCTGGTTGCTAAAATCATTCAAAAATTTGGTATAAATCCTTTTTTCTCTACTTGTAGTCTTCTTTCTTGAGAAAGAAATAATAAAATTGTTCTCTAATTTTATGTTTCTTGCTTTACAAGCTCTTCGTGTCCCATAATAGAAGAGTACCTTGTAATTTTAACTCCTGCACTTCCTCCATACCTCTCAAGAGGAATTTTGTCAAAATGTAGGTTGCATGGCTAAAGGCACATTGTTTTTGAGGACAGATGAATTTGTTGTAAAAATTTGTTAGTGTTGTCATTTACTATCAGATTGGAAAAATTTGTTTCAAAGTGTTCTTTCGTGTCACAAACAACACAACCTTAATACCAGCACAGCTGACAGAAGTACTTGAACCATGAACTGCAGTCTTATGAAATTTAGGAAAGGGTTCACCTTGCTTAACTTAGTCATAGAGGAGTCAGGTGTGTGGTGTAAGCTAGTTAACTGGATTTCCTGTATAGACATAGATAAGGAGACATATGCATGTCCAGTGGAAAACTCAAGATGTCAAAATAGAAAAATTTTTGGATCAGTTGATCTCTAATAGGTATCTTAACATATATATTGTTTCCATTGACATGAGAGAGGGCCAGGATAGCTATTTTAGGATTGTCAATTAATTCTGAGGTGAGCAAAATCGACTAAGAAGAATCCAGCTGCCAGTGATCACTGGCGTTCAAACTCATTCTGGTTTATGCGTTCCCTAAACAGCTTTCCTAATAGTTGGTGTTTTCGTAACTATTTTCTTGCCCATACGGAAGCGACTTCTGGACATTCAATTTTTCTCTGGTGTACCTCATAAAGCAGGTTCCCTTCTCATTTTTTCCTGGCTCTTGCTTTCTGCATAGTGGCTTCATTAAATCAGGACTGTAGTCCCACTTGTCCTTAGTCTTGTTTTATCTACAATGCCTGCAAGAACTTTTCATACTTCATCGTGTCTTAGAGCAAGACCAGCTTTGGGCTTCTGCCAATTCTAACACAGTAAAATGAGCTATTAGGCAGCATTTTCCTATATTTTCAGTTCCTCGTCTTTGTTGTCATTGGCTACCATGCTCCAGATTAACTGTTGAAAAGACATAGATACCTCTCAGATGGGTCTGTGGTGATTCTTGTATATCTGCTTGCCAAATTTCACGTTAGACGTTCTCTTTCCGCAGTCTCAACCTGCCACAAACACCCTACCATCTTGTTATCACAACTCCATGCAATCCCTTGTTATTCTCTCCCATTAAAATCTAACCAGGTCTCAACCATTCCCTCTCTCCAATGCTGCTATGTCTTTGATGCTGTCTTGCTTTATGAGAAATGCACTCTTCTCTGTGGTTCTGTATAGTCACTAAACTATGTTGTCTCCATCCAGCTTTATTTTTCTTTCGCTTTTTATATGACTTTCAGTGAGGAGGGTGACAATTTTTCTCACTTCTTTCTCTTTTCCTTTACCATCATCATTGCATAATTCTATTTCATCTATGGATAAATTACTAGATTTTTGAAAGTCAAGATTACTAGACTATTTACTAGTACAAGGTTACTTTGATCAGACTTTCCATGCCACAGCATGACACTTGGCCTATAACTTCTGTCTCTTCCTGACCAGCTTTCTTTGTGGCATCATCACTTGTAGGAGAAGGATATCTCAGAAAAAGTCAGTGTAACTGCACCAAACCATTGGGAATAGGAAGATGCCACTACAATACCTGTGTCATTCTAAGCAACTGAGGCATAGAAAGCGTAAAATGCTGTTCACTTTACGAATATGAGGGTTACCTTGGACTTATGCACTTACACATTTAAAACTGTTACTATAATACTGTTGTAATATTTACATTATCAATTAACATTATTAATTGATAAATAATTTATATTTAGTGATTAATGTATTGTCAATAATATTGTTCTTATATTGACATTATATCCTTCCTGATAGGCATAAAAAATTACTTCTGCACCTGATTTGCATATAAAATTGTGTCTTCTACATAAGTCCAGCTATATTCTCAGCCTCATTTAGCAAGTGGAAAGACCTTCAAATACAGTGTGCATTGAAAGTAGTTGTGATTCAATAGAAAGGCTTTGAAAGAACTTCAGCTGTCAAAGATGCTGTCAAAGTCCTCCTCCCAGTTATGTCCACAGCACAGTCTTCATTTTGGGGGGAGTATGTGCACAGCCAGTGTGAACCTAAAGACCTTTTTTATATTAGTTTCCAAATGTACCTACTCTATCAGTCTAAGTAGCGTGTATAGACACCTTTTATACTAGATGTACTATACTATATTGTACTATACAGAGAAAGAGGGTGCTTATTAAGTATCAAATACCTTTCATATTCAGATTCATATATGCACTTACTTGAATTTATTCGAATAACCTAAATTAGGGTGATGGGATAGAGTATTTGTGAAATTCTCTGGCAGAGTCGACTGTGAAAGGGATTTGGCATGAAGGATGGGGATATGTATATTAACTTGTTCTTTCCATTTGTTAGAAGATTTAAGGAAACTTCTTCAAAGCCCATGCCTGCTCATATAGTATGAGTAGGTTTGAAAACAGACTTCATCTGCCGTGGTGCTCTTGAATCCTGCAGTGTCCTCATCACATCAATACTCTTTCTCAAAATCAAACGTATTTTAGGAAACATTTCAGGAAATGTATACAGAGCAGCGGACTCTATTTGCAGGAAAAATAGAAGAATGAAACACTTAAACTACCACTACTGTAAGGAATTATCAGGGAATTTCAAAGTGTTTGGGAATGTCTTTTTATATCAAGATATTTCTTTTTCAGACCTTCCATGAACTTTAGTCTTTACTAGAGCTAATGTCCATATTTCCCAGGATGAACTAGCTGACATCAGAAAAAATTGAAAATCTTTGTTTATAACATGAAGGGCATTGCTTAAGATGTATTTCTTGCTCTTTGTTCCACTCCTCTTAGTTTCATCTCTTCTGCCCTTTCTGTTATACTCGTCTTTTTCACCTCTGTCTTCTCTAATTTGTTGTGTTTCCTCATCTCTCAGATTTCCTTTTCACTGAATCATAGAAAAATAGGACTGGAAAGGACCTGAAGAGGTCATGTAGTCCATCTCCTCCTCCCAGGCAGGATCAGCTGTCCCTGTATCATACTTGACTGATGTTTGTCTAGCTTGTTCTTAAAAATCTTCCATGATGGAGGTTCCCTGACATCCCTAGGCAACCTAGGCCCCTTTCCTTAGCATTCAAAAGGTCTTCCTGTTGCCTGACCCTGGCTTTCCTTACTGCAATTTAAGCTCATTATTTTCTTTTCCTTTTCATTAAGTCCATATTTTGCCCTTGCCGTTTGTCCAGACTCTCTGTAAAGCCAAGTAGCAGCTCTGTTATGATACAGGGCAATATTCTGTCAAAAGTTTTCTAGATTTCCACTTGTTTTCTTTCTCTTTCCTTATTTTAGGCAAAATACCTTGTTACCCTATCACTAATATGCAGCTTTCTGGATGCAGAGAGCAACATCCCTGATCTCATAAGGCCTTTAATACAGAACTCCAGTCAACCATCCCAGGCATAGGAATATCCTACATGCATAATTTAAGAACAAAATTCAGTCTTACAGACCTAATTAATTCTTTACCTCTGCGATTATCTGTCAATATTACCTTCGCTATTGACAGCAACGTGTAAACCTCATGTAAAAGAAATACAAATGAGGCCCTTCACAGTTTTCAGTTTATTCTTATAAAGTACTGTGATGCATTTTCCACTTGTATTCACTTCATTCCTCTAGCTGCAGTGTGCATACGCGTATTGCTGCCAGATACTGATCACTGTTGCATACAGTCATCATTCTGGCATGTCTACTATATCCACCTACACAGAATGGCACTTACAGCAACTGCTTCTGTAATTTCTGTGCCTCCTTCTGTCTTTGAGTGGAAAACGCACAACAGTCATAAATATAATTCATATCATATATACATGTCCAAAATTGGGAAAAGTCAGCTATTGCAAGTTCAAATTGATTCTGTCATCTAGAATCTAATTCATAATCTAATCGTTGCCTCTCCTTAAGGCTATTTCTGGAGTGGAAATTATAGTGGATGAAAAGAGAGAGTATTTTAATGCAATTTCATGCCAGAGATAACTATCATTGTTTTTTAAGCAGGACATTTACAGCTTAACCATCATGTCTGTAAAGCAGAGGGGGTGCTGGAAATTATGTAGGGAGTTAAAGATGGAAATCTCCCTCAGTCTCTGGTCAGGCCTTAAGGTGACTCTTCAGCCTCTTCAACCCCATTGCTCACTTATCCCTCACAAGCAGTGAGTTAGAAACCAACCGGTAAATATCTCTTATATATTGCTATTACACCTAGGGCTACTGTGAATCCAGACTTCACTAGCTATATTCCTTTATGCCTGGCTAAAATTTGAGAATTTCTTATATTTGTTTAAATATTTCTGGACCTTCAACAAGAAAGTTGCTGAGCTTCTGGGTATTCCAGTTATTTTAAAAATATATGCATTGTACAAAACATGTGCAGAGACCCAAACACTTCCTAGACTCAACCATCATATTGTGCACATGCTACATAGTGACTCTGACTGAGTGCATGCCCTGCATGCAGAGCTGAAAAATGAAGAGTGCCCTGTCATTCTAGAGCTTTCTGGAGGCTTCAGATTTATTGTGCATGTGCTCAGTAGTTGAACTGTTCAGTGTCTGTGTGTGTAACATTGCTGGGAAATGTTGGATTAGCCATCTCCCTGAGAAATATTGATGGGAAATGGTGTAGAATCATAAAAAAAATTATGGGTGGAAGGTCAAGGTTCGAGAGATTATCCAGTCCAATCTGTTGTTCTCAGGTGGAGTAGCTATTCTAGTTTTTAGCTAATTTGGTCCTAACCACTGTCATAGAAACCCACAGATTCCACCAGTAATCTATGCCAGTATTTCACTGCCACATTAGGTAGCTTTTCCCAATATCTAATTTGAACCTTCCAGATAACTAGGCCTCATTCTCTCCATTACAAAATGTAAGACAGAATAATTATCTCCTGTTTTCATTAGCTATGCCTGTATTCAAAGCAGGCATCATACCCTGCTTGGTCTTCCCTCCTTTAGATTAAACATGACCAATTCATTACAGGTGTCTTCGTAAGCCTCAGTTAACTCCCAGGCCTTCACCCATTCTAATTATTTAACTCTACTTGGTCCAGATTTTTCTGAAGTCTGGTACCTAGCTGTGGACATGGCATCCTCCTCTGCAGAGGTCTTTCCAGGGCTCAAGAGAAAAGAAGATGCACTTCACATGCACTGCAGACATCATTCCCACTCACATGGCTTGATATGGGAACTGCCTTTACTTTACTTTTGCAACACCACAGGATTGCAGCCAGCATGTTCAAATACACAGAAACATTTTGATTCCTAATCCTGTAATCCAGCCTGTCGAAACTTCCTCGCAGCATGTCATCAGCTTGTAAATTTAGTAAAGATATTCTCTGCTCGATCATCCAGGTCATTAAGAAAATATTGAGTAGTGCAGAATGAGGACAGACTTCTGTGAAGCACCATGCATGCACACTTCTATTTCCACAGATACCTCATCCTCAGTTTTGTTTTCCAACTACTTTGGCATTCATTCTGCAGCAATTTCACCTAAACTATGCTTCCTTAGATTATAAAGAATGTCACGTAAGGGAGTGTCGAGACACTTGTAAAGTCAAACCACCTACTGCTTTTTCCCTGTCCACAAAGCCAATTACCCTGTCTTAGAGGGAGATCAGATTGGCTTGACACAGTTTGTTCCTAACAATCCATGTTGTCTGTTGCTACCTTGTTTTCTTGCGGGTGCTTACAAATTGTTCGATTATTTTCTTCTACTTTTCTACAGCTGAAGTTCAGCTGAGTGGACTATAATCTTGCAGATCTTTCTCTTTAAAGATAGCTGCTGTATTTACTCCTCCATCCTCACAGATAAGCACTAACATCTCAGACTATTCCACATAGGGTGAAAGCATCTAACTCATCTAAATACAGTACTTATCTTCCCTTGCCTCTGCTGAAATATTTAGTTTTTCCAGAGATTCCCTCACAGACCCAGACCACAAACACCTGCCTGTTTCTGAAAGCTGCAGTCTGGATGTGACGTGGGTATAATGGATGGGCAGGCAGTCCACTTCTGCAGTTATCAGAAGAAGCCAGCCATCATAGTGGGATGTTTCCGTAGGAGAAGATGTTATGAAAGTAGACATTCTGGGTTGGGAATTCTCTGTCGATAAAATCCAGACCTTAGAGAATTTTTTTAAAAAGATCCTCACTGCTTGCATGAGTCTGAAAACTGGAAGCCTTATAATCAGCTTCTCAACTCTTATCGCCTTGAAAAAGTGCCAGTTATATTTTTTTAAATGCACTTGATTAAAAAAATCCTTGATATAAAAAGATGCTTTTTTTATTAATCCACAAGGAAGTCAGAATACACTCAACCTGGTCAGATAAATAATTATCATTATTATTAAAGGTTAAATCACAGTTTCTTCCTTCATTTTCTGTTATGTTATGCCATGTTGAACGTAGAAAAAGAAGTTGAAATTTTTTCCAATCTTAAACAGACTCTAAAAGGAATATTGTCATTAAAATAGTTCATACATATTCCACAGAAAGTGTCATCTTGAATGTGAACAGATGCCTTTATCTACAGTGTTATACAATTTGTTGTCTACTTAGCATCAGACATTTCTATGTGTGCTGGGAGGATAATACATATAATTTGAGTGTTGCTAATGAACGTGTCTCCTTTTCCAAAGTCATTTTTTCAGTTAGATACCAAAGGAGAAAAACTCATACTCCGTAGCATTCAAGAAATATATTTTAATTACCGTCTTCAAGCAAGACCAGATAGGCCTTTTATCTTTTCCCCTTGTAGAAAATGCAGATAGCAGCTGCAGTAAAGTGAAGCCTTTGTAGAATATTTTTACGATCTTTTTTGATCAATATCAAGAATCAGCATAAAATAAAGGTATAATAAGCAGCAGTCACCGGAGTGTGTAAGTACTGTATTACTGTATTCTTATGTTCTGAAAAGGCTTTACTGGACTACTAGAATCCATTTCAAAACTGTAAAGTCCATTGTGTACCTTCATTCTGTAGAGAGACTGCCCTTCAAATTTTCTGAGAGTTTTATGTGAAAATCAGTACCAAAGAATGTTCCTAGATTTCAACCCCACATGAAATCATATCATAGGCAGAATGGATTCCTGGTTCATTCCATTCCCCTAGTAAATAAACAAAGAATACACTCTTGTAATACTTGCTTTAAAAAAATTTAGAAAGTTAGATTCGTGTATCATTTGTGCCTACCATACTCACTAGACTTTTCAGGCGTGTCTTGCTAGATACAATCCTGATGTGAATGGGGCTCTGAAGTTTCCCTGTGTGCTTTAGTCAAGGACAACTTATCCATTTCCATGATTTTTGTTTGTTTGCTAGATCTGATGTTATAAAACAAATCATCGCTTCCTGTAGGAAAGGGATTTTGACTCAGTTTATGTCCTTTTCCCCATTCGCACTCTTCTTGGCCCTGGTTCGGTAGCATGAAAGGACCTCTGTGAAACAATCCTGACTTCTATGAGAATCCATGTAGGGAATAAAAGTCTGGTTTCATGAGCCAGAAAACAGGTAAGGATATGTATTTAATAAATCAGAATCCTGCTGTGAATGTCATAGGTCTCTTATCACCCATTTGAAAATAAGTATTTAGCTTCTAATTAGATTAAGTATCCAGTTAAACTGAGTAAAACTGGAAAGACAATATTCAAAACAGGTCAGATTGCTACTGCTGTAACACTGTCACCTGAACAAAACCCATGATGTTTAATGCTCCTATGTGATTTGTTCCCTAGAAGTAGACGGGTGAGATGGTGCATTGCAAGTTTTCTACTACTGCTTCACTTTCTAAATACCTATTTTTACATTTTAACATATAGCTCCATCAGCCCTCCCAGACGCAAGTGGGACAAGCAGCCTCACAATCCAATCTCCTGCATTTGGCTCACAGTCAAGCATCTATGTCTCAAAGCCCAGTGCGTCAGGCTTCCTCTTCTTCCTCCTCATCCTCCTCCTCTTCAGCTTTGAGTGTTGGCCAGTTAGTCAGCAGTAAGTATTGCTCCCTGGCTCTCCTTAATTCACCCCTCTATTTGTTCTCCTCACTGCTGAGTTTCCCAAACTGCTCTCCCTCCTTTTGGTTTTTTAAATATAGTAGATTGTATATTGCTAAATGGACTGATTCTCACCAGTGAGAATTACTATGTATTGTCATGGATGGAGCTTAAGGTAAACATGCCTTTAGAAATTTTAATCAATGCTGAAAATGATCATAAAGATGGTAGCAGCCATTAATTAACTCATGAGGGCAATTGTCATAACTGAAATGCAGTTTATGTTTTTTTGGAAATAAGACTTTTTGAACCAGTTAATATAATAAATTACATTTCTCAGAATTTGGTGGGCAAACAGATACTCCTGCTTTTGGTTAAGCTGCTTGTTTGTTTGCTTGGTTGATATGGCAAACCATTTTACAAACCCTAATACTACACAAATCTAGAGAGACTTTTCTTGCCAGAAAAAGCTTGCAACATTTAAACAAGAATGAACTGGAACATGTGGGGGAGAAGAAGGACACTGCAGTGAAATAACTGAGTTCCAGTGTTAGGATTATAACAGCTGACCTGAACAGCCCTTTCTTCCAGATCACACAGTTCTGAGTCTCTGCTTTTACTTTTTCAGCTTTAACTTGGTCTTTACATAACAAAAATCACAGGTTGACAGTATACATAAGAAGCATTAATACTTTTTGCATATCTGCAAAAATCCATGTGATTTGGATGATCTTGTTCTATGATACTCCATGTACATATTCTGAGTAAACAAGCATTATAGCTTATGCCATATTGGTAATGTAAAATATGCAACTGATAGAAGCTTATGAAGGGCTTGGAGAAACAGTCGAGCAAAGAGAGATGTGAAAAAATCTTGGTTAGATTATTTCAGAGATCTTTTACATGGGGAAATTACTAGTAGAGCTATAGTGGTAAAATTATGCTGATATAACTCCCAGTGGGAAAACGTTTATTCTGGAATGAAAATATCTGCATATAGATACAGATATAATTATAGTGATGTAAATATACTGCTATTTCTCTGTCAGTAGTAAATTTTCTCATGTAGACATGCTTGTAGGAGGAAGACAAATAAGAGGTTTTACATTACACATACATAAAATTTACCCTAGTCCATGTGGGAAAATTGAGTAACATAGCTGGTGCAGAGTAAGTTATTTATCAATAGCTTGTCCAGAATAGGTCCTCTTGTGGACATCCTAATTTAGAATAAATGCAACATGGAAGAAGCCCTTTTAAGATTACAGGATAAACCCATCAAAAGTTAGGAGATGCTCGAAAAATAGTTGTTTGTTCAACTGTATGCAATTCCTATTAGAACATGTATTTCATAATAACAATATCTTGTTGTGATTAAAATCATGCAATCATGATTTTTTTTGCTCATCCTTCTTTCAGTGCATTCCCAGTGGAATTGTCCAGGGAATGTATCAGAATTACTAATGCAACAGGTGGGCTGTTGTCCCAGGGTTTATCTGATTCACTAATCTCTTCCCCAGTTTGCATACCATTAGAGGTAGGAAGCTGTAGAGGCGGGAAGGATGGTCTTGCCTGAGGCAATAGAGGACTGAGGACCTGAAGCCTTCTGTCCGCTATGTTATTCCAGTGCAACAGCAGGCAAATCACTTAAAAGAAATTTTTCACAAGTGCTCCCTCAATATCCAGCTTGAGACTCTGTACTTTAATTTACAGAAGAACCTTGTCATCACAGTTGCAATTTTAAGTGCACTTTCATTGTGGAACTGTATGAAGAACCATTTAAAGACACAGTCTAAAAAATAATTTCCTACTTGACCTAGACTGGGTACCCAAAAATGCTTCTTCCCTAATATCTGTCCACTTCTCTGTGAATGAGAAGGGGAAGACCCTCATCTTGTAGAAACACAAGAAAATAAATTAAGATTTAAAAAAACCCGGAAGAGCTCAAGAGGAGATGTCTTTAGTGAAGAGCTTTAATAGAGGTCTGGGGCCACACACTGAACAAGTGAAAAGGCAATACATCAATCAGTTCATCTATAATGAAGGACAGTTCATCCTGTGCACTGAACAAGGCACGTGAAAAAGAAATTATAATCCACGGCTCAAAGGCTATACAACACTGTGTTGTGGGCTGCTGTAATTCCAGCATTTTGTAGCTTCTGAGTGTTAATTTGTGCAGCTCTAAGGATGTTCTTTTAGCTTCATTTTTTGCTTAGATAAATTTCAAGGTTGTTACGAAAGCAGAATAGTAATGTACGTCAGTCATATGGTGAGATAATCTTTATGATCAAAGTTGGAAATAGGAGATGTGTTGGATGGATGGAAAAGCTGATAGTTCTGTTATCATCTTGCTGGTTCTACTTTAAAATAAGCATGCTGTGCTTATGGATTTGGCTGAGAGCATAGGTGTATGAGGCACAGGAATATCAGTTTGGGCACAACTGGGAGATACATTACTGAACATTTAACTTGATCCTCTCAGTCTTGACTCCATCCACTGCTTGTCTTGTTCTAGCCCCACTAATTCTTCATAGTGTTCTCCACACAATCTGCTCTCCCTTGCCTCCATGCTTTTGTTCTCTAGTCTTCTCCCTGCAGTCCTCTCTTCACAGTCCATCATTACCCAACTTCTCTTCCCATTTCCGTTCCCAGTCAGTCACTGTCTCCAGACCATTATCTGTACCCTTTTACCAGCCTTTTTATTAGGTAGTTTCTATCCTCCTTTATCTTGTTTTATCACTAGTGACACCTCTTTTTCTCTATTTTCTTTCCTCTACCACAGTGAGTGGTACTACTCTGCACAGTCAGGCCCTCTCTCCCTCCACTCCAAACTCTAATCCCTGCTCTTTAATGGTCTTCAAGTTTGGTTTTTTCGTTCTATCATATCTTTTTCTTTAGATTCAAGATTAATTTTTGCCCCCTCTGCATCCAAATCCTGCTGACGCCACTGCCACACTCCCCAGAAGCCATCAGAAGAGTATGAAAAATGATCACAAAGAAGAGCGTCAAGTCAGTCTCCTTGTCTTTACTGCGGTTCTATCATAAAGCAGGCCAGAGCTACAGGCATAGGAAACTTTTCATACAATCAGACCAACGAAGGAGTTGCAGTTGGAAATTAGCTCACTGGAATTCAGATCTTAAGAGCATTACAAAAGAAAATGCTATTGATAGGAATTTACTGGAAAAAATTATACGTTAAACATAGTTACACATATATCAAAACTTGTGGAGCTGTTTTGAGTTTATGCTTCCAGCTTCATCCATTCTCTGCAATTCAAGACTAACAGAATGAGTAGCATGAGGAGCAGATCAACTCACTTCTGCCATTTACATAGCAACCTTACACAGATAGAAGCAAACCAGTCATCTCAATTATCCTTAGAGGCTGTCCAGCATACTCCTGAGAGCGTGTAGCCAACCACAAACTGGAGCTAACATTGCATGCTTAAGCCTGCTTTGAGCTACCACATCAGGGACAGTGTTGCATGGCACAAGAGAGGTACCTACTGTTTTCTAGTAATGCGGAAAGAGCCTACAAGAAAGAGGAAAATATGGTCAGTTCAGTAAGGAAAGATCAAACCACCAGTGTAATAAAACATGAAAATCAGGTGGGATACTTTATAGCTTTTCTTTCTCAGTGATACTCTTCGGACAAATAGTATTAAATGATCTTCATGAGTTTGAAAATTGTTTCATGTGACTAAAAAGCCATTTGCACAAAACTGTGGCTGCACATCGGGATATAGACAGAATGTCATTCTTGATTTGCTTCTTTACAGAATCTGTTCAGTTTCTAGATGCAGATCCCTGAAGGGCAGGAGCACATCTTTGTCAAGCCTGTGGCCTTCTTAACACCCCAGCTCTCACACTGGCTACAGAGCTTTGTGTCTGAAAGTTAATTCAGTCTTTTAGTGGGATGAGCTGGGCAGTGGGTCAGTGTTTCTGAGAGAAATCCTTAGGCATGAGGGCAGCAAGAAACAGCTTGTGGCCTCCTGAACCTATCTTTGATTTCTTTATCTCTCCTGAGGTAGTAATATTGTTTCCTTTTCCTCATTCCTTTCAAAGTCCAAACCTCTGGCAGAAGTTATGGAGTTGAGTACCTTGGCAGAGATTTGCTATATTCCAGAAATAGTTGCTAAATATAGCAAAGTTCGTATAAAACTAGTCACATTTAGCCACTTGTTCAGTTGATCAAATTGCATAGAGCATCCTAACTTCAGCAAATAATTATTTGGGGCAGGCTTCTGCACACTGACTGCAAAGAGAGTAATTCTTTTACAAGACTTTGCTTCACATCAGAGCAATTATTAACATACCATGAGAAAGTCAGAGGAATTCTCTTATATTAACTTTAGTGTTCCATGTTACTTGGGTTCATTCCTTTTGCTTTTCATTGTAGTAAAATTTTCTCTATGATTTTGCTTTTTTTTCTTTAACATGTTTCTTAATTTCAAAAAAAGTGCATTTCCTTATTTTTAATTTCTCTTTCATTTTTTAATTTCTTGTCCTTTTTTTTCCTTTAGGTTATTGTCTTCTTTATAGCTTTTCCCTTTTCTCTCATCATCACCCCTTCATCCCTAACCAGCAACAAGTGCTAATTATTTTAGAGACAAAATGTAACAGTTATTTCCAAATAAAAGATATTTTAAAATAAATCCTGTCTAAGCAAGGACTGCAAGATTCATCTCTACTCTTCCTGTCCCTTCTGTATGATTCCTTTGTATTGTCTAATCCTATTTGTAGTCTCTTTTGTCTTCTTTGTTTTCTCTTCATTCAATTCTGCATCATTATTCCTCCCTTTTCATTTTCCATGAAAATGGAAATTCCATTCCTCCCATTTCATTTTCCTCTTCTGAAACGCACCCCTCTGCACATCTCTTTAACTTTTCCACCATATGTTCTCTTTGTGGAAATCGCTGGTTTCCCCTCATGCTCTGAGACTTGTGTCCCCATGAAGTTCCTTTCTTCCTTCCAAATCCATTTTACTGTCATCTGTTACTATAAAATTAAAATGCCTCCCATAAACAAATTATTCTTCTTTTCTTTTCCCCTGAGGTGCACTCCATTTTCCATTATCAATGTTTTGTCCTGCCTTTCTTATCCAATTTACTTTCCATTGGACCTCCTCAGCCAGCTATTTTCTCCTCCTGTCTGACTGGGGAAATCATCCCCCTGTAATCCCTCCCATGGCAGAACTCTGTGCAACAGAAATTTGGTTTCTCCTTCAGGGTGCACTGATTTCTCTGTAGCAGCTCTTTCCCCTAACTATTAAAATCACAGCATATTTTCACTCAGCAACAAACTCACCCAGGATTTTCAGAAGAATTCAAAAGCGGGAGAAGTATTCCCTTCCGTAGGAAAAAAAGAGATTTCAATGCAGGAGAGCCTGTGGATTTAATTTCTTCCATACTGCTCATCTACTTCCATCATCCACCAGGACAGCTGGTGGAATTTTAGCTGTCTTCCTTTTTGTCATATGTACCCCTATCCTCTGAAATGTTCCCAGACACCCCTCTTACCTTTCTCCAGCACCCAGTAGTTTCATAGACAGCCATTGTTTGCCTATGCAATAATGTAAACTTGGAATCTTGAAATGCTCTTACTGTAGATCCCAAACACTCAATGGGTTTGGTATTCTCTATTTTCCTGTTCGCACTAGGTGGCCTTCCCTGGGGTAGCCACTTAATTTAAAAAGCACCAGCTTATTTACTGTCTTCAATAAGCTACTCTTCCTAAAATGTGAAATGCACTATATGTTCAACTCTTCTGAGAGCCCAGACCTTGTTAAAACACAGTCCATAACCTCTTTGAATATGATTATGTATGTGTATATTAGTCCGCACAGTCTAACACTGTATTGACGGCATTTTAATGCAGTAGAGTAAAACAGACCAATGATGATATTAATAGAGTGGTCTTCATAGCACTATTTGTGTTTTAGGGAGGTGACAGAAGACAAGTTCTGTGGATTTCAAAGGGCTTTGAATCACACCCAAAGTAGAAGTGGTTCCAATTTCATACAAATGCTATTTTCCCTAGAGTTCAAGATAAAACACTTCAGTGTTTCAGTCCATCTGTTAGTACTTTCCTGTTGCCAAAGATCCTATGAAAGAATGAAGCCTTTTTCTCAACAGGTGTTTCACCGTGTACTGCATTTTACTCCCATATTACTGGAGGACATTACAGGTTTTTTCTCATCTCAAGTAGAACTCAGCCTAGTATTTCCCTCATCCAAGTGCTGCAGGAAGGAAAGGTCTTTCTATGATGCTCACTGTTACAACAGTGCCAGATCATTCTAGATCCAGCAGAACTTGGCAGAATTTCTCTGTAATTTCTATAATTTCTCTGCAATTAGTTTTCTCTCTTCCCTTTTTGTTCCTAACAGGAGTTGGGGAGGATTACAGGTGCCCAGTGCCATAGTTTGCTATTTTGTAAACTCTCTGGGAACACATGAATTGTCCTTTGTCACATTCCTAACAGCCTTAGTCAGAGGCCTTAAAGTAACAGAAGGAAAGAGGTGACGAAGGCCACCCTTAGAGAGTACTTTACTCAGGGGGTTTTTTGAGGCCAGTATAATTTGTGATGTTTAGCACAGAGACATAAAGAGGAGATAAGTCTTCAGCTCTCTTCTGTGTCTCTGGAATTCAGAGCTGGTATGCTAGATAGAATATATGGCATAAGCAGGAAAATTTCATGCTTCTAAAGGCAATTACTTTATAAACCTGAATGGCCACTGTCACAGCACTTACTCCTAAAGGAAACAATATGCACCCTAGCTTTGTACTGGATGAGTGCATAGGTGTACAGGTAACCACAAGTACAGCAGAGAGAACAGCAGAGATGATTCTGAGTGTGGAGTATTGTTGAAACAAGGTTCAGCCTATGTGCATAATTCATGTAGTCCCTGGTTGCACACAAAAGAATTTGAAAAATATTATTGCCATGTGTGCTTCTTACACTCAAGCAACAGATAGATATAGGCTAAATTTATATATCAGAAAACCCTTTTCTCTCTGTCTATTATTGGACAAAAAGATTTTTTCATAGCATGTTTCCATCATAAGGAAATTTTACACCAGGCTTATAAACCCCTGAAAATAAAAGCTCTGTTACCGTAATGCTGATAAGCCCTCACTAGAGCCATACTAGCAGGAGCCATTCTCATATAGGGTTCAGAATGGTAATGTAGTCTAGCACTGTACTTGGACAACTGCTTGCATTTACAGAAATTGAGGGGTTATTGTGCTGCAAACTTTTCACCTTGGAGTCTGAGGAATGAGGTGAAGAACAATAGAGATGTCTCACTGGGAGAATGGCTTCACTACATGCAGGATTGCACAACACTTTGAAATCTTCTACCATCCCAGTCCCATGCTGTCTCTGACTTGGCGAACACTTTCATTTAGTCAGGGATCAGTAGCTGGGGGGGGGGGGAAATTCCATTCTCCAGCTGTTGTGTCGTTTCCCTTGATAAGTCCTAAATTGACCGAGTTATCCAGCTCCAAAGGAGCTTTTCTGTGGTAGACATGCTTTATTATGTGCCCTTTCAGGGACAAAGGCTTCTGTGTCAGTAAACTGCTATAGAGAGGAAGGACAGATTTATTCTCACAGCATCATAAGCATTATCTTCTGAGGGGCTAATGTAAAAGTAAAAAAACTCTGCAGCATTACCATCCAAAACCAGTGTTGTTTCTCCTTGATTATCAACCTGATGGGAGGCAGAATAGAAAGCTTGAATGGCTGCTTCTCAGAAGGGAATATTTTAAAAGATTATTTTTAAATTAAGGAGGTTTAAAAGGCAGAATTTTGTTTAGGCTTGTTAATTTGCTGGGTTATTTTGGACATTCCAGTGTCAGTTTAGGTTGGGTATTGTGTAAATGGCAAAAAATAGTTGTGAATCTCCTTATTTGGCATTAACTTTAGATAAAGCAGAAAGACTTGATTTCGAGTTAAAAATCCAAGGAGCATGTATATAGCCCTCCCCATAGACTGAAATTATATATATTAACACCAACCTTCTTTCGCTATGTGATAAGAAGGGAAAACAGGGAACGTGACTTCTCAACCCAGAGAAGACTTTTGCAAGGCATAAATGGCATTATGCCATCCAGGCACACCCTCCCTCTGAGGTGAGCTGGCCTTTTTCAGGAGTTCAGCAACTGCGTATCTTTGAAAATCTTCCACCAGCACCTGCAAACAACTGCAGTCCAGTCAGCATTTTAGCAATCTGAACATGCTTCATAACACTCCTGACAAGGCAAGTCTGTTTCTGTTTGGGGAAGAAGAGAAATGGGTCAGTATTAAAAAATTTAACTTTAAAGTCTTGACAATGGAAATGGCTGTAAGCCTATCCCACTGATACATGGTACAAAGAACTGACATGATTGAAAAATATCTCAACAGATCCTCAGACAGCCACTGGAGAGGTGGATGGGGTAAATCTGGAAGAAATACGAGAATTTGCGAAAGCTTTTAAAATCCGGCGCCTGTCCCTTGGCCTGACACAGACTCAAGTTGGCCAAGCCCTAAGCGCCACCGAAGGCCCAGCCTATAGCCAGTCTGCCATCTGCAGGTAACAAGTTATATCATGAACTCTCCTCTTCTCTCTTTGTTCTTAATAATGATCCAGCTTGTTACAATGAGCATGCTTGTGTTTGAGTCTCATGACTTTAGAGTGTATTATTTAACCTGATATTTAAATTAGTCAATAATGTTGTTATCTGACATATAGATTGTTCTTACTGTGTATCTTCAGAGTGATTTTGGTCTTTTTTTTCCCCTCCTTTTTTAAACAAGTGAGAAACAATGTTCCTGGCATAGAGACTTAATTCCGTAGATGAGTTGGAGATCCTGCTGATGCTGGATAAGCACCAGCTGACCCTCTTCATACTGTGCCATTTTCTACAGATAGGGTTACTGAACAAATATTTCATGGCTGCATCCCTGCTAAGTTAAAACCTGTATTACTGTGGTTAGCACTTCACATAGAGGATGTTAATGATGATTTACCTGGGCAACACAGAAGGGAAAAAAATAGCCTTCCTGCTATGTTGCAAACCAGGAGCTATTCATCTTTTATCATCCAAATATTTACTGAAAAAACCAGACAAACTCATGTATGCAAAACAGAAGCAGAAATTTGTCCTAATCATAAGAAATAATAATACAGTCTTGACAGAGTTAAAGTAGAATCAAACGCCTTTTATGCATGTATGTGTGTTACAGTAATCCCATGCTTATGCATGAGGTAACAAACACACTTAGGTAACAGCTTTTTCCTCTTGGGCAATGCCTTACAGTCCTTCTCCATCAGTGAAAGCCAAGAAACCAACTCTAAGCTCATTTAAGTGGATTTTGTTCTTGGTGATCCATGAAATGCTCTGTCTTTTTATCTGCTCTTTATACTTTTAATGTATTCCCCATAGAACGGAAGTGTACTTTTCCTGCAGTTAAAGACTAAGGTTATAAATAACATCAGTATGGGGTAGTGTGCTTGCAGCTCACATTTTGCTCAATGATTTTCCATAAAACCCATTGATTGTTGTTAAATACAAAAAGCTCCATAGGATTCTCTCACTTCTATGGTCTCCCCTACTGTTTTTTCTTATAAGATACCTCCCTGTAGAAAATAACCTTTATTCAGTCTATACAAGGATACTACTGCTGGGAAATTTGTTTCAAGGCTTGTATGTCGTTATACCAAACACGTCCTGCAGTAACAACACTAACAAGCAATGCCAATAATATGAATGCTATTGTTCCCTATTGCTAAGAATTAATTTTGATTTGTTTTTTTTTTTTCTTTGTGGTCAGTTGGTAAAGAATGCCTAAAATGGGTGGAGTTTTTAGCAATTGACAATTTTTTGTAGCCTTACGTTGCTGTTTATCATACTATACTTTAAAGGGACACATTGCCATCTCCTTTACTTTTGTCTAGTTTGCTGTCTTCTCATTTCCTCTATCTTCCTCACACTTTGAGAAAGCACGGGATGGTGAGACCTTTTACAGAGGGCTGCTTGGAGGGGCGAGTTGCTCAGAACATGAGATTGGGTGCAAGAGCTTGTCCCAAATACTTGCAAGTTTTTTTAGTTTCTTTTGCCCACCTCAGATGGACACCATTTTGGGGTGTAATTACATACTACGAGTGTGCATTTTTGCTAAGCACCAAGATGAGCTGCTTCAGTGGCAGCATGTGTTCCTCAGAAATAGTAGATTTAACTTTTTTTTAGTTGTAACAGAGGAGTTTCAGTATGAACTTCAGGTCAATGGAAGGGGCAGTAAGGCAAAAAACTTGAACAACCAACTCGAAGACAAATATAGAATCTCCTGGTGGCCTATGCAGGTCATATGAGCAATATACCACCTTGGTATGTTCTGCATGCAAATAGCAACATTTTCTTTAACTGGAGACAATACATTCTAAAATATATCCTTCAGCCTGAAATATCACTGGACACCAAGGAATGACACCTTGCAGTCAATACCACATTAAGATATCAGGCACCAGTAACAAATTCTTTGGAGTATTATTATCTGAAATTATTCTTTGTTTGGGAGAAGCACTTTGTTTCTTGCTAGAATATTTTTTGCTGCCTCCACATGCTGAATAGACACACTAAAAATGGCCAGCTACAGTCACCAAGTTTCTTTGGCATTGATTCAGTCAGTCTCATCTCCAGAGCACTCTGTGATTAGTGGTGGTGGTGGTGCTTCAGCACCACCTGGGCTGGAGAGCACAGCAGTGACATCCAATAACTGTTGCCTTTCTGCAGCATTAAATACCACAATGCGCAGAGTGGACAGAGCAAAGTGGGAAAATACAAATGGGTGGCACCAGAGGACTGGGGTTAAGATTTTTTAATGTGTAGCAAAAGAGGATGAACTCAGTAAATGGAAAAAACAATTACTTCTAAAACTTGAAACATGAACTCATCTCTTCTGCTTGTTTTTGAAAGGATTAAAGCTTTGTGTGGCTGCTTTTCCAGATGTTTTATAATACTTGTAAAATCTGATTTGGCAAAAGACCTTTGATGGCAAAATTATATATAGAAGACCTCATTTCCAGGAAATGATATCATTCTGGTACAGTTTACAGAAATCCCACAATAAACTCAGCTTGGTGCCACAGCATATTAGTAGACTGTTATGCTGGTTTTCATCTGGAAAACATGAGTCTGTCTTTGCACATTGTGGGGACAGCAAGATAATTGCAAAGTGTCCAGCTGTTTCAGCTGAACACCGTCGTGGCGATGGGAATTTTTTTTCCAACCCAAAAAAGCGATATAACATTAACTTACAAACAGTGAAAATTGCTGAAAAATGGAAAGGAAACCCGATATTCAGAGGCTAGTATTTGCCATTGGTTTTTATTATTAAAGCTGTGGTGTTTGGATAACATAGATTGGGAGGGATAACAAAAGGATTAAGCACAAAGACGAGATGGTAAAAGCAATTGCCTTTGATATCATTTCCTGTAATTAGACTTAGTGTCAAGGGTCTTGAAGATCATCAGAAATATGAAAATGTGATTCTTAACCTGTATTATTTAGTGTACTTAGAATTTTGTTGTAGTGCTCATTTTGTGTTAGCATAAATATCTAGCTATATATAAATATATATATATATATATGTGCAGATATACTTATAGATATACCTATCTGACAATTTTCATAATCTATTGTAAATTACCTCTGCCAGTCAATTAGTCAGGCAGGCAGGAAGTCCCACCCTGGCAGAGCATCAGTGTAAGACTCTTCTTTCTCAATTTTCCCTCAGACACACCATCCTGAGAAGCCACTTTTTCCTACCACAGGAAGCCCAAGAGAACACTATAGCTAGCAGTCTGACAGCCAAACTGAACCCTGGCCTTTTGTATCCTGCCAGGTTTGAAAAGCTGGACATCACCCCTAAAAGTGCCCAGAAGATAAAGCCGGTGCTTGAGCGGTGGATGGCTGAGGCTGAGGCCCGCCATCGAGCAGGGATGCAGAACCTTACCGAGTTTATTGGGAGCGAACCATCCAAAAAGCGCAAGAGGCGTACCTCATTCACGCCACAAGCCCTTGAAATCTTGAATGCCCACTTTGAGAAGAACACGCATCCCTCTGGGCAAGAAATGACAGAGATTGCAGAGAAACTGAACTATGACCGGGAAGTAGTTAGAGTTTGGTTCTGCAATAAGAGGCAAGCACTGAAGAACACAATTAAACGTTTGAAACAGCACGAGCCCGCGACAGCAGTTCCTATGGAGCCTTTAACAGACTCTCTGGAAGAAAACTCCTAAAAGCAAAACAAAACAAAACCAAATCACACAGAAAAAAAAACCCCACACCAACCAAAACGTGTCCATTTGAACTCTGAAAATCCCTATTCATCACCCTTGTAAGTAAAAGACTGAGAAAACTACAAGAAGGACAGAACAGTTTATAAATGTCCATGGGTTTTCCTATTAAAACAAAACAAAACAATACAAAACAAAACAAAAAAAAAATACACAACACTTAGAATGTGTGTGGTAGAATTAGTTCCCAAAAAGACCTGAAAAAGCCAGTTTTTTTAAATGGACTTAAAGTAAACCAAATAACTACTTAATTTTTTCTGTATATTATGAAAATACGAACACATTTTAAGGAAAAACAAAACAAACAAAAAAAAAGAGAAAGAAAAAAAGAAAAACTTTTATCTGTTTAAAAGAGAATACAAGCCTGCCACCTGGAGGAGTGCTTATAGCCTTTCAGGTATCAAGTGCTGATTCACTATGAAAACTATTAACCAAAGTCAGAAACATGGCATTGCAAACTAGATTATTAGTCTACTCTTTTATGAGTGTAAAATCATGTTATGAATTTTTACATTTGTATTTTGCAAAGAGGAAAATAACAGGATTAATTTCTCTCATCCTTGTTTGTACTCCCTGCAGGTGTGTACAAAGCCATTCCGTAGTTGTCACCTCATTTTCTTTTCTTTTAGTCAACAGTTTTCAAATCTCCTAATGTTTGGGTGCCAAAAATAATTACTTTTTATTGTGATTTTTGGAGTTTGGTATTTCTCTTATGTCTTGGTTTGCAATTCTTTTTCTGTTTGTTTTTTTTTCTGATTCTATTTGCTGCCTCCTCCCTTCCAGCTCATTCTCCACCCCTTCCCCAAGCCCCCCAAACCCAGTACTGTTTAAAGAATTTTAAAAAGAAAAGTGAAATCTTTTATATTGATATGCTAAGATGCAATAGAGGACAAAGAACAATTTGGATTATGTCTGATTGACTGTCAAGCCCACACTGAACATTGTGCTTTTTGTCAAATGTGTAGCTTGAGANTTATTCTTTGTTTGGGAGAAGCACTTTGTTTCTTGCTAGAATATTTTTTGCTGCCTCCACATGCTGAATAGACACACTAAAAATGGCCAGCTACAGTCACCAAGTTTCTTTGGCATTGATTCAGTCAGTCTCATCTCCAGAGCACTCTGTGATTAGTGGTGGTGGTGGTGCTTCAGCACCACCTGGGCTGGAGAGCACAGCAGTGACATCCAATAACTGTTGCCTTTCTGCAGCATTAAATACCACAATGCGCAGAGTGGACAGAGCAAAGTGGGAAAATACAAATGGGTGGCACCAGAGGACTGGGGTTAAGATTTTTTAATGTGTAGCAAAAGAGGATGAACTCAGTAAATGGAAAAAACAATTACTTCTAAAACTTGAAACATGAACTCATCTCTTCTGCTTGTTTTTGAAAGGATTAAAGCTTTGTGTGGCTGCTTTTCCAGATGTTTTATAATACTTGTAAAATCTGATTTGGCAAAAGACCTTTGATGGCAAAATTATATATAGAAGACCTCATTTCCAGGAAATGATATCATTCTGGTACAGTTTACAGAAATCCCACAATAAACTCAGCTTGGTGCCACAGCATATTAGTAGACTGTTATGCTGGTTTTCATCTGGAAAACATGAGTCTGTCTTTGCACATTGTGGGGACAGCAAGATAATTGCAAAGTGTCCAGCTGTTTCAGCTGAACACCGTCGTGGCGATGGGAATTTTTTTTCCAACCCAAAAAAGCGATATAACATTAACTTACAAACAGTGAAAATTGCTGAAAAATGGAAAGGAAACCCGATATTCAGAGGCTAGTATTTGCCATTGGTTTTTATTATTAAAGCTGTGGTGTTTGGATAACATAGATTGGGAGGGATAACAAAAGGATTAAGCACAAAGACGAGATGGTAAAAGCAATTGCCTTTGATATCATTTCCTGTAATTAGACTTAGTGTCAAGGGTCTTGAAGATCATCAGAAATATGAAAATGTGATTCTTAACCTGTATTATTTAGTGTACTTAGAATTTTGTTGTAGTGCTCATTTTGTGTTAGCATAAATATCTAGCTATATATAAATATATATATATATATATGTGCAGATATACTTATAGATATACCTATCTGACAATTTTCATAATCTATTGTAAATTACCTCTGCCAGTCAATTAGTCAGGCAGGCAGGAAGTCCCACCCTGGCAGAGCATCAGTGTAAGACTCTTCTTTCTCAATTTTCCCTCAGACACACCATCCTGAGAAGCCACTTTTTCCTACCACAGGAAGCCCAAGAGAACACTATAGCTAGCAGTCTGACAGCCAAACTGAACCCTGGCCTTTTGTATCCTGCCAGGTTTGAAAAGCTGGACATCACCCCTAAAAGTGCCCAGAAGATAAAGCCGGTGCTTGAGCGGTGGATGGCTGAGGCTGAGGCCCGCCATCGAGCAGGGATGCAGAACCTTACCGAGTTTATTGGGAGCGAACCATCCAAAAAGCGCAAGAGGCGTACCTCATTCACGCCACAAGCCCTTGAAATCTTGAATGCCCACTTTGAGAAGAACACGCATCCCTCTGGGCAAGAAATGACAGAGATTGCAGAGAAACTGAACTATGACCGGGAAGTAGTTAGAGTTTGGTTCTGCAATAAGAGGCAAGCACTGAAGAACACAATTAAACGTTTGAAACAGCACGAGCCCGCGACAGCAGTTCCTATGGAGCCTTTAACAGACTCTCTGGAAGAAAACTCCTAAAAGCAAAACAAAACAAAACCAAATCACACAGAAAAAAAAACCCCACACCAACCAAAACGTGTCCATTTGAACTCTGAAAATCCCTATTCATCACCCTTGTAAGTAAAAGACTGAGAAAACTACAAGAAGGACAGAACAGTTTATAAATGTCCATGGGTTTTCCTATTAAAACAAAACAAAACAATACAAAACAAAACAAAAAAAAAATACACAACACTTAGAATGTGTGTGGTAGAATTAGTTCCCAAAAAGACCTGAAAAAGCCAGTTTTTTTAAATGGACTTAAAGTAAACCAAATAACTACTTAATTTTTTCTGTATATTATGAAAATACGAACACATTTTAAGGAAAAACAAAACAAACAAAAAAAAAGAGAAAGAAAAAAAGAAAAACTTTTATCTGTTTAAAAGAGAATACAAGCCTGCCACCTGGAGGAGTGCTTATAGCCTTTCAGGTATCAAGTGCTGATTCACTATGAAAACTATTAACCAAAGTCAGAAACATGGCATTGCAAACTAGATTATTAGTCTACTCTTTTATGAGTGTAAAATCATGTTATGAATTTTTACATTTGTATTTTGCAAAGAGGAAAATAACAGGATTAATTTCTCTCATCCTTGTTTGTACTCCCTGCAGGTGTGTACAAAGCCATTCCGTAGTTGTCACCTCATTTTCTTTTCTTTTAGTCAACAGTTTTCAAATCTCCTAATGGTTGGGTGCCAAAAATCATTACTTTTTATTGTGATTTTTGGAGTTTGGTATTTCTCTTATGTCTTGGTTTGCAATTCTTTTTCTGTTTGTTTTTTTTTCTGATTCTATTTGCTGCCTCCTCCCTTCCAGCTCATTCTCCACCCCTTCCCCAAGCCCCCCAAACCCAGTACTGTTTAAAGAATTTTAAAAAGAAAAGTGAAATCTTTTATATTGATATGCTAAGATGCAATAGAGGACAAAGAACAATTTGGATTATGTCTGATTGACTGTCAAGCCCACACTGAACATTGTGCTTTTTGTCAAATGTGTAGCTTGAGATTTCTCTGTCCTTTGTCTGTGAACCTGGTGAGGTTACCAAAACTCATTTTGTAGTATAAATATAAACTGCACACTTGGTACAATACTGCATCTATATTATGGTTCCATTTAAACCAATTCCTCTCCAAAGTCTGCTAGCCAAAGAAATTTCTTGAGGTTCTGATGAAAACAAATGGACAGGCTGAGAAGTTATGAGGATGTTTTGATTCTTACATCACTGTGGACAATTTCGATGGTAGTGCTTTGTTCCTTCTGGCTTTTTTTTTATGTCTTATTGATGCTTGCCCGGTTGACTTCTTCAGTAGGAGGATGTGCTTCTGCAGGTGTTTGCTGTGGCCACTGGCTAGACTAAGCAATTGGGACATAGGGAAAACCACTGAATATCCCTTGATTATATAAGGCGGGTCACCTGCAATATGATTCAGGTGAACTGGTTTTTCTTTAAAGACAGTTTATCTCTGTGGCATCCCTTCTGATTGGACAAGCATCTGCTAAAATACTATGGTCATAGGACCTCCAAGCATACCCCGGGCTCAGAGGGAAAGGAAGGTGCTGCAAGTTCTTGATGGGGTGTGGGCTGAGCTGTGAAGGTCATCTGCAATCTTCATCTTCTGCTCAGTTATGCTCAAGCCTTTTGAATTCAGCTTGCCGTTAGGGTAGAAGCTGCATCCATAGAAGGTCTTCCCAAAAGATAATATAGATATTTATTTCAGCTCACTGTAGAGATGGTAGAGTAAAATTCCGCTGGTATAACTCCTGATTGCATTCCTTGACCTAAGGATGGTTCTGCTGGATTTTTGGTGATCTACTTAGGATGTGGAAGGAAGTTCATGAAGTGATGGAGTCTTCAAACAACACCTCTCTTATTAAAGAGTTTTCAAGAACTCCAGGCTATATCCAAAACTTAGTGAAAGAAACAGACTTTCATTGATTTCACTAGGCTTTAAATCTGGTCCTCAGTATTTCATTAATGGGATTTGCCTTGTAAAGTGGGGGATTTATTGCGTGGTTAGTGGAGATTTAAGATTTCAGAGACCATCATCTGGGCCAGAAGCTCCTTCTAAAAGTGAGCACTCTCAAAGGTCAGTGTTGGAGCACACTGAGGATCCAGTACTTCCGGTTGGGCTCATGTCCAGCAAATACATTTTAGGCTTTAAGCTTTGGCAGGGTATGTTTAAGGATACTTTCAGTATTGCTCTTATGAGGAGGAGAGTGACAATTGTTATTGACTCTTTTTTCAACTGTTATGTAAATAACTGCTGATGGGAGTAAACACCTCAGTAACCACAGGCAAATCGGGAGGGACAAAAAAGATGCAGTATCCAAGCTGAGCATGTAAAGTAGAGAGTCTCACAGCAACATCTGTCCCTCTGGGTTTTCTTTTTACCTTCTCTCTCCATAGATACCTATATCCACAGAAATAGCTATGTTGTCTATAACAAACAGCTCTAAAGTTGTGGCCACAGTTCAATGTACATAATGATCAGATCACCATCCAGAAGCCAACAGCAAAGCAGGGATAAACAAATCATATTTGGAAGCAGTCACTCCTGAAATCCTACCCATGTCTCCGGATCACTCCCGATTGCCCACTCATTAATGCCACATCGAATGCCACACAATTACATGTTCAGTCATCCTTAAGGCCATACCCTCCCCCACTCCATGCCCACCATCAACAGCCTGGGAACAAAAACATCAACCATTCTTTGCCTAAAAACTAAATTTCCGGTTCTCCCAGGGACTGCTCTAAATTCTGTGAAGAAAAATCCCCCAAGAAGAAAAGCTAACTAAACATTGTATGAAAGATACTAAATGTTTAAAAATATGCTGGCAGCAGTTATATAAGCTCTTTTCTGTTCCAAAGTACATATCAGAAGGCTATAACTAGGACAGTGAAAATGTAAAATAAATATAAATTGCGAGCATGGAAGAAAAAATAATGTTCATCTCACAGTCTTAAAACCATTCATGTGCAGTGATTTTTTTTACAGTTTTCTAATTTTGTATTATGTTTTGTAAATTATTTATAAAGTGTTGTAATGCTTCTCATGTTAATTTTTTTATACACAAATTTTTGCTACGAGGCATAAATGGTGCCTGAACAGATTCTTAGGAAGATAAATTACGTGTGAGTCATACATCTTTGGGGGGGCCATAAATATTTTGTTTTATTTTATTACTGGCAACATTTCTAGTTTCCATTTGTAAACAATTTTCATGTATTGATAACATTTGAATACCTTTTAATTTTGCATGTGACTAAAAGACAGATTGCTACCAGCAAATGAAACAAATGTCTCTTCGGTCATATGTGAAGGTTTAATGGTTTTCCAATTTGTTGATATTTGATTTTTTTTAAATATATATATATATATATATATATAAAATATTATTTNAGAACAAGGAAGCAAAAAGGAGCTAGGAAGGAACAAGTAGAGGCGTATCAAAGAACTCAAGCTATAACCAAAAAGAAATATGTAAAATGCCTTTGCTCGTCTTCTCAATGCTGGACCAAAGCTCAATGTATGTAGGTATATGCACATTGTATAGATATGGCTAAATGTTGCTGACAATCTCGCAATACTAAACTGTTACTATTTAAAAAAAAATACAAAAATAAAACTGCTCATCAGTGTTTTACCTCAGCACTCTACTTGTACCCAGTTATTGACCAACATTCAAATAAGAAGATAAGAGAGGAAATTGATTTCCTTGTCAATGTTTGACTGTAAAATCTGTTTGGAAAACATTTTGTAATGAGCTTTTTGTCACGTGGTTTGCTTGTTTCCAACTTGAGACTATGTGGGGCACATTTGTTTATTTATTGTTAAAAAGTGATATTATTACTATTATTATTATTATTAATTATTATTATTACTATTATTATTATTATTTTTGTCCTATGTGCTGTAATCTACAGAATGGTCACCAGGGTCACTTATGAAGCACTGCAAAGAGATCTGTTTTTCCATGCATGGAGCATGCAGGGGGAAAGATGGCAGTATAAAATGGACTGTATTGTGTTGTTGAAAAATATTAATAAATAAAAAAGGAGTGGATATGGTGGACTTGTGACCAAGAAAACAAACTGGATATTTAAAAGCTCCTTACTACTCTGACTTTGAAACCAAAGCTGATTTATCTGCACAGGTTGCTTAACAAGAAAAAAATAAAAAATAAAAAAAACTGACAAAAACTGTACTTAATCTAGAGCAATATCTGTATGGTCAGTAAAGCTGCACTTTGTGTATTTCTTAACAGCTTCAGATCTGTCACTTTTAATTTGTACCATAAAAAATAAAGAATTGTTTGACATGAAAAATAAGCTCCTTTCATGTGTTTGTCTTGAATCTCATGCATTATTCACATTATCTAAGCTCATGTAATTTCACATCAGTTCAATACAAAAATGGTTAAATGCTTGAAAAAAGGAAGAGAGAAAATCCATTTGCACTGCAGAGCATAACTTTATCTGCAAAACTAAACACTGTTTCTGTACCCAGAGTGGGCGCATGCATTGGCGATGTCTTATTTTCTCTACAGGTATTGCAGAGTAGAGGATCTCCCTCAGGAGTACTCTGGAACTCCCCAGGTGAGTGTGTGTTGTCCCCCAGGCCAGATGGAGCGAAGTACAGATGGACATGAAGGCCAGTGTATCCCCCATGCTTCCGATTGCAATCCCATAACAAAGCCCTGGTAAGTGATAGGAGTGTGTTAGAGGCTGGGTCAGCCATTTAAATGATTTCTCTTGCCTTTTTGCAGAGCTCATGGGGTTCATTATTCAATTCTTTCTGTAATTATGATATTAGGTCACAGAAATGCCTGTTTTTCACACCACTTCTTTTGAGTCATAATGAGTTCTGTCAAAATACAGGATTCTGAAATACCAGCATGTTTTTAAAATGAATTAGTTGTATTATAAAGGGTTTTTTGGAAAAAAACAGCCTAAAAATAAAAGCTCTGACAATCTTTGCATACTGTGTTTGAGACTTGGGAACAAAATTTTTACAAATTCCTTTTTCTTTGATTTTGTTTAATATTGTTTTACTTTTCCAATAACGTGTGTTAAATAACCAAAACTAAAGCAATGTATTGATTTGTATGGAAAAACAGAGAGCATTTGGAATACTTATTTATTGTGATTTTTTTCCAGATCAGAATTTCCCTTTTACATGCAATTTTTCTGTATTTTCTGAGATACATAAGAAAGAGAACAAAAAAGGTAGCTTTTTTGTAGACATAATGATAGAAGCTTCCTAAACAAGGCAAAGATTGCATCAGGTCCTCTAGGCATCATGTCTCCATACCATGGTCTAACAGCCGCTTCGAGCACATGTCATTCATCTACTTATACAATACAAGGGCATGTAGAATGACCCTTCGTGCTTTCACATCAACTACTAAGAGCTGAACACGTATTTTTTCATTTAATTGTGATAAACTAGCAAGCAAACATTGATCAGTCTTTTTCCCCCATGTCTATTTAAAAATGCAAAACTTCCTCTTTGCATCATCCTATAGGTATTTTAGCTGCCTCATAGGCACATGACCCTACCTAGCCATTACAGATCCAAATAACCTGGATCTATCAAGTTGCAAGAAATGGTGACTTTGAATTGAAATTGAATCAATTAAGTTCCTATTGATCACTGAAATCTCAAAATAGATCCTACCTTAAAGCTACTGAATACTGACTATAAGACTTCACACTCCTTACTGACTGCTTTAAAATCAGATTTCTAGAAATTGACTATGACAGGATTTCAGAGCTCCTTAAACACATCAAAAGGGCAAGGAGTTTTAGAAGCATATTTCTTTCCATGCCTCTCTTTTATACTTCCAGAAAAAAAACAAAAAACAACAAAACCTCTAAAATACAAAAACCCCAACATATTTGCGATACTCTTCATAAACAATGAACTCGGTCTGTGTCCTGTCCTTCCATTAAGACAGGTGTTGTGGGAGGAAGGCCGGCAGTAAGGTTAGAGAACTACACAGAAGTTGTAGAATACATGTTTTTATACGGTCTCTTCCCCGGTGTAGCTGCTTTAGGACTGATCACTGCCTAAATCTATACTAAAGGTTAAAAGACCTTTCAGTACTAGAAGGGCTTTGATAAGCAAAGACTCTCTTCTACTGGCTTAAATTTCAAACAAACAAGCACTCAAGAAACAAAACAGACTTATCAAGAGGGAAGGTTCCAAGAGGGTTTGTTTTTCAATCTGAGAATCCAGATTTAATATTAATCAGTCCCATACAAGACTGTGAAGTTCTTGAAAATATTTAATAACTGAAGACTTGAAAGATTTTTTTTTTTTCATTCTCTCTCCATCTGCTCTACAGACCTGTAGGTTTGGTTTTTATTTCACTCACAGTCCTTTATTGCTGCATTTTGCCAGACTATTGGCAGATAACAGTGGTCAGGACTGAAAAAAGTCACCACGTAGCCCAACAGCCATTACTGTGGTTTTCAATCCACACCCTAATCACCCTGGTTTCTCTAAAATGCAAGCAACAGCCTTGTATAATCCACGGCAGCTGCAGAGAGGGCATGTAGCAGCTTAAGTAATAATGAATCTTTCATTTTATTGGACACTGAACTTCTACAATCAGTGGCCTCATGTCAAAACACTTCCTCAGCCCAAGAGCTGTGTGTGTGATCACAGGCACACTCAGTGTGGATGGGTCATGGGTCAGGCCACAAACCATACACAAATCAAGGGACAGCAAAAAAATGTGGTGGTGATAAAACTGTCATAGGGACTACATGAGTGGGCCAGTCCTAAAAGAACACAAGATTCTGGTTTTGTGGTGTGGCTTAAAATCTAGCCTCCACCATCACAGCATCAACCAGCTTGTCAGGGATGGAGTCACTCCCTTCTTTTTAGACATCACATAATGTTGGTGTTCAACTAATGAGATCCTGGCTTTCGATGAAGAAAAATCCATGCTCCATCCAATTTATCCATCAGTACTACCAACAAGAAGATATCCCACCATCATTGATGGCCCCAGAAAAGTTCCTCAAATAGTCCCAGAATACTGAAGCTCTTAGAAGACAGTAGGATCGTGACACTCACAAATCTGAATTGTGTGGCCATTTGAAATTGATCCTGGCAGAGCCAGAATTGTCCCAGAAGCATGGATTTCCTGGACACAGTGTGTAACCTCTGCCTCACTTATTTTTAAAATTCACTGAAGAACTTGTGCTTACATTCAGTCATTTTGGTAGTTTTTAGTCATAGAATGGTTTGGGTTGGAAGAGACCTTAAAGATCATCTAGTTCCAACCCCTTGCCATGGGAAGGATATCTTTCACTAGACCAGATTGCTCACAGCCTCATCCAACCTGGGTCTTGTACACTTCCAGGGATGTGTCATCCACAGCTTCTCTGGGCTGTTCGTTCCAATGCCTCACAACCCTCACATTAATGAGTTTCTTCCTAATATCTAATCTAACCCTACTCTATTTCAATTTAAATCCATTCTCCCCCATCTTGTCACCCCATGTTCTAGTAAAAGGTCTCTCTCCATCTCTCTTTTAGGGTCCCTTCAAGTACTGGAAGGGTGCAATTAAAGTCACCCAAAAGCCGCCTATTCTCCAGGCTGAACAACCAGTTCTGTCAGCCTTTCCCCATAGGGGAAGTGTTCCATCCCTCTGATGAGCTTGTTGGCCTCCTCTGGACTTATTCCAACAGGTCCATGTCCTTCCTGTGCTAGGGACCCCAGAGCTGCATGCAGCACTCCAGGTGGAGTCTCACCAGAGGGGCGTAGAGGGGAAGAACCACCTCCCTTGACCTGCTGGCCACGCTGCTTTTTATGGTTGGCTCTCTGGGCTGTGAGTGCACATTGCTGGGTCATGTCCAGCCTCTCATTCACCAGCATCCCCAAGTCCTTCTCAGCAGGGCTGCTCTCAATCTGTTCATCCACCAGCCTGTGTTGGTACTGGGGGTTGTCCCAACCCAGGCGCAGCACCTTGCACTTGGTCTTGCTGAACCTCATGAGATTGCCATGGGCCCACCTGAGCTTGCCCAGGTCCCTCTGGATGGCATCCCATCCTTCAAGTGCAGCAGCCACACCACTCAGCTTGGTGTCATCTGCAAATTTGCTGAGGGTGCACTTAATCCTTTTGTCTGTGTCATTAATGAAGGTATCAAATAACACAGGTCCCAATACCCACTGAAGGACACCACTTGTCACTGGTGTCCATTGGGACTCTGAGCCATTGACCACTACCCTCTGGATGTGACCATCCAAGCAATTTCTTATTCATATAGTAGTCCATTCATCAAACCATCTTTCTCCAATTTAGAGAGAAGGATGTTGTGGCAGTGTCAAAGGCTTTGTAGAAGTCCAGATAGATGGCATCTGTAACCCTTCCCTTGTCCACTGATGTAGTCACTCCATCATAGAAAGTCACTGTGTTGGACAGGAAGGACTTGCCCTTGGTGAAGCTGTGCTGGTTGTCCTGAATCACCTCCCTGTCCTCCAAGTGCCGTAACACAGCTTCCAGGAGGATATATTCCGTGGTCTTCCCAGACACAGAGGTGAGGCTGACAGGTCAGTAGTTACCAGTGTTATCCTTTCTACCCTTTGTAAAGATGGGTACAATGTTTCCCCTTTTCTAGTCACCTGGGACTTCACCTGACTGACATGACTTTTCAAATCCCATGGAGAGTGCCTTGGCAACTACATCAGCCAATTCCAAGTAATACTATTAATTTTTAACACCTCGTGTCCTCATGAACTGTCGATACTTTTCTCTAAAACATATTAACTTATCTTTTAACTACTAACTGAAATGAAAAGAATACAAAACTCTGAGGATCCTTTAATTTGTTTTTGCAAAGAAGGCACTATGGTGTTTTTTGCCATTTTGCCTCTCTCCTTTTGACATTTTCAGCTCAATTATGTGTTCTTAAACAGAGGAGCCTGAAAACTTTCTCCAAAATTACCCTTCAATTCATTCAGGTTGAAAGGAGCTGAAGAGAAGTGGCTATCTCTTGAACAGCAGCAGCAATTTTCAGCTACTAGTTGTGAAATCTAAAGAGACTGATCCTGCAAGTTCATAATGTGCATAACTTATTTGCCCAGCTAGTGTTAGCGATACTTTGATGCTACCTTCATAGATACATTTAGTGACATGTGTAAGTCTTCACAGGATTGGACCTACCCTCAGCATTTGTGAATCGATACTCTTATTTACAACTTTTTCTGGCTCATTCATCAGTAAATCTTGATGTGCCCTTTATTATTTTGGAAACAGAAACAACTCAGAAGGGACTGTATCTCAACAGGAAAGGTATGTGTGTGTTTCTTCTAAAATAAATACATCTGTTTCTGGCTCAGCAGTTGATTGCCAAAAACACTGTTGAAGATAATCTAGGGGGGAACTTACTTACAAATATTTACTGCAGCCTTTTTCTCACCTGGGAGTCTGATCTACCTCTTTTTTTTCTCTTGGCTATTTTCATTAAACCTGTAGTTATCTATCTCCCTTATGTCAGATTTGTTTGAAACTGGCCAATCTTTAAAAGCATTGAGGTTAAAATTGAATGAAATCTAAGTAGGTAAAGAAAGAAGCATGCAGTGAGTTGCTTCTTTATGATACCAAGCTAACGTGGCTATGTAAACATTTAAATACATATGGGTTGCTTACCTGAGACATGATTGGACTAAACAGGGGATGCTGGCTTTGCATATAGGCACATTCATTTTTATATATTACATAATTACATATAATTAAAATAGAAAAAACTTTATCTGCACACAAACAATAAATAACTACATGATGTGATTCTTTGAAAATGAACATTACCCTCCTGCCCTCTAAAAGACATGAATGATTGCATATAAAATAATATTTCAATTCGCTGTAAGGAAATTATGCCTGTTACTCCAGTAAAATAATCTTAGGCTCAATATTTATCTTTTTTTAAATGTTAAATTGTTTAGAACAGTCAGGTTTCAATTTTAGTGTGAAGTTCAACCCATTTCCAGACATAAACGTAATTTGTCATATTCTCATCTTTAGCTGATATCTGGGGCCACATGTCTACTTTTGATATCACACCTTTTGCCACAGCAGAGGAAAGTGTGTCGTGAATAATACAGACTTCTCAGAACCTTGATGTACGGTGAGTGTATGCTCAGCAGATACCAAGCGATTGATAGGTTTTTACTGCTGTGTATGGCTGTTCCAACACATCTTAGGAAGTGACCTGGACTGTCAGGTCTGCCCTTTTTCCTTTCCTTTTTT